>CM052449.1:9315016-9333375 GCA_028533085.1 Varecia variegata | reverse complement strand
CTCCCCCGCCCAGTGCGGACCTAGCATTGCGCACTGGAGAGTTCAAAATGTCCCCCGACTTTGTCTCTTCTCCACACTGCCCGTCACCCTGTGCCTCAACTTCACACTGACTTCGGACACTTCCCTGCCTGAGTGGATGGAGGAAGAGTCGTCCTCCTGTGGGTCAGACCACACCGCCCAGCCTGGGGCGTCAGTCCCACGCTCTGTTCCCTATTGTGTGTCTCGCACTCTCGGAACTTAGTGGTCAATTCTCCAGGTCAGCTTTGCTTTTCCCAGCGCTGCTTGTCCCACGCTGTTTCTCTGCAGATTTATGATTCTATTCCTACGGGAAAGCGATCCACTCATGTATCTGTTTGCATTCTTCCTCTCCCTCTTTGGGAGCAGAGAGCCAGGAGGTCGCCACTAATCCTTTCCCCGCCCCCTGCCAATTTCATTCTTGACGCCATTGTCAAGAATGCCTTGAAGAGGCTATTGTTTGTCCGTTATGTACTTTTGAGACCCTTATCTAAGATTAGTTGACTTGTATCATGTGGCTTTTTATCTGGGCTCTCTATTCTAGTCTTTATGCCAGTTTCATACTGTTTTGATTACTGTATCTTTGTAATATATTTTAAAGTCAGGAAGTCTGATGCCTCTAGCTTTGTTGTTCTTACTGAAAATTGTTTTGACTATTCAGAGTCTTTTGTGGTTCCACATGAATTTTAAGATTTTTTTTTTCCTGTTACTGTAAAAAATGCCATTAGGATATTTTTAGATTCTTTTAGCCTTGTGTTGGTGTTAGTACGTTTGGAAAAGTAGTCACCTCTTCCAGCTTTTATAGACTGATTTTAGCAGGAAAGCCCTTTAGTAGTCAGTCTGGTCAGAGATTCTGGGTGAGCCTGAGTCTGCAGTAGAGTGTGCCCAATGCCAAGGTCTGCAGCAAAGTCTGATGTCCACATCATTCTCCTTTTCCCCCATGGGAGAATTCACATGCCAAGGGGATCTTTTTCAGCACTGCATTGTGCAATCTTTGGGGAGGGATGATGTGAGTAAGGTAAAATTGTTCTTCATTCCCTTTTCCATGTCTTTTTACATTTTGGGGCTCCACCCAGTTGCTGTAACTTCTCACCTGGATTCCAGAGCTCTCATGAAGGAATTTTCATCCATGGATGGTTGTTAAAGCAGTGTTTCTGTACAAGAGCTGGAATCTCCTATTCTGCCATCTTGATGGCAACACTCCCGTAGAGTGTTTTGATAGCCAGATTACAGTGGTGTCCAACCAATAAAATATTTGCTTCATTTCTCTCTTGCATCCAGATCCTACCTTGGAAGTATCATAAGGATTTGGAAGGAGGTGGAAGGTGAAAGCAAAAAGGACTACGCTTCATCCTCAATGCAGGTACCAGAACACAGATTTGATGTGAGGAGAGGGAAAGGAGAAATGTTTAACATTTATTTAACACAAATGTTTTGAATTAGATCAGACTAGACTTGTAATTGTATATCTGGAATTGTCATATTTAAAAATGAAACCATTTTTTATAGTTAACTTTTGTGTAAACAGCTATAAGATTTTCCAGGGACATAGGAGACTCTGTATCAGAAAAAAAGGGTGAGGAATAAAGAAAAAAGCTGTTTCTTTACTCCAATTCACTAAAATTCAACCATTCAATACATTAATATATATGTCTGTGTGTGTGTATATAAAAATATACACACATATAAAAATATATGAGTGTATACACCATATATGTGTGTATACATAATGGGTTATATATTACATATATGTTCAACCCATATATATAACCCATTATGTATATATACACATGTATATAGTATATGCATACACACATATACATTATGTATATACACACATATATTGTATGTGCATATGTACACATGTATATGCACATATACATACATGGTATATATACACACATACACATATAGTATATAACCCATTATATATACAAATACATAGTGGATATATACACACTCACATACCTTGTATATACACACATATATAATGTATATACCCATATATATATCAAATGGGTTGAAAATATATATAATATATAACCCATTATTTATATATATACATACACACAAACACACATAAATATTTGGTGCCTGTGTAGTAGAGAATTTGGCCTTGCCAGAAGATAGGTCTGGACTGGCGCCTTGGCTTCTGGGAAGCAATATATGCCATACATGATAGGAATGTCTTTGTTTAAGCTGGGAGCTTGCCACAGTCAGGATGGCCATTCCAGAAAGACCAACCATGTAATTCAGGGTGGGGGCTCTGTGTCATGATATCAATTGACCTGGTGTTATGGGCTGAATATTTGTGTCCTACTCCCAATTCATATGTTGAATCCCTAACTCCAATATGATGGTATTTGGACACAGGACTTTGTGAACACAATTAGGGTTAAATGAGTTCATAAGAGTTGGGCCTTGGTCTGATGAGATTAGCACCCTTATTAGAAGAGACAAGAGAGAGTTTGCTGGTGTGTATGCAGACACCCTCTCTCTCTCTCTTTCTCTGTGTGTGTGTGTCTCAACAGAGAAAAGGTCATGTGAGCCCATAGCAATATGGTGGCTACCTATATGCCAAGAGAAGAGACCTCAGAATGAAACTTACCTGGCTAGCACCTTGATCTTGAACTTTTCAGATTTAAGAATTGTTAGAAATAAACTTCTGTTGTTTAAGCCACCCGGGTATATTAGTTAGCTTGGGCATTGATATTTTGTTTCAATGCCCAAGCTAACTAATATACATAGTAACTGAGTTTAACCAAGTGATCAACCAACCAATTAATAATGGTATGTAATAAAGTCTCAGTCAAAATTCTGGGCACTGACAGGTGAACTTTCCCAGTTTGTAGTTTAATTTATTCCCTTCCTTTGAATTGTCATACATCAATACCAGGAAAATATCTCATCCTGAAGACAGTAGAAGTTTCACACTTGGAACTTTCCCAGACTCTGCCACATGTCTCTTTCCTTGACTGATTTTTTATCTGTATCCTTTCCCTGTAGTAATCTATAACCATGAGTATACTAGTTTTCCATGAGTTCTGTGAGTTCTTCTAGAAAATTATCAAAATTGATGGTGGTTTTGGTAATCCCATAAACTTGCAATTTATGTTAAGTCTTGGGCAGACTTCGCGGTCTCGAGGACTGTTTTCTCAAATCTCACACTTTGTATGACTCTAGGTAGCACCTTATTATATCTGTGAAAAGTAATGTTTTTAAGTCTAATTGAAGGTACATAAATTAAGTCATGTTTGTCCATATGGTTGAGAAAAATTAATTTACACATTAATAGTGTATATTTTTTCTGATTTATAAAACTAACAAAAAAATATAAAGCAAAAGTAATACATGTCTTTATAGAAAAATTTGGGGCATAAAATAGAATATTAAAAAGAATTAAAATCACCAGTAATCATGTCACCCATGATTAATATGAGTATATTAATATTTTAGTGTATTAATTTATATATTCTGGGTCACATAAATTAAAATGATTATTAACATATTGTTCCTCTGAAAGGTTATATCTCATTCCAGGCACAGCTACAGGTCTAGGCTAAACCATGTTTTCAGCTCCTAGTCTCTTTTATTTGTTCTCTTATTTCTACTATATGTAAGCTTTATTCTCTGGCAACATGGCTGGAACAGCTTCAGCTTCATGTATCCTCAGGTTGAAGTCCAGTGGAAAAGCTTCTTTACTAGTGATCCTATGATCTGAATGGATCCTCTTAGGTTGCATGCCCACCTCTAATTACTGATTGGTTTGAACCTATATCAGATTACATACATTACCAATGGGGTCTGGGGTGGAGACGCCTAATGAATTTCAGGACCTGTTGTCAGAAGAGGGGAGTTAAAGCAAAAACAAATGTTCATTACAATATACCTATTGGTATTTCTCTGGTGCTACTTCCAAACTTTGTCCCAAAGCACTAGAATTTCCTTTTGGAACTTTTTTTTTTAAATTAAGACATTAAGGTTATGAATCATTTGCCTGTTATATTTCTTAATCAAATCATTTCTTCCTAGTTTTTTATGTATATTTAATTTTTTTCTGTATAAAGTTTTTCTAAAGGACCTAAACTATCCATCTTTTGATTTGTTTTGTGCTATTACAAGTCCTCCCTATAATGCAATTTAAAATTTTTTACTTATTTATTCTATTGTTTTTTTTTTCATTTTTTGGTTTTGCATTATTTTTGAATGGTAATTTCATAGCTGTTCATGGTCCTTATATATAAAATACAAAGAAAACCACACTGGAATGCTTTACAAGTACCTTAAATCTTTTTGAACTTTGACCTGCCTGGTTTTCTCTAACTGTTTGAAAATGTAGACAACTATGTAAATTGTTTACATCTTTTAATACAAAATTAAAGAACTTTGTCATACTCTAGAAATCCAAAAAGTGTGCATCTCCTAGATTGTTTGCAAAGACTTGCCATCCATAGAGCTTTGCAACTACAAACCTTGTCAATTCCCTTAATAACAGGGGGTGCATTCCTAATGAGTGTGTAGTGTGTGTTGTGGTCATGTCTGATATGATTTGACAGTCTAAGGTCATTCCTCAGAAGGGAGAAGAAATAATCCATTGGATAAAGATTTTCTGTCATCTCCGAGTTATGAAAGCTTTGACTCTACCTTTTTCTTGTTTGGATTTACTCATAATTCAGCTCCATACAACATTCTGATATTATACCGGGAAACAATCCTGGAAATAATTGAAGATGAGGAGTGGAGTAGGAAAATTTGGCCTTATTGTCTCTAACATGTCTATTGCCTCTGACACCTTTTAAATAGCAGAAGGAAACTGGCAAGGGCCTCTCAGCTAAAAGATTCCCAGGGGCTTCACGAAAATACCTTAGTCTCCTAAATAACATGACTATTGTCTAGTTTGTAGCCATATGTTTCCTATCCTTTTCTTGATTTGTGGGACTTGTAAAAATCAGTGCCATCTAATTCCATAGTAGGGTTGGAGAAATAAATTCAATACAATGGATAAACCAGAAAAACGTGTATAAGAAGAAATGTATATGTGCAACAGCGGCCTGATAGAAGGGCCAAATCTGTGAGTACGCTGTGAATTCTAGTTTGTTAGTTCCTTCAATAAAAAAACGAAGCATCTCCTCAGAAAAACTGTGAAAGGACCATCAAGTTTGACAGTTAAACCTCAGAATCAAGCAAGAATCTGTACATGGTAAGCACTAGAAATGCCTCTTTCATTTCAGCACAACATCCACAATCAAACAAGCATCAGAACTGTGGAATTTGCTTGCTAATAATTCTTAAACTCTTCCACTTTACTCCATCATAGTTGCCACTTTTGGGATGAAGCCACCATCGTATCTTAACTGTATTAATGCAATAGACTCCAAGCTGCCTCACCCAATCAATCTCCAATCTTGCCATTTTCCTTTGTCCCATAGTGATTCAAGTGAAAGAATGATCTTCCTGGATACCAATTTTACAATAGCATTCCACTTCAGCAGTTCCTTTTGGTTCTTTATATAAAATGTAAACTTCTTAAAATGGCTCCCAAACCTCTCTGGATATAGGTAACCTCTTCATTTTTCTCCATTGTGAAATTCATTCAGCACTTTACACATGCCACAGTCTCTTATTCTCTAAGTCATTGCCTCATGCTTTTCTCTTTGAAAACTGTATTGTCCCAGCAGTCATCAGTCCTATCCTCATTTGTACTTTATTTGTCATTAGAGAGCTGATGCATCTCAGCCTACTGATCTCTTTCTCCAGGAACCCTCCTCAGATCCTCCAAAAAAGAGGTAATTGCCTCTCCTACATACTTCATAGTGTCCTCAATTTGTACTATACCAGCCTGCAAGATGATTATCTTTTTTATATATATAATTTCCTGTACTTAATTGTAAACTTCTTGGGTAGAGCTATGGCTTTCGTGTCCATAAGGAAACTTGATGGGTACTAGATGTTTAATCATTATTCATATCCTAGCTCAATAGAAGACTCTGTGTTTTGCAAAGGTTTTCATCTTGAACAGCTTTTGTCAATGAGGCAGCTGATGAATATGTTCTCCAATTTGGCCCTAGGGATATCTGCTTGCAGTGCCTAATGAAAGGAGGGTATAAGATACCTCTGTATGCCAATTAATAATGAAGTGTACGATATTAGAGTTGGTTTAAAAAATAGAAAAGATAGAAACCTAGGAGAGGAAGAGGGCTCAAATACTGGGTTGAATCATTGGAGTGATGAAGGGACAAAGGAGCTGTGTATCTCGTACATGGTTGAGGATCTATGGTGATGTCACAAACCCAGTCATCAGACTAAGGGCTGGATTCCTCAACAGAAGGGCCACAATATGTCAATGACATACAAGGTGGGCATAGTTACAGATCAAGGGATAAAGGGCAGAAATCAGGAAGGAAGTGGAAAAAATATTTTAAAGTACCATAGAATGCAGATATGCCTTCTTAGGATCATGTGAGGAAAAAGAAAGGATTTAGGGTGTGTTTAGAATCAGTGATTCCACTGATCTGAGGTGAGGCTCAGAGTCAAAGGTGATTTTTACCATTATTGCTTTTGTAAACTACATTCTTTGAATAACATATCACATCCATGGTGTGGTTTTGGAGAAAGTGTGTGATGTCTATGCATATAAATGTAAATTGACTTATTTCACAATAATAATACTGGTAGTACTTACTGAGTAATTACTTAAAGCTAAACAAGGTGTAAAGTATTGACAAGCATCGTTGCATTATGGTAAGATGAATAATGGCTCCTGAAGTCACCTACATCTTAATCCCCAGAATCCACGAATGTTTCCTTGTATGGCAAAAAGAATGTTAGTGATGTGACTAAATTAAGTATGTTGAGATGGGAAGACGATCCTGGATTATCTGAGTTGGCCCTAATATAATGAGGATATGCAGGGACCACTAGCCGTTGCAAAGAGTGAGAAAACAAACAGTCTCCCCTCAGAGCCTGCAGAAGGAACCAGTCCTACTGACACCTTGCCTATAACCTAGTGCACCTGATTTAGTACTTCTGAGCTCTAGAACTGTAGAGTACATTTGTGGTGTTTTATGCCACTAAATTTGTGGTAATTTGTTACAGTGGCAACGGGAAAGTAATACATCACTTAGTCCTCACAACCATTCAATGTAGGACCTGTTACTATACCTATTTATAGGTGAGAGATTGGAAGCACAGGAAATTTGAGTAAGTTGACAGAAGCAAGATCCAACCCAATCAGTCTGATTCCAAAGCCCTGGTCTTTAACCACCACACTCTATTCCATGATAAGGAAGTTGATTGACTAGCTGAGTATACATCTATGGTCCATCAACCACACATGGGTTTTTTGATTAACCAATGTAGTAAGAATTCAAAACCTGAAATGTACATTTTTTTTTATGAAGGAAAAAGTTTGAAAATGTTTTCAGCTTTTTTTAAGCTTTAGTTTTCTGATTATTTTCCAAAATGAAGAATAATTACTCCTTCTATTGTAATAAAGATTTTGAAAAACTATCATAAGACATTAATTCATTAGCTATTGTATTCACATTATTACTGTATTCACACAAATAATATACTCAATTGTAATTAATTCACAGTTCTGTTCCGGGGGAAAAAAAGGGCTATAAAGAAAATGTATAATGTGCATAGTTGAGTATTAGAAACTTGAACTTAACAAGTTAGCAGACATGAATTTAAGCTGCAGATCTGCTCCTTAGAGTATAACCTTTAACAAGCAATGTAACCTCTCTTGAGTCCCTTATCTATCAAATGTGGAGTTCGCCCTCTAAGCCACCTTCCTTGTCTAAGATTCTATCAGTCTGTAATTTAATTTGTTCCTCAAGCTTGTTGGTGACACTGGATTTTTCCATATAAAAAATTAAATTTTGCCTAGGCCTGAATGTATTATTCAAAGTTTGATTCTAAACAGAAACTCATCCCTTTGGCCCATTAACAGCCTGTTAGTAACTCTTTTGATTTAATAGCAGGCTGAGGCATTTCTAGTGCCATTACCTGTGGAGCCAAAATACGGTAGAGGCAGTGGGGGAGCATTTACTGAGCTCTTAGTATTTGTCAGATACTTTTGCCTATTATCTCTTTAATCCTCACAATAACCCTCCAAAATAAGCATATCCTCCCCATTTAATAGATGAAGAATCTGTTAAGAGACACTAAATAATTTAACAAGGATTTTTAAGTTAAAAAGTGGCAGAATGTCCTGACCCCAAAATGTTTGCTTTTTCCATAATTCCATACTACATCATAAAAAGGTAATGATAGCTTCTGTATGTTGAGCACTATAGAAGATTTAATTTTCTGAAGACAATCTCACGATATTAATATATGTACCCCATCCCATGGATTCTTCTTACAATGTAAGTGAAAATCCTCCTATCAAGACGTGCTGTTCCGTGTTTCTTCTACGTGAATCTGGGCGAGGGCTTGTGGCTGTCTTAACCAATAGGGCATAGCAGTAGGATGTCTTGTGACTTTGGAGGCTACATTACATAAAGGAAGCAGCTTCCACTTGCTGTTCTCTCAAGACACTCACCTAGCAGCTGGGCTTGCCGTGAGGGAGCCTAAACTAGCCCTCACGTGGAACGTTCACATGAAGCAGTACTGAAGCCCCCACATGACAGCTAGCAACAACTCTAGACATAGGAGTTGATGATTTCTTAAGAAAATTCCAGCTCTATCTTCAAGTCTTTCAGCTCAGGCAAAAGACACTGCAGAGCAGATACTAAACCCTCCTCACTATGCCCTGCCTGAATTCTGGATCCACAGAATCCATGAGCATAGCTGTCTCACGTCGATAAATTTTGGGATAATTTTTTAGGAAGCCCTAGTAACTTGAATAAATATTTATCATATGCACAGCGTCTTAAAAATTGCCCCATTTTGCAGACATGAAAACAGGCTCGAAGAAATTATGTGACTCACCTTGAACCACACAGTTAGTGTATAAAGGCACTGGGATGAAAATACAGGTTGAAATTTTACCTCCTAAATCTATACCCCACTTACCATACTGAATTATCTTCTAAAATGTATACTTACCAGCCTATAAAAAGTAAAACCTCACATTTTAGTATGACATTAAATTTATGATATTTGATAAATCTGAGTCCATTCTATATATGCAACCTGGTACATTAAAAAACAAACGAATATATAGAAACCACATTATTTCTAGGTCATTTATAGCTTGTACCCATTTTTAAATGCTAATTTATCAGGTTTCATTGGCTGTAAGGTATATTTTTATGTAGTCACATTACATTGGAATATATATATTTTTTAATTTGAGGGGCTTTAGATTGCCCAAGAAATATAGCAATTAATACACTAATATAGCAATGCAATATTATACTTTAACTATATTGAATAATTTGACTACATCAAGATTGATTTCAAATAAGCCCTTGCCAACAGATGTGCATGGTTTCCTATCCAAAAACCATTCTATCTTTATCCTTGCTCACAGAAATCTGGTTTTGTTTGATATTTACCAGCTCCCTTCCATACTGAGGATAGACTACTTCTAAAAGTACATAAAATGAATTCTGATAAGATTTTTTTGTCTTTCAATCTGCTTTCCTACCTTATGTCAAGGTGGGCAAGGGATAAGAATAATTGCAGGGCTCAAGCCACCAACCTGTGAAGACCTCAGGCCAGGGCATGAGGAATTAGTGCTGGATCTGAAGCTACACACTCAGCCTCAAGAGCTCCCTGGAATAGTCCAGAGAACATGTGGTTGGAACAAATTTTCAGCCCTTCCTCAGCCTTCTCTGTTCTTGTTTTGATGGTTTTGTGTAAGAGGAAATACAAATAAAATTACGGCCCTTTCCTGCTCAAAAAAAAAAAAAAAAAAAGAAAAAGATCTTTAAAGGAAATTATATGATAATTCAGAGGAGGAACGTTTAAAGTAATATTTTACAACAAAACTTAAAATTCACTGCATAGATAGAATGCATAACCTATAAACTTTTGCATTCTAACCTTAATCATTGTTACCAAAAATCTTTAATCTTATGTATTTTACTGCTTAAGACCTATTATTACTTCTCCTGTACTAAGGATAGTTTATTGTAAATAGCTCCTCCTTTTAAAAATGAAATTACTGAAACACTAGATAAACCCCCAAAGAATATTTTGTTCTGATTATTTCTTTTAAAATTGCCCTATATCTTTTGCATTTCCTCTCTTAACTCAGGCAATTTTAAATTTTTTTTAACTCTCTGTGGAAATAGGTCAATAATTTTGCTGGGAGATTAAATGTTGACCTTCCTTTATTTAAACATGAAGGAATACATGTGCCCGTCAATAGACTCTAAATCTTTGCTATGGCTTCTCAACTATAACACACAGATTTTCTTATGGGGAACTTTCTCCTTAAGAGTAAATTAAGCATTATGATTGGTGCAAGAGATATTTGAGACTACTTTTAAGATGTTGTGCCTTTTAGAAGTAATTTAATAAATTCAAAAATGCCAGCTAACTTCCTGAGAAATTTTTGTCACTGATAGAATCTGGCTCACAATGAATGAAATGGCAGACATTTTAAAATCAGACATATGTTTCTAATAACACTCTTGTGTTTGCGATGCAGTGTTTTCAATGTACATGAGGTACGCTGGTGACATCATCCTTTAAGCTTTCTTTAGGTAAACCAGATGGCTGAGATTGTATGCAGTAAGAATGTGGTTAAACTGTCCAGAGAGAATAGTTTAATCATCTTTAAGAATGTCACTAATATCCAACATGTGTATTTTTAAATGGGTAATTGTATTGAAAAGGCTGGTGTCCCCAAATCTGTTTCAGACACTTTTCATTTTTAAAGTAAATGATAAAGGTTGCAGGGTTTTTAAAAAACACACAAATGATAGTCTTTGAAAACTACAATTAAGATGTAAGATTTCTGTATACTAGATAGTGATTTTGTTACCACACTACACAATCAATAGTATTAAAATTTTTACCATACTGCAAATCAATAGCTATAATTTATTTTTATGTCTAAAAATAAAAATAGAAGCTGCTAAAGAATTTGGAGATTTCAGAAAACAAATAGAAAAGTAGAAAATAGAGGAAAAAATAGCAAATGAGAAGCAGAACTCAAGCTTCTTTGTCCACTCATGAAATTTTAGAGGCTAAAGCTTTGACAAATAAATCTTGTCTCCATAGCTTTCATATGCATTCCACATACACAGTTTCATGGGAAGAGATTAGCTTCTTATGATGATGTAATGAGTCTAATTGAGGTTGGGGCTAGAGGAATCAAAGTAAATTGAGTTGATCCAATGAAGAGGAAAAGTTAAAATATATTCTAAATTTGATACTTGAGATTTTTATCTATGTAATTGCGTTATAATAAATGCTTTGCTCTAGAACTTTCCTAATGAGCTTCCTCCCACCCTGAAACTTAAAATATTAGGAAGAAAGTTGAACCGAAGAAAATTCATATAGTTAGAAGAGGTTTGGGAAAGGTGGTATATTCTTTAATTGTCAATGATTAAAAGTAATTTAACAGTATTTTAATTACATGTTCAGAGTTAAAAATATGTTTTAATTTATATTTCTATGCCGGGCGCGGTGGCTCACACCTGTAATCCTAGCACTCTGGGAGGCAGAGGTGGGTGGATCGCTTGAGGTCAGGAGTTCGAGACCAGCCTGAGCAAGAACGAGACCCCGTCTCTACTAAAAATAGAAAGAAATTATCTGGCCAACTAAAAAAAAAAAAAATATATATATATATATATATAAATTAGCTGGGCATGGTGGCGCAGTAGACCCCGCTGTAGTAGTCTCCTGTAGTCCCCGCTACTCGGGAGGCTGAGGCAGTAGCATCACTTAAGCCCAGGAGTTTGAGGTTGCTGTGAACTAGGCTGATGCCACGGCACTCACTCTAGCCCGGGGCAACAGAAGGAGACTCTGTCTCAAAAAAAAAAAAAAAAAAAATTTATATTTCTAAAGATTGGGCTAGATTTTATTTTTCTGAGGATGTTGTAAAACCCTGCTTCATCTTATGTAAAATATAAAATAATACTTAGAACATTTCAGTTGAATGTTCTATCCTTAGATTCTAATAGCTACCCAGAAGTTTAGAATATTATTTACTGGTCCTTAGGATGCTTTCAATTCCATAGTAACATTAAAGTGTGTGGCGTTTCACTGAATTATCTTGAGGAAGAAAACTAAAGGGAAGCTCAAAGTACCTTGGTCATAAGAGGAGAAATTATCCTGATAATGATGCTGGAAGAACGAATTGCACATAAGTCTCTTGGCAACTGCTCTCCTTTTATTTTGTCTGCAGGAGGCATGTATTCTGAGCTGTTCTCTGTCTCATTTATAAGGGGTTGAGGAAGAGGTCTGATATGTCCACTCTGGAAATTTGCAATTCTCCTACTAATGGGGTGAGTTAGTTTGATAAAGAGATAGATTATTAACAAGCCAATCTAGTCTTACTTCTAAACTCACCTTTTCCAATTAATTATGAGAGAAATAAACATGATATTTTGTTCTTTGTCTGACCTCTAACTACCTTTCACTTGGTTCCAAACTTGAGAAGAGTAGTATTATTTATGGTCTGCTAAAATTCTAAAATAAAGAATTCAATGTGTTTTTATATGAAATACATGCTAGCTGAATTTTTCATCTTATGACATATATGAGATGAGACAATAAGAAACAAAATATTGAATTAGAATAATATTCCACCTAATCCAATGTCATACATAGATATTAAAGGACATTTGGAAAGTTCTTTAAAATCAATTTTAATGAGATCAGTTACTATCTTTATGATTATATGAAGGCATACATTTTCCACAAAACTTTCTAACCTGGAGTTTCTGGGCTCTAAAATGTTGCATGGATTATCTATGGCAAATCCAATATTGAATCAGGAAATAAGGAAGCTGGAGTTTTATTTATGGAAAGAATCTTGGCAAAATATATATATATAAACATCACCAAATACTGTCTTCCGTGTTGACCTTTCTTTCTGCTTACATGTTTCTGACATCACATAAATACAATGGTATAAACAAAGGATAGAAAGAAAAATTCCAAATGGCTTTTATAGTCAAATGCAGGCAACACATACTATTTTCAAGTTCCTATTTAAAAATGACAATAAATATCTAACCCAAATCAGCCATACTTGGCTCAGTAAGAAACAGGCTGACTCAAGAAGAAAGCTTCTTCTCTAAGTAACTAGATAGAGTGAAACTATTTCTAAAAGCAACATGAGAAAACTTACTTGTCAAGAACCAAATGAAATTAGGCAAAGATGAGCATATAATGAAGTAAATAATAATAATAACAAACCCTTATTGAGGCTTACTCTATGCCAGGATATTTTTTCTTTTAACCCTCACAACTCTATATAGAAAATATAATTCTTATTTTCACTTTATAGACAGGGAACTGAGGCTTAGGGAGTTGATATGCATAGTCCAAGCTTATGCAACAAGCAAGAGGTTGAACTGGAATTCAAATCCTAGTCAGTTCAACTCCATATCCCAAGCTCCAAAGTCAAAATGTATATTACAATGATAGAAATCAAAACCTAGTGAAAAACAATTAAATTTGTAAAAGTTTAGTTATGGTATATCAAAATCTGATCAGGAACAAATATAAATTAAAAAATCTATGTATGTTATTTAGGAAAATTTCTGGCATGGAATAGGCACTAATAACACTTACCTAATAATGTTTTGCTCCATAACATTTACTTACATGAAAATTAAAGACATCTGACACCTAGGAGCCAAGGACTTCCATTATCTTAAATATTTTCATCAAGGTTACCTGATTACTTGTTCCCATTTGAGTTGTCCAATTAGCTATTTTTTTTTTGTAATTAACATAAATGTGTCATACTAGTAAAATTTAGAATATTAGATATATAAAATTGAAACTATTGACCCAAATTATTACAACTTGTACCTTAAATTGCTTGATTTTCCATTAGCAGTAATGAATTTACAGTAATCTACACAATCCTCAAGATTCCCTTTATAACTTAAAAATATACTTATGAGACAGTTGATAAGGATTCTGCATAGATAGAAAGGATTAACTCAGAAATCTAAAGAGTTAAGTCTGGTTAGAAGTAAAATGTACCTTGAAACAAAACCAATTTTTCATGCACCTGGTTTTGACTTTTTAACAGACTAGAACTATGTTTTTAATTTTTAATGTGCATACAAATCACCTGAGAATGTTGATAAATGCAAATTCTGATTCATAAGGGACAGGGTGGGTCTGAGATTCTAAATGTCTGACAGGCTTCTTGGTATACCGGTGTTGTTCCATGGACCACACTGTGAACGGCATGAAGTGAGCATGCAGTCCTAGGCCATCCACAGGAGACATTTACTAAATTGTTTTCCAGCATCTCTTTTCTGGAAATATTCTGTTCTTCCTTCATCAACACTGGTAATGTGGCTGCCCCTATATTCGCATTTGCTCATCATTTATGACCCAGGGATGAGCCCTGAACTCAACCAATCAATCCCTTCATCAAATATTGGGAACTGAGACCCAGAGACGCTTAATTTAGTATTTCTCAAACACTTCATGACTTTTTACAAAGAGTCCAGAGCAAGTGTTGACGATTTTCTACCTATGAGAGTAAAAAAGACAAAAACTGTTCTGTAATGAAGGAGAAAAATAAAGCATGACATATGGAGAGAAGTAGACATGAAAGAGGATTCTTTAGTGTGTTTCTGTTCGAATTACATTCCTGAGGCACAAGTATATTGCTGCGCTAATAAATTACCTTTCTGCTCAAGCTGAGTAGGTTTCCATTTCATACAACCTAAGGAGTACTAACTTTAAAGTGTAATGTGATTTCTCTCTGTACAGCTAAAAGCACATGAGACTGGGATCCATAATGACAGCCTCTTTTACGTGAAATGCTAAGAATCTGTGCTAAACAGGAATAAGTATGTATATAATGATATACACTATACATATGCAAATTATTGTAAAAAATGTTCACATCAAATATATCATTTTAGTACATCTGTTGCTTTAGAATTTGGTTCCAAATAAATAAAGATAATCATTAAACTTACAGATGTGCAATGATAGAAAAATCTATTAAGTGACAGAGTGAATATCATATTTCCATAAGTTAAGAACATTGTCTCTAAAAATGTATGCATTTTCCTTTGAGAAGCTTAGTTAATTATGAGGATGAAAGACCTTACATTAAATATATTTGTTGATTGCTAACAAAGGCACTAGAACTTTGATGAAGGTATTTATAATTACGCTGGGGCTTAAATTATTATTCATAGTATCTATTCATTTTTCTACTGCTTAAAAGTTTAGTCTGATTAATCAAAATGTTGACAAATAAGCAATGCCATAAAAACATCTTCAGTTTTTGAGCTCTAGCCAAATCAGCTTCCTGTAAACATCCAATGATGAATTCTATAACTAAATAGCTAATAAACCATCTAACCTTAAATTTTAAAATGAATTCATAAATTTGTAGCCATCAGATCATTTCAGTAACACAGGTGTTACAAAGCTGTCACAGAAACTAGGATATGAAGGAAATAGCAGACTTCATATTCCTCAAATATTTAGATTAACTGCAACGCAAGCTAAAAGTATTTTTATTAATCTTAAACACAACTGATTACATTGTTTGAATAAATCACCAATATTAAATTCCAGGAAGAAGTTTATAATATATGATTGACTTTGAGAAGTAGTAATTATGGGCTGGTCCTCAGGTAAATTTGCAGTCAAAATTTACATCATAGAGTTAACCCATAAAACTGTAAGTAGTAAATTTACAGCAAAGTTGTTGGAGATTGGTAGTGCTTCCAGAGATCCTCAAAAAGCAAATGAAAATCTTCTCTAGAGGAGCATAACTTCATCCTGGAACTCAAAGAATTCCCATGAATAATTTTTCCCTGAAGCATGAGCAGGTCTAAGAAAGAAAAAATTAAAAAGTACTTGAGCAAATAAGACATGATTTGTAAGAACCAGAAAAAAATTAGACATTAGAAATAGGCCATAAATTCATCATATATTTACATTATTAGAATAAAAAATAATTATGCTGGTTAAAACTTAATAAAACACAAGATTAAATCTATCTTCAGGGAACTGGAGAGTAGTAAAAAAAAACAAACAGCTTCGGAAAAAACAAGTGAATTTACAGAAACTACAAATATAAAAATTGAAATTAGAAACTCAGTGAATGGTTATACCATCAGATTAAACACAACAGAGAGAAAGAGCAAAATGGAGGATAGATGAGAAGAGATTATACCAAGTATAACATAGAGAAAAAAACATGTAGAAACTATAAAAACAGAGGTTTAGAGATGGTAAAATTAACTAAGAAAGTCTAACATAGTTCTATTTAGTGACCCAGATAGAGAGAATAGAATGTATTAAAAGAAAAAAGAATGGCTGAGAATATTCCCTAAGTAATAAAAGATGTCAAACCAAGGGTTCAAGCAGTTCAATCTATCGTTTGTAATTTGATCAGGTCCCATTTATTTATTTTTGTTGTTGCTGTGATTCCCTTTGGGGTCTTCTTCATAAATTCTTTCCCTAAGCCAATATCTATACGAGCTTTTCCAACATTTTCTTCTAGAGTTCCTAGAGTTTCATGCCTTAGGTGTAAGTCTATTATTCACTGTGAGTTGATTTTTGCGAAAGGTAAAAGCTGCAGATCCTGTTTCAGTCTTCTACGTGTGGCTATCCAATTTTCCCAGCACCATTTATTGAATAAGGATTCTTTTCCCCAGTTATGTTTTTGTCTGCTTTGTTAAAGATTAGATGGCTATATGAGGATGGTTTTATATCTGGGTTCTCAGTTCTGTTCCATTGGTCTATGCCTGTTCTTCTGCCAGTACCATGCTGTTTTAGTTACTATAGCCTTGTAGTGTAGCTTGAAGTCTGGTAAATTGATACCTCCCAATTTGTTCTTTTTGCTTAAGATTTCTTTTGCTATACAGGGTCTTTTCTGGTTCCATACGAAGTATAAGATTATTTTTTTCTAAATCTGAAAAAAATGATGTTGGCATTTTAATAGGGATTGCAATGAATCTGTTGATCACTTTGGGTAGTATAGACATTTTAACAATGTTGATTCTGCCGACCCATGACCATGGTACAGCTTTCCACCTGTTTATATCCTGTGCTATTTCCTTCCTCAGTGTTTCATAATTCTCTCTGTAGAGGTCTTTCACCTCCTTAGTTAAATATATACCTAGGTATTTTATTTTCTTTGTTGCTATTGTGAAGGGTATTGAGTCTTTGACAGCCAAGGAAACTATCATGAGAACTAACAGACTACCTACAGAATGGGAGAAAATATTTGCATATTACACATCTGATAAAGGATGGATAATTAGAATCTATATAGAACTCAGGAAAATCAGCAAGAAAACATCAAACAACCCCATTAAAAAGTGGGCAAAAGACATGAACAGAAACTTTTAAAAAGAAGACAGACTAATGGCCAACAAACATATGAAAAAATGCTAAATATCTGTAATCATCAGGGAAATGCAAATCAAAACCACAATGAGTTATCACTTAACTCCAGTGAAAACAGCTTTTATCAAAAAGTCCCAAAAGAACAAATGTTGGTGTAGATGTGGAGAAATAGGAACACTCACACACTGCTGGTGGAACTGCAAACTAGTACAACCTCTACGGAAAGTAACATGGAGAAAGAGCTAGAAGTAGAACTATGATTTGATCCAGCAATCCCATTACTGGGCACCTACCCAAAGGAAAGACATTCTATAAAAAATACATCTTCACCAGAATGTTTATAGCAGCACAATTCACAATTGCAAAGATGTGGAAACAACTCAAGTGCCCATCATGAGTGGATTAATAAAATTTGGTATATGTATACTGTGGGGTTCTACTCAGCCAAAAAGAAATGGTGATCTAGCATCTCTTGTATTATCCTGGATACAGTTGGAGCCCATTCTACTAAGTGAAGTATCCCAAGAATGGAAAAACAAGTACCCTATGTTCTCACCATCAAATTGGTATTAACTGATCAACACTTATGTGCACATAATATTCACTGGGTGTTGGGAGGGGCGGGGAGGAAGGGATGGGTATATTCACGCCTAATGGGTGTGGTGCACACTGTCTGTGGGATGGACACACTTGAAGCTGTGGCTCAGGTAGGGCAAAGGCAATATATGTAACCTAAACATTTTACCCTGTAAGATGCTGAAATAAAAATCTATCATTTGTAGAATAAATGTAAAGAAATCAACATACAGAAACACCTTAATGAAACTGCAGAATATCAAATAAAACCAAATGTAAAAATGTGAGGGAGAGGC
>CM052449.1:9299130-9314516 GCA_028533085.1 Varecia variegata | reverse complement strand
GATTTTGATAGGCATGTAGCTGCATTTTTAGATCAATTTGGGGAGTATCTTAGCTATATATGTACAAGTTTCTAATTCTTGGGCATTGTTTAAATGTGTCTTTGCTTTATAATTATTCCTTAAACTATACATTTTGGGATTCTTGTGCAAATGTGATGTATTTGATAATTTTAAAGTGTTTAAAAATAATGTGTGGGGTAGCATTAGTCGAGAAAAATCTCTTAGAAGGGAAAATGTGTGCAATTGCTAGTTGAATAAGTGAGGGAATCTGTCTTCAATGCGTAAGCATTTAGTGAAGCGACTTGAATGGCTGAGAGTCATGGTATAGGAAATGGGCTGTTTTCAGGGCCGTGTGGAAACCAGTAGGTGGAGGAGCCTGAGTGTTATGGTTAACTGTTTAGTTTTATTAATTAAATTTATTTCCCATTAAATGTTTTTAAATTTTCTTAATCTCATTAATCATTGAATGCAAGGGTAATTTTTGACACCTATCTGTATGTTATATGTCTCATGTTTTATTTCCCCTCCTTTTGAAAGAATAGGTTATCTAGTAGATTTTCAGTATGTATTGGAATGAATACCACATTTGCACACAGAGCTACATTGTATAACTACTTTCTATTATCTAATCCTTTTTACTTATAGCTAGGCTAGATACACAGGATCATCTGAAACCCTTTTTAAAATTGTTTTATTTTAATTAAAGCTGGTCCCTTGGTTAAGTGAATATGTCCTTTCATGCCACAAAGTGACCTCCTGCCAAAAGCATTCTATTCAACTGAGAAAAGGACAGATGACACGTCTTTCTCCTGAAGGTAGTGCTCATGTACGCTGGCATGAACACCACAGATTCAGTTCTATTAAAAGTAATGAAGTAGGAATGTCAGTACAATTATCTGCAAACGGTTTGTGTCTGTTCAGGCTTTTTCACAGTTCAGGGTAATAACTGCTGTAGGCTTATGAGATTTCTGGGCAGCAAAGCCTAACTGCGGTGTTTCTGTGGATGTTAACTCACAGTTGACATTTTTTTCTTCAGATACCCAAAAGGCCTACCTGGAAGATAATTTTGGTCTCAAAATCGGTTACTAGCGGCGAATTAGAGAGTGTTCAGGTCACAATATTCAGACAAGGACTATGTATGTGTATGTGTATATATATATATATATATATATACACACATACATATATAATTTTTGTTTACACTGTAGTGGTGTCAATCGTGAAGTTGGGAATAGGCTGGCCAATTTTTACTCATTGTATGATTTGAAGCGAATTACTTAGATTCTCTTTACCCCAGATGCCTCAAATATAACAATGAAAAACAATATTACCTAACTCTTAGGATTATTCTAGCAACCATATGTGAATACTAAATAAGATCAAAGTTACACAACATTTAGGCTAACATTGGGCATATGGTGTTGAATAAATGCTAGCTATTATCAGTAACAGTAAAAATAAAGAAACTATTTACAGGATTTTATTCCATGCATATCTGGATTTAATTTTATCAATTATAACTTATAAATATGATTCTTTTCTTTGAAAACTTTCTATTATATAGGCAAACCAAGGTTGCAGAATAAGTATGAGAGGTAAATTGCAGGCAGACTTCTAAGAGGGCCTGTAATGATTCTAGCCTCCTGTCGTTCATGTCCTTTTCTGATCCACTCCACTTGCATGTGGGATGAACCTAATAACCTGTTCCTAGTGAGTTGAATCGGCAAAGGTGATGGGATGATACTACCAAGATAAAGTTAAAATGTGACTGCCATCTTCTAGCACATCTCTTTCTTGTCTTCCTGCTTGCTTTCTCTGATGAGGCAAACTGCTGTGCTCTGAGTTACTCTATAGAAAAGTCCAAGTGGCAAGAAATCGAGGGCATTCTCTGACCAACAGCCAGCAAATAACTGAGGCCCTCAGAGAAACTGACACCTTCAGTCTAACAACCATGAGCAACTAAATCTTGGCAACAATAATATGAGTGCACTTGGAAGGTGACCCTTCCCCAGTTGAACCTTACTATCACCGCAGTCCTGGGTGACATCTTGATTGCAACTTGAACCAGACGCTCAGCCTAGTCTCATGTGGATTCCTGACCTACTGAAACTGTGACTTATTTTTTTAAGCCACTAAGTTTTCGGGCAATTTCTTATGCAGTAATACAGAATACCAGGAACAAGGACTTGAAATCTGAGCCATGTTTTCCAATATACCAAATAATGTCTAAAAGGGAATTGGGAAACATCAGTTAAGACCTTTATGTGTGTAAAGTCCAAATGCAACTGTTTTGTAGAAGAGATTATACTCACTTTGTTATTTTTTAAATCTAAGCCTTGCTTCGATTCTTTTCTAAGCATTCTTTTCTCATAAAAATGAATCCCAACAATAATTATTTTAGAAAATGTCTTTGTACCCAACTGATGTATTTATGATATTAAAAATGACTACTTTTATGGGTTTAAAGGCTTTATAAAGATTTTTATATGATTTTATGGAGGGAAATTGGCAATAAAAAAGGGTAACAATAGGATATTAGGCAATAAGCTCTCAAGTCCAGAAACAAAGTAATTTATCTTTGTAGACTTAGTAGTTAGCACAGAATCCAGCACACAGCACGCACCACAGATTTGTTTTTCTTGCTGAATGAAAACAATTGATTTTTTTTTTTAAAGAACTAAGTAAATAGAGTACAGATTTTGGAGCCAGGCAGATTTTATTTCAAATGTTGCCTTTGCCCACTACTAGCTATGACCTCAGGCAAGCCACTTATTTCCTTAGAAAGCAGAAGTTACAGCTAAATTTCATCCAGTAGAAAGAAAAAAGTAAGTAAGCATGTTGAGAGGGACACAATCCTTATGGACATTAAAACAGTGTAATGATAGCAATTGGAAATGGATGTTCATAGAAAAACAATATGCAGATAGTTCAGTGACTCAAAATTGAATATCCATTAGTCAATCTAATTAAAGAGTAGTAAATATGGGATCACTTAGGGAAAGTGATCCCCAAATCACTTAGGGAAACAGGAATTTGGAAAACTGTGTTTAAATAACAGGACATTTATAAAAATTAAAAAACATGGAACACTTGAGACATATGAATCACTATATTAAAATTAATCTAACAAATTTATTAATATTAAAATAGTAAATTAATGCAAACAAGACCACTAACCTGTTAGAAATATGTTCAAAGGATATAAAGCATAAATTCATAGGAAAATGTACATGATTTGCCTAGTGCATACATGAAAAAAGGTCAAATTACCTCTTTTTTCTTAAGGTGCCTTCGTGAAAGGTATCATAACATAAAGCAGTGACGCACAATTGCTTATTTGTTAGACTGCCAAAGAAGGAAAGTAATGATAGTATCTAATGCTAGCCATGCTGTGGGGAAACAAACTCTCACGAACTCTGTGAGAGAATACAATGAATAAACCTTTATTGAGGGAAATTTGCCCCTAATAAAATTAAGAGTCCACACACCCTCTCTTCTAGAAAATTTTGAGAAGATGCTTGTCGTGGCATACTTTTGGATCTTGGAAAATCACATCATAAAAAGAGACACAGAAACTAGGAGAGCAAAACCAAAACCTCACAGCTAGCAACTGCACCAAAAATGGATAATAACGTATCTCCATGGGCTCCGAAGTAGAAGCACATGGGGACAAACCACCAATAACTATAAACCTGCATTGTAAAGCGTCTACAGGAGAGATAAGAATGAAGCAATAGGGCATCTGAGTGACCTGAAAAGAGAACTCTAACTTTCCAACAGATTCTCACCAGAAAACATTGTCACTGAAAGTGAAACGTGGTAAGACACCACAGATGTGCATCAAGCAAAGTCCATATTGTTATAAATTCCACAAAGCAAACAACATGGTTTCTTCAACAATAACAAAAATGCAAGGGGAAAAAAAGAGATAGCAAGATGCCTAGGAAGCATAATATCTGATTTCTGATTCAACCAAAGTGTAAAACAATTGACAATAGAAAATATGAACACTAAGTATTTGAGGATTTTAAAAGAGTTATTTTAATTTTAAGGTGTACTAGTATAACAATATCATAGTTATGTTTAAATTAAAAGTCATTATCTCTTGGACATATTGAAATATGTATGGATAAAATGATATGATTTGCTTTGTAAAAAGCAATGCTAATCATAAAGATGATAATCCTTCAAAATAAAATGGAAAATGAAGAAGTGAATGGGGAAATAGAAGATGATTGAAGGTAGATTTTAAGTACATGTGAGTTTTGAACTATTCTGTCTATTTTAGTATATGTATAAATTTTACATTATAAGTTTAAACTGCACATACCTTTGACTTGGTGATTTTACTTCCAAGAGTTTACAGATCCACTAACATAATTGTGAAACATAGATGTAAAAAGAACAGGAAAAAATCTAGAACTAACATAAATGAGAGGTTGAATCTGGTTTAAAAACATACAACTGTTATAAACAATGATGGAAATACGTATGTATCGTACAGGGAGCTGTCTGTGGACTACTCATCATGTAGAAAATAAAAGTAGGTTGCAGAAAATCATTTCTCCTAACAAATGTATAAAATCTGTATACAGCAGTCTCTCCTTATCCGTGGTTTCACTTTCTGCAGTTTCAGTTACCCACAGTCAATTGTCATCCAAAAACATTAAATGGAAAATTCCAGAAATAAGAAATTCATACATTTTTAAATTGCATGCTGTTCTGAGTAGTGTGATGAAATCTCATGGTGTCCCCGTCTGTCCCGCACAGGATGTGAGTCCTCTTTTTGTCCAGTGTATCCACATCATACAGGATGTATGTGTAGAAAAAAATACAGCATCTATAGAAGATTCAGTTGTATCTGCAGTTTCAGACTTCCACTAAGGGTCTTGGAATGTAACCCCCGTGGATAATAGGGGACTACTGTATATAAACTTAGGTCAGTGAGAAATACATAATCATATAAATGTATGTATTTATGTATGTAAATCTGTATATACGTGTGTATATACACACACAAGCACACATACACATTGGCATATCCCTAGAAAGTTTTTGGAAGAATATGCACCAAGTTGATATCAGTGGCACGTTTTATAACATTTTTTTTGTTTTCATTTTTGCTTATCCATTCACTCATTCATTTAACAAATATTTAACATCTACCATGTGCCATGTACTATTATAGGTACTGGGAATACAGTAATTAAAAACACAGATATAGGTCACTGTCCTCCTGAAAATATAACCTTGAGAGACAGAGAATATGCCAGATAAATAAATAAATAAAAAGAATTATAGTGTGTCAAGAGAAAAACCAAGACAAGGAGTGGGAGGGGGAGATTGCTTAATTTTTTGATATGATGGCCAGGGAAAGCCACACTGAGATTGTGACTTTTAAGTAGAGACCTGAAAGAAGTTTGGGAAATAAGCATGGGGAGTTTGGGGGAAGGAGCTATGAAGCGGAGGAAAGAGCAATTGCAAGGTCCTGTAGCAGGATCATAACTTCTGAATTTGAGGAACAACTTCAAGAACAGTGTGGCTGAGAGGATTGAGGGGAGGAGGCATAGGAGATGAATTCAAAGAGGAAACTGGGCGCCCAATCATACAGGGCCTTGTAGAACTCAGTAAGGATTTAGTATTTTACACTGAGTGAGATGGGAAAAGTCATGAGATGTTTCTTGTTAGTTTTGGAATACTAGCTTTGGAGATTTTTCTTTTGAAGTTCTGTTCTGATTTATAAGAAGTTTGTACTGGTTTCATATGAAAATATAAAAAGATAACTGCAGTTGTCTTCATTTAATTTGAAAGTCTTATTGTTTCCAAAAAAAGGAAAGCATGGCCACCAATTGTCAGTAATCTGTTTGAGAACCAATTAAATCAAACTGAGTCATTTTTAAATACGTATGTGGTTACCTCTGATAATCTTCACTATTCTTCCTTTAACCACTTGCTGAAACTCATTTCTTCACCTGCCTCTACACCTAATTATACTCTTCCTGTTTGCTCCTCGTAATTCCAGATAACAGAAATACCTGTGTGTGAGCAAAAGATGTTGCTTAGATGAACAGAATTTCATTTTACCAACAGCCAAGTACTTATAATCTATAAATAATTATGTCATGCTAGTCACGTGTCTAATGTGTTACCTGAACAAAGTCACAGCTCACTGAAGTCTTTCAGTAATAGGACATGGCCTCATCAAGAGAAAAGTGAAATCACATATGTGACCATCTCCCTCTAATAGCAAAGTAGAGCATTGGTTTAATGGCCCCCTAAAGTGTGTTTGCCACATAGCCCTTGCGAAACCTTATCTAATGCTGATTCCCAATTGAGTAGTTAAGTGGTGCTATAGACAGCTTTTATTCACGAATCCAGAAAGAAAAGAAAGATTTGTGTTGTTATCAGGTTTTAATTGAAGCATACTTTACTATCTTTTGACTAAGTACCTCATTGCCATTTTCATAATGATTACAACCTTGAGAGGAAACTTTTCTGATAACTGCAGGTTGGTAATGAGAAAGCATGCTGTGCTGTAGCTAAATGACAGCTGATATTTCACCCACAATAATATATAATCCATGAACAGATTAGAATTAAATGGAATTGTCCTGTTTTAAGTAGTGTAAAAGGAGGCCCTCATGTAAACTTGGCAATTCAACGTTGAAATGTAGAGACCTGCCACTCTGCCACTGCTCTTTCAGTTAGGAATTATGTTTAACTGCATATGACCGAAAAGTCTAAATAACAATTACTAAAATAAGAGTGAGATCTATTTTCTTTCAGATTAAAGAGGTCTGGCAGTGGACAGTTCAGGGTTGTACTGAAGCTGCATAGTCAGCAGGGACCTCTGCTTGTTTGATGTCTCTGTTCTGCCATTCTTAGCAGACAGTTTTCATTGTCAAGGGTTGCCTCCTGGTCTAAGATGGCTGCTAGAGTTCTAACCATCACAGCTGTATTCCAACAAAAATAAGGAAGAAGAGGCAGAGGGGTAAAGGACTCGCCTCCAGCAGAGGCAGCCTCCTTGAAAGAGACTTTCTAGAAGCAATATCAATAATTTCCACCTACATCTCACTGGCCACCTTTCACTACAAGAAAGGCTAGGTTACATCAATTTTTAGCTGGGCAAATTACACCTCTAACATAATAGCAGGGTTTTATTAGTAATAGTAATCATAGTTTACTTTGCTGACCTCTGCAAATATTGAAAATGACGACTGGGTAGGTAACGTGACGTGCAGTCATGTGTTCACTAAAGAATGAGTTTATTCTGTCACCTCTCTCCAAAACATCTTTTTTTTTTTTTTTTTTTTTTTTTTTTGAGACAGAGTCTTGCTCTGTTGCCCGGGCTAGAGTGAGTGCCGTGGCGTCAGCCTAGCTCACAGCAACCTCAAACTCCTGGGCTCAAGCAATCCTCCTGCCTCAGCCTCCCGAGTAGCTGGGACTACAGGCATGCGCCACCATGCCCGGCTAATTTTTTCTATATATGTTTTTAGTTGGCCAGATAATTTCTTTCTATTTTTAGTAGAGACAGGGTCTCGCTCTTGCTCAGGCTGGTCTTGAACTCCTGACCTTGAGCGATTCACCTGCCTCGGCCTCCCAGAATGTTAGGATTACAGGCATGAGCCACCGTGCCCGGCCTCTCCAAAACATCTTAACTAAAAAGGACAGCATGACTGAGAACCTACTGAATGAAGACTAGATTTAGAGATCAGTGTATCATGGGCTTAGTAATGGATCTCTAATGTTCTATTTTATTTAATTTCTTTCTCTTATATCCCATCATTTATCCTTCCAAGTAATATTTAATGTATGCTTTGTTTGAGGAGACTCACAATGAAGGTTAGTATACTAAAGCTTTTGCTACTCCTGTTGTTAAGAAATGTGTTTAAGTTTGTTTAGTCTTTGTGAACTTACATGATTCTCAGAAACCATCCCCTCCTGACAAACACACATACATATACGTAATATCTCAAAGAACAGAAATTTATAGGATAGTTTGGGAAACTTTGACTTAAGTCTTAGAGTAACTTCCTTGTGCTTCATTGTTGCTGAAATGTTGTCCCCAGAAAGAACATTTTGAAGACATGATAACTTTTCCTAAACTCTTTGTATAAGAGGTATAATATAAACACCAATTTACTGGGAAACCACTAAGCTTACTTTGAGATTAGTAGATCAATCTTTGTTTCTTTTCTTTTGAAGAACTACAAAAAGGAAATAGTTATCCAATAGTTATCTTCATCTATACTGCTTTGTATCTCAGTTTTTTATTTATATATTTTATTTTTATTTTTTTATTTCAACATATTATAGGGGTACAATTGTTTAGGTTACATATATTACCTTTGCCCCACCTGAGTCAGAGCTTCAAGCATGTCCATCCCCCAGAGGGTGCATACTGCACCCATTAGGTGTGACTACATCAATTCCCTCCTCCCCCTTCCCACCTGCCTGACATCCAATGAATGTTACTATTATATGTGCACATAAGTGTTGATCAGTTAATACTAATTGGATGGTGAGTACATGTGGTGCTTATTTTTCCATTCTTGTGATACTTCACTTAGTAGAATGGGCCCCAGCTCTATCCAGGATAATACAAGAGGTGCTAGATCACCATTGTTTTTTGTGGCTGAGTAGAACTCCATGGTATACCTAAACCACATTTTATTAATCAGTTTTGAACACAGCAAACCTTCCCTAGCCAAGCCATGGTAGCTGTGGCAAAGAAAATAACCCTAGCAGGATGTGTAAAATAAAAATTCCTGATATTTGTAATCCACTCTCTTCATTCTTCCATTTCTCTATTATTTTCTTCCCCAACTTCACTTAATGTAGTTTGGCTTTCAAGTTAAAGTTTTAAGTGGATCCCTGTAAGATTTATTACAAAGGATTTCAGATAATAGCAGACAAATAAAATGCAAGTCAGGTAATCCATCCTCTCATTTAAAGAAAAATGTTTATTGGATGCCTGTTATGGGCAAGGCATAGTTCTGGGCATAGTGTTAAATGTTTGTGAAATTATTGGAAATAATTATTTGGCTAAGATGTTTCTCTAGCAGTAGTTATATATTTATTAGTCCACCAACTCTAATGGTGAACTGTAACTTAATATGTAGTAGTAAATAAATACCTAATGGGATAATTAAATCTCAATAGGGACATAATTACTGAACAGCATTCTAAAGCTCTAGTGACATCAGAACTCCAGCTCATTTAATCAAAGAAGTTTTATTATATGCATAGACAGTTTGCATTCTCTCTCTAAAGGGTGATCTTCACAGCACCTATTTTCTGTAACAGTTACATCAGGATTTATTTGCAGCACAATATGCTTAGTTACAATAGTCTTGAGAGTTACAATCCTTTTAAGCACTCCCTTCTCTTGAAAGCATTTTCAAACACTTCGGGCATGTGACTACATAAGCCCCAAGGGTGATTTAATCCTCAGTATTGTAGGTTACTCTTGAAGCTGAGATTCCTCTGAGAAAAGTTAAACTATATGTTGATTTTGTATGTTTTTAACATTTATGTGGGATGACAGGAAATGGGAATGGTTGATTATTCTATCAGCTATAAAACTATAGTATGCCAAAATTATGCAACTGCTTTAATGGATAGCCTATATGGATAGACAAAGATATAGTTTTTTTAAATAATCAAGTTCCATGATTCCAAAATCTAGACTTTTAAATCTAGCAAACCTTCAATCAAAATTAGCATTCATTTGATTTTTTTTTAAGTTGGCAAAATTTAATCTTATCTGTAATTAAATCACAATTAGGCTTTAATTATCCTAATTAAAGATTTGTATAATTTCCTTATGATAGTCTCCCCTGTAGCTTATTTTAAATTAAATCTGCTGGAAATAAGTAATTTCTTCTGATGTATGTCCAAGTTTCTGAGTCTCAGATTTGGAACACTTTGACCATTTTCTTAATGAGACGATTCAATTAGTTTTTATTTTTGTCTAGCTTTTAATACTTCTGGAAATGCTTCAAAAGAAAAATAAAAATTTACTAGCACTTCCTCTCGTTTGCCTATTCATAAAATCTCAGTAACTATTTCCATTTAAAATAAAACTGAAGATCCTAAACAAAACACACACACACACACACACACACACACACACACCCCTACATACATATGGATCAGTGAGCAGAAGAGTCAGAGTTGGAAAACTTCTGGCAATATGTGAGTTGTATCTTCTTGACTCAAAGAATATGCAGGACCTCAATGTATGTTGCATATATACTCCTCCTAGAGTCTTCATGAAACTTTAAAAAATGGGAGGATTGTTTTTTGTTAGTTGGAATTATAGACTTTTTTCCCCACTTTTCCCTTCCAGTAGTTGTGTGTGTATGTGTGTGTGTTGGAGGATCAATAATTCATAGTAATCCATATTCAAATAAAATGTTAAGGTACAAAGTATACCTTGGGGAAAGTCCCCCCAATTTTATCTGAAAGATTATTTCTAATTGGAAGAACAGTCCTTTTAAGTGTAATAGTTCTTTTATTTAGATGTATATATTGTTGTAATGTGTATCCCTCAGCTATAAGCCTTTAGGCCTGGTGAGAGTAAGAGCTTTTCTGGATATCTTTGCTAATCCTGGATTAAGCCTAATAGTCTTTTCATTTCTACCCTATTTTGAGAAAAAGACTTTTCATCAAAACCAGTTTAATTATCTTTTCAAGGACATGTAAGTGTTTAGAAAAAGTAGTATTTCTCTATTTAAAAATTTCAAAGATACAGAGTGAAATGCAATTCTTTGATATGAGAGTGAGAAGAGTGACTAGAAGAACTAAACATTTAGTTCTGATTTTCTAATGTTCACAATCAAGGCTTATAAAGGAAAGGATAGAAATTAATTATAACCAAAGGAAATATACAGCTTTGTAACGTTGATTGGATTTTGAGTTTATTGTTTTCAATTAGTATTACATTGGTGAGACAGAAATGCAACTAAGATGAATAAAGAGTTAAACTCAGTCTGATGCAAACCACAATTTAGATATGAAAAAGTTAAATTTATAAGGCTCTTGTCTCAGATGGACTAGGCAAGATACAGTATTGTAAGAAATGATACTATAATCATATGGGTGTATTTGTCCAACCCCTTGCTCCTGCCAGCTTCTGGTAGGACTCTCTTTTTCTAGTTGAAGACATAATCAGTAACCTAGGTTGAGCCAATCATGGTATCCAATCCCTTGGGCAAAATTGGCCCAGGGAAAGGTAAAAGAACCAAACATGATGAAATCTGAATTCTTCCTTGCAAGTTTTCTAATCAAAATTTGCAGGAAAGAACCCTGCATGGAGGAAGAAGGGTTTGAACTCAGGCAGTCTAAGTTCAAAGTCTAGACACTCAATCTCCATAAAATATTGCCTCTCCGTAGGAAAAAAAATCAAGTCATCACACAGGGATAAACAGAAATAAGACAGATAGAAAGTCTTTACTCTGTTTATTGTCCTGGTTCCCAATTAGTTCTGGTCTCACCCTTTTCCTCTCTGATTAGGCGAATCAATAAATTCCACTAAATCCATTAAAAGTACTGTGGATTCTATTTAAGCATGTGTTTTGTATTTTGTTTAGCTTAAGTAAGTTTGAATTATGGTTCTATTACTTAAAACTATAAAGCCTCCTGAAAAATACTCCAGTAAGAAAGAAACTAGATCACACATGAGGCAGACATACTAATATTATGGTAGGAGGGCTTAGCCAGGAAAATATTTAAAAATATCATAGGAAAATGTGCTGATCAGGAAATGCTGATCAAGAATTAGCTCCACCATGAATGAGATATGATCTTGAGTCATGACATATCCTTTGTAGTTCTCAGTTTGCCAGCTGTAAAGATATTGGACTAAATGATTTCAAGGGTTGTTTCGGTTCTTCAATTCTGTGAATTTACATTGTACACAGAAAAGACAAATGGCTTAGGGTGATGGATGGAGAATCCCAGAGAGATGGATGAAAATGATCTAGAAAAAATGCAGTTGAGAGCTGAGGCGAAGTGGATCTGGGACTACTGAGAGAAAGAAGGAAGATAGAATAAAAAACTAGCTGATAAGGACATCTCTACACTGAGTGAGACAAGGTGCTGCTGATTTGTGGAGCAAAGAAACAATAGGTAAGATATAAATGACTTTTGTGGAACACAGAAACAAAAGGGGAAAAAGAATAAGGCTAAGATAAAACATAAAATGAAGACTGAGAATGAGATTGATAGGTAGGAAAAGATTTAAAAAGAGAAAAGAGATCCTATATTGCCATGAGATTGGGTGGAGCTTAGTCTGAATCTAAGGAAGGCTGGTTAGGGATGTGGTCAGATGAAGGCAATGATTGGATAGAGAAGAGAAGAGCCTAGGTATAGCTCTGAGAAAAATAATGGGAAAGTAAAGAGAGTCATTCTAAACTTAACTTTGTATGAATTATATAAAGCAAGCAACTGAAAGAAGCAGAACGAATAGTACAAATAATTTTTTAGCTCCCCTTGTAAAATACTTACTAGCGTTGCATAACTGAAGTAGCTATCATCAAAAAAGGGATTAGGGTCCAAGACTCTTCCAAAATACGGCTGTCAGTAGTTTGTATTTACAAATTGTATGTCAGAGATGGCACATAAATTACACATGAGTTAATCATTTTCACCTGCAGCCCTTTTCCCCTGAAGACAATGCTCGAAACAGGCATTACCAGTTGATCAGGAGTTGTCACTGGTTAAAAGCTATTTGCCAACTTACTGCACTAACCATGAAAGTTATGCGTTAAGTAGCTTAGTTCATTTAGATGTATTAATTCTTTGTGTTATTGCCAAAAATTGAAGGAGAAGACTAGTAGTGGGCATAAGAACTCAACAGAGGGGATTTTTCTATCTAATGAATTGTTGCAGATTTCTCTCTTATTTTCCATGTTGTCCTCCATACTATTTAGAGTAAGTTTTGGGAATCAAAATTATTTATTTATTAAAGCTTAGAAAGAAGAATGTGAATTGGATGGCCTACAGAAGCTAAATATTATGCGAGACTAGAAGTCATATTGAGGAAACTATTAATAGAATTATTATTTATTATGCATTTTGAATAAAAAAATGAAGGTCCCTCAACTTGTAGCTTTACTTTTGGAATTATAAGTAACACACTTTTACAAAGAATAGGTTTTGGATAGCTGTGACATTGTGCTAAATACCACATAGATGTATGGTCTGATAGTAGTTAAATTTCCCAGGAAAGCCTGAAGATGCTTTTGATCTGTCTAAATAATTCTTGACGTGTCTGTGAATTCTGCTTGCTTTAATATTAATAACTAACCTCTTTCTACTGTGATAATATTCATGAATCCCCCAAATGGTGATACACACAGATATTTTGAATAAGGAATCTTTATTCTATGAATTAAATCATGAGAATGATGATTTAATAATCCAGTTGATTTTTATTTGAACAATATACTATCCAACTTTATAAGTTAGGGGATAAACCATACTTAGGATGTTAGCTATACTCATCTGGGGATGGGAAATTTTCTATGTAGACCTTCCTTATACATCTTTCTTGCTTTTAAAAAACATTTTCAAATATTTTGAAAATTTTTAAACATGATTAATGCAAATACTTACCCAATATTTATTAATCAATTAACTCTGTGATTCTCAGCCCAAACTGGACATTGAATCACCTGTATGCTTTTAAAATTTACTTATATGTGGGAACGACCCCCAGAAATTCTGATTTAATTAGTGTGGGGTAAGGCCTGGACTTTTTTGTTTGTTTGTTTTTAATGTGCTTTAGATGATTCTAATGCAACGAGTGATGGGAAATACTCAGCTATTATTGACCCTCAGAATAACACTTGAAAATAGCAAGATAAATTTAATTATCTTTTCAAAATAAGGAAATAAAATGTAAGACTGAATTATTGTATTGTTCTCAGGGTCAAAAATTAGTCTTGACTCCTCCTTCTTGGATATTACTCCAATTTGAACTTTAAGAATCAAATATCATTAGTGTTTTTAATCTTTTAGGAAAGTTATATATACATAGATTACAACTGCTAAAAATTATAGTAATTAAGAAACTTTATAGAGAAATAGCATAACAAATTATACTTAAAAATGAAAATTTAAACAAAAGAATAAGGTTAAAAACAAAGTTTGTGTTTCTTTTTTCATTTGGAGTCTATTTCATCTTAGTGTGTTATTCTGCATTAACAGAAATTAATGGAATCCTGTTGTCATCAATTACAATGGTATGATGAAAATTAACATGTACTAAAGACTTTCCAAGAATTTGAAAAATTACTAGCTTTAAGAAATATAAAGGATAAGGCAAGAGGCTTCTATTTCAGTCTTAATAATTTTCTCAACATTTAAAAATAATTAACTTGGGGGATATGGCTTAATTGGTGGAATTAAGGCTATATACTAAATATCAAATACAAGTTCTTTACATTTTATATAAGCAACGCATGACTATCAAAATAAAAATAAAAGATTTTAATGAGGTCTTTTTCCCAATTATAAATATAAAGAGAATGAATATTTTGGAGATTCAGATATGAGTCTTGCTTTTAGACAACTGTAATGATCTGAGAGGTCATGTTCATTGTAAGGATTATCTAATTCATAATTATTCAGATATTTTTGTTGAATACCTTGATGTGCTTTGAGTTTCAAATACTTAACACACAATCAACAAAATGGACAAGATATTTTATTTCAATTTATAGGTAAGATATTCATAGTAGTTAATATCCTTGAAATTTTTTGATAAACATTTATATTTTCTATTGCTATGACTAGGAGTGAATCCTAGATGAAATGTTTCAGAGGTGAGTAAGAAAACGAGTTTGCTTTTATCTTATTAGATATTATAGTCAAACTTCTTTGCTCACAAAAACTTTTTAATATTACAGTAAGGCAAGTAATTATAATTTATATTTTTTGAAATTTATCTATAGAATTCAAAATGACATTACCTCTGGGCATGTTGATTTTTTACTTTTTGTCATACTTACCTATGTGATTAGTCTCCATTTTACATACAAATTGAAGACCAGCAAGTATCTCCAATTGCAATGTCAGATTGACCTTTTACATACTAAAAAAATCAGTTTCCCTGATCAACACCTGGGTGCACATTTGGGAATGATACCAATTGGGTGTCGGACAGAGGTGGGGGGAGGGTATGGGTGTATATCTACATGATGAGAACGAAGCGAACTGTCAGTGGAATGGACATACTTGAAGATCTGACTCGGGGTGTTGGGGGTGGGGGAGGGGACGGGTGTTTACCTACATGATGAGTGCGATGTGCACTGTTGGGGGAATGGACACCCTTGAGGCTCAGTCTCGGGGGGTTGGGAGGGGCATGGGCAATATACTTA
>CM052449.1:9110556-9298630 GCA_028533085.1 Varecia variegata | reverse complement strand
GCGAACTGTCAGTGGAATGGACATACTTGAAGATCTGACTCGGGGTGTTGGGGGTGGGGGAGGGGACGGGTGTTTACCTACATGATGAGTGCGATGTGCACTGTTGGGGGAATGGACACCCTTGAGGCTCAGTCTCGGGGGGTTGGGAGGGGCATGGGCAATATACTTAACCAGAACGGTTGTACCCCCATAATAAGCTCTAATAAATAAATAAATAAATAAATAAATAAATAAATAAAAAGAAAATAAATCATATTAGTTAAAGGAGTTGAGACATGTGATTAGAATATGAACATGTATGTAACATGAAATCCTATTTTTGTTAATCTTCTGACTAACTCAGAATATATCACTGTCTATAACAATAGAGGAATAATTATTATTCTTAGAGAGTACATGTCCCTTGTTATGAAGTCATTTTCATATATCTCACTATACAAAGTAATTTTTATTAATTTTTTGGAATTTTATTGGAATTAAATAATTTAATAGCTTCTAAAAAAAATCAGTTTAGTTATCTTTAATAACTGTTTCCAGTGTCTTAGATAAGTGTTTATGAAGAAAATACCACTTAGCTAAGACCTTTGTTCATAATAAGCAATTACTATGTGTATCCATGTATTTCATATATATGTGATTACATATATATGCAATTACAGACATATACACAAGACATACGGACACACATGTATATACATATATATGTACACATATCTATAGTTTCTTCATATATATGGACACATATATATGTATGTATATATACACACATATACACATATATATGGTGTGTCATTTCCAATGTCATTTTTAGCCTAAAATGCTGGAGTAGAAGAGCAATGTCTTTAGCTTCAGTACTGCTGTAACCATTACCAACTTTGCAAATCCATTCTGTATATATTTCCAAAAATATTGACAGATTTGTCTCAGTAAAATTGAGCAACATATAGAAACTCTTTTTCTTCTTTCCTGTACTATATTCCCTACTATTTAAAAACAACCTCTTAGGGGGAAAAATAAACTTGATAACAAGGCATATGAAAGACACAGAGAAAGTCCGAGTGCCTTGATCCCAGCTGGAGCAGCCATGCAGGCATAGCTGAGAGCTTGTTTGAAATGCACAACCTCAGACTCATCCCCAGACTAACACAAATCAAAATTTGAATTTCAACAAGATTTCCTTATCATTTATATGCATTTTATAAATGAGAAAAACAGGTGTGGAGTATAGTCTCCTTTTGTCTCCAGTTGCTGTAGCCAAATGTATATTTTATATTAGAAGATAGGAAACTATACTAAAATAAAGAGATTCTATGGTTAGGGTGGAATTGTTAAGGTAGGATTCATCTTAATTTTTCTGTCTTCACCTAAAGATTGGGAGAAGACATTTAGTGGAAATAATTTTAAAACATTGCTTTATCATGAGTTATAAAGCCAATTATGTAAAGTTATAAAGCCAATTAATACCTGTACTGGGGAAGTCACACCTCTAGCATGTCATTGATATAAAATATCCAGGAAAAAAATACCCAGTGGTAACAAAAATATTTTGAACAGTGTTTCACAAACTGAGTTCCATGGTTCTCAATTGGTTCTCAATGTATTGCTCTTCCAGTTCCTTAAGTATTTCAGGGCCAAATAATTTTATAAAACATAACAATATATACTCCATTTAGAGTTTTACAGAACAGTCTCTGAAAATCCTATAAGCAAAAAATTTGTTTCATGCCACGTCTCTCAAATATATTAAACTTAGAACCATTGTAGAACTGCTGAATATAGATTACCAAATGCTGCATTATAGAATTGGAAGTACAGTTGGTAAAACTATTGTGTAAGGATTAAATTTTGAAAAATTGTGTACATAAAGACTAAGAAACTTGCAGTTATTATACATGCTCTGATAATGGAATGAGCCAGTCATACATATTAGAGTGGAACTTCAAGTGGAATTTGATTTAGAAATATATTACTATTATCTAACCATTATTGGGGGTGGGGGAACTAAGAGAATCAACAAGACACAGAGTCTCCTTAGTATTAACTCAGAATCTGTTAAAAAATGTTTCTGGATAAGGATTTTATGTGTGGCTAGTACATTATATATCAAAGAGAAAATAGATATTGTATTCAGATATTTGGAGATGAGAAACTCAATTCTCAGAAAAAAATTTATTGAAAGGTATAGAATTGGGAAGTGACAACCTAAATTAAAAAATCAGGCCTATCTTCTCTCTTAATTGTTAGATAGGTAGATATAGCTATAGATATATTGATATATATCTCTATATATGTATGTGTATATATTGATTGCCTAGTAAAGTGAGATTTATGGAGACTTTGAGTTCCATATTTTTTCAATATTTCTTTTTCCCCTCTTTAAATGAAAAGAGATGGATTACTGTCTTTTCAACAAAGCATTTAGTTGATGCAGTATAACAGAATTTAAAAAAAATAAAGAAAATGGACTTTAGACGGAGAGATTTTGGTTCAAAACTCAGTAGCTCTGTGACTGTGGGATCTGAATTTATCTCCTCCATCAAAGGGGAGTGTACAGGAACACATTCCACTTGCCATTTTATTGGGAAGATTAAATGAGGCGATGTAGTGTCAGGCACATACTAGGCACTCAGGACCTGCTGATTTCCTTTCACTTCCTTTGCAGAAATATTTCTTATAAAAATGTATTTTCAGTATTACAAAAAAAAAGGCATCTGGATTAAATTTATCTAGCTGATACTTGCGTTCATTTTACTGATGCTCAGGGTTAGTAAACTAGTCACAATCCTTGACCCTCCAGAATGATGATTATATAACATCTATATTTGTGGTCTGAAACATTTACTAATATAATATATGTATATATATTATTCTTTTTATTCAAAACAAGAATGGCATGTCACACCACATACCTCTATACTTTCTTTTGGACCAGACATTCATTGGCAACTGACTGCCCGACTCCCCAGTTTGAGATGAGGAGATACAAGACCAGGCAGTAGATATAACACTAAATTCGATTACATCTCATTAATGACACACTTTAAGGTCAAACAGTAAATTGTTAATTTAACTTCCTGTCTTCCTAGAAAGGACAAATAGCTTTATAGATGCCTCAGGTAGCAGCGGTTCTCTGAAAACAAGGGGAAAAAAAGGTTCACATTTTGTTTTCAGTGTGTGAAGAGGAAGGTCACAGGGCATGAGAATAATGGGACTAGGAAATATATTAGGAGTCTATGTTTCAGTTATTATCCTGCAATTTGAAACACTGTCCCAAAACCAAAGTTTTGGTCATACCATATAATAACAGTAACTACATCATTATCGTTTACTGATATTTTTATTGAGGTTTGTAGCTCATGATTTTACATGTGATTGTACAGAGCACTTAAGGGGGAAAAAAGGGATGAAAAGGTTATACAAGGGAAAAAATCCAATAGCTTGAAATCTGGTAGGTGTATATGATAAGAATAATGCCATGTGTAAATACATGAGAATCCTAAGAGACCAAAACTGCAGTAGCTTTATTCTTGATTCAAAAAAGTGATTTTTCTTATCAATAACAAATAGCATAATTAGTTGTTAGTTTTAAAATAAACTAATTTTTTTAGAAAGGCATATCTTGAATTATATTTAATGCTTGGCAAGGAGGAAAGCAGTATGGATAAACTTCCAAATTATCCATCCACTTGGAATGCATTCACAGAAGCCAGATGAAGGGAAATCAACCTGCCTCTACAAATCTTGATTTTATAGTTCACAGGCAAAGATGACTGTTAAAGTATACAAACAAATGAGACTTTATTAATGAACACATTTTGATTGTCTACAGCTGTTTCAAGACATACCAGCTTTTATTACTTAGGATGGTAAAGGACACGTTTATTCTCAAATGAGATATGAAAACCAACTTTAAATGTTTTTTCCTGATCTTTCCTAAGTCAAAATGTCATTCAAAACATAAGCCATTGTGACAATTTGAAATTCAGGGCATTAAAAAATACTCTAGAGGACTAGGCAGTGATTAGCACAAGAGATACTCTGTCCCTTGTCACTGTATCCTGAGTACAACCTTACAGACCTCTACCCGCTGTTAAAGAATTGGTGACACTGACTAATTGTGTCAAATATCTTTTGAGATCAATCAATGTATTTCATTTCAAAGTCAGGATCATTTTGCCTGTTTTGCATTCAGAAGAATCAGAGGAATTTTTAAACTTTAAAAAGCTATTTTAAATACATTTCCTTGCCAAGGTAGTGTAAATTTTGCAGTCTTGGGCCATTGAGACAAACCTAACTCCTTTAAAATTTAAAATCCTCTGATTTTTGGACTAACTGTAAATCTTTAGTAACCTCTTCCAGAGATCAAAGAGTGGAGCCATCCTCATTTAAAAATTTTTCAATTTGAATGATAATGTTTAAATTTTATCTTTAGAAGTCTGCTTTACTTATCTTTCAAGCTCTTTCTTTTAGCATTCTAGAATGAATGGTGCATTGAGAATACTTTTAGACATGTTCAGATTATGGAGTACTTTGACAACCCACGATTTATGAATTGACTACAATAATTGAAGAGAGTGAGGACTTGAGAGTAATATTTTCAGCAGTGTGTTATTTGTTCATTCTCAGTGTTATATTGATATATATAATGAATTATCCTGTAACATGAATATCACTTGGTTATTAATTATTTTGCACAATTTACATAATTCAATATAATATTAATTTAATGTTTATTAGAAAGATTCATAATAGAGCTCTAAAGGGTACAAAGCTACTAGTAGCATTAACTGTGTTGGTGCACAAGAGTCAGCAGATTAGAAAGTAAAGGTGAATTTAGGCAAAATACTTACATTCAAGAAACATTTTAAACATATTAATATTTCCTTTAGACAAGGTATAACTAGGCAAGGAATATCTAAAGAGTGTTAAAAGTATTTTGTGTTTCCTGTGGAATTAGCAGGATGAAATTATAATATAGGAAAGTCCAATTTTATTTTTTTGAACTCATCAGTAGCATTTGGTGTAGTGTATGGATTTTTATCACTACAAGTGATTTCATTATTTTTTCCTGGAAAACTTTTCTCTGTAACTCTAATTTAGACCCTGTCACCTCACCATAAATTTGGCCTCTTTGTTGGTTCTGCTCTTCTTCTGTTCATATTGTGATTGAAAAGACTTCCTTGACTTCTTTACATAAATCAAAGTTCTTTCACATGCCTTCTTAAAAATCATGGTTTGCATTTACCATTGAAATATTCTAATGGGACACAAATTATCAAATGAGAAAAATGTACTTGACGTACTATTAAGAGAAAGAAACATCAAAACAGTTGAAATCAAGACATTTAACCAGAACTGTTGTACCCCCATAATAAGCTATAAAAAAAAAAAAAAAAATCAGGACATTTGAATAGTAATTTAAACTACTAGATGTGAAAGAAATGCTGATTTGTTCCTTTTTAGAAAAAAAAAAAGACATAGCAGTAACTTTCTTTCAAATGACAATATGCAAAACCATATTAACTACCTCCTGTATTACAAAAATTACCAGGTTTGTAACATTGTAAACAAGCTGTTTCCTCTGCAAGCTGTAAATAAAAGGACTCAGAGGGTGTAAGTATATGTGCAGGTGAAAGTTAAAAATTGATTTCCCCTTTAAACCAAAGAGGAAATAATCAGGGTTAATTAGTATATAGGAAAGTTTCCTCCTGTGGCCTAATCAGGAAAGAAGCAGCTACCAACACTTTTTAATTTCTACTAGTCTACAAATGAAAATTTAGATGTTTAATAATATTTTTCAGATGATTTAAGAAGGATGTATTTGCTGATTACAAAACTCAGTTTCTTTTGGGATGCATTGAATAAATTTTATGAGCTCAGAGAAGCTTATGTAGAATTCATTTGGACAAAACTACTTGCATAAGCTATTTTGCAATGTGGCTACTTCGCTTTTGTGCCTCCATCTTCCTAATTTATTGATGTGCAGGAATCTAACATAAGATTTCAAAGTATTACTAAAGTATTACTTAAGAATGCATAGTGAATATGTGGTAAGTTATAATTATGAATTACTTCAAATTAACTAATTAAATCTAATTAAATCTTAATATCTTGGTCTACAATATACTGGGAAGTTCATATATTAGTATTTTATCTCAATATTTTTGTTAGAGAAGAAAGGACATTCATGCCAACATCTTCAGATTTGCTCAAAACCAAATTAGGGTTTAGGTTCTTTTTTAACTTTCTAAATTTGAATTGACATGCAGTGTACCCCTGCAGCATGTATTTATTTTTTTCCAAAAATATTCTAATCAGTAGCACTTCGGTATACAGTACTGATGGATAACTTCTAAAAACTAATTATTCTTTCATTAACAGAGGATGATTATAGATTAATTTAGAGTTGATCTTTAGATAATCTAGAAACTCTTTTTCTTCTGTGTTTTGGTCTCCTACAGTAATGCAGAAAGTCAAGTCATTAGGATTTTTAATGTCATTCTTTGAGCAAACCAGTCAGTGGATCTGGACACATGTGGAGGAAAGAACTGAAGATATTACCTGCAAGTAAGTCTGTGGATCTTTTATAAATGGTACTAATTCCCTTATATGCTTATCTCCATTATCACGAAAAGTTTTGTCACACCAACTAAATTAATATTAGAGCATTTAAAAACTTAAATCTTAAAGATCCTTTCATTAATATGTCAACATTTTTAGATTATAATGGAGGTTTTTAAAATACAGATAAAAAACTATATTTTAATATAGAGTCATGGATTTTTTTACAGGAAGTTAAGGGTAGTTCCATTATGTGCTTTTGATTATATATTTTTCCAATTATTTTTATCTTAAGATAATTGTCCTCAGGCCAGTTCTTTTTTGTCATTATGATTATTTCAGCATAGTAATTTATTATTCAATGCCAAAATGTTCAATTATAATAGAGTGGAAAGAGTGAGGAATTCCCATAAAATTTAATTGGGGTTCCAACCTATTTCTCGTTGACGATATATGGATTTTGACACAAATATGATCAAGTAGAAACTGAGGCTGTGCAACAATCCATCGGTTTCAAAATCAACTAAACATGAAGTGCATTAGCAAGCGTCATGATAAAGTATCATGTAAACCGGACTTTAAAGAGGAAGAAAAAAATTCAAGCGTAAAATGTTGTAAAAATATTATTTTACTAAGAAGTAATAATTGCTTTGTTTCATTGGCATTACTTTTACTTCCAGCTGGCTAAATAATGTGTTAAGTATGTATAGCGTGTCTGTTCGATAGAAACTTTTTTCTTATTGGAAAATCAGTTAAACACATCAAAAATATGTAGATAAGTAGGTCAGAAATGTCACAGGGCATGGAAACAAATGGAGTCAACAAAAGGTAAGAGAAAAGAAAAATTTAAAAATTATTAATTCATCAATAGCTCTACATGAAAATGCATGTGAAGAAAAAAGATTCAAGTTCAGGAATTCAACCTTTGCTGGTGTAAACAAGACTAAATGTGAATACGTGTTAGATATACACAAATTTCTATTGAAATGTATGTATAATGAAGTCCTTTATCCATTGTTTTTTCATTATAGTTACATAAAACTTGGTGGAACAATCTCTCCCTTTGAAAATCTTTGGGATTTTTAAGTCTCTCTGAAAGTAAACCAATTATGTATGAGAGTTCAAAAATCTCACCCTTTCATCCTGATGCAAGAGCTTAGTAGTAATTGATAGTAGTGAACGTTCTTTTGCACCAGTACATGTAGTCAAGCGATTTTTTTCAGCCTGGTCTATATAGTGCTGGGGAGGCTACCTGCTTCAAATTTCCATATAATCAAACACAAAAGATAACGGGCAGGGAGGTAGCAATATCGGAAAATCAGCAAGCTGAATTGAGGTAGTTTCCTCATTTTTCTATGAAACTAGCTTCTTACTGACAGTCACTGTCATATAGATTACTGTTTGACTAAGTGCTCATAATCCAAATACGGTATTTGTGTTTCTGAAGTTACCTGAAACATGTCTAAAAAGGGTCCTATTATTGACAAATGTATTCTATGCATCAGGTGGGTTAAATGCCTTTCAGGTACTAATAATTGTCATAGGTGTGAGAAAAACCTAATTACCATTAAAGCTTGTGGTTTTCCTCCAATTTGAGGAAAATCTGTAGACTTAAAAAATACTCATGTCAATTGACTCAAAAGGAGTGATACATAAAAATATTTTGAGGTGATATGATTGAAGGTTATGATGTACTCTGGCCCAGCACAATTTTTTTTGGCCATATATTTTTAAATTATATATAAATTACTGACCCTCTCTAAACTGTACCTTCTCATATTGATTTAAGGTATTCATTTATAGATCAGTGGTGTTTAGATTTTTGAAAAGAAAACCCCAAGATAAAACACTGCAAGAGAAATTATAATTTGGCAAATTCATTTTAGCTTTGTCTTAAGAGGGGCTTCATGCTTGGACATGGCTGCAAAGGATCTGCAGTAATTAGAGATCTAGAAAGCTTCTTTGAAAGCACTTTTTCCCTACCTTTTCCCCATATATAGGGTTAAAAAAAAATTGTGGCAAAAAATGTCTTATACTGTCTTTGTAAAATGGATATTCTCTTTGCCATGATCCCTGCATCTTTTGGACATGTAAGTGAATTTAAGTTTCTAACATAAAAATGGAACTTAAAAAGGAAGAAAAAAAATGACTCCCCCACCCAAATTCATTATTTCTATCTCAGATTGAATCTGGCTATTAAAATAAGCATGGTGACTGCAGCTGGTTTATAAATAAGCACATAGTAACATATACGTTAACCTGCTTGAAAGTAAGTTATACATCTTATTTCAGGCAACATAAACATGCCCATCCAATTTTTCTGGTTTACTTTGTCTGCAAAAACTATATAATTTTGTGCTTAGGTTACTCATCTAGGCAGACTGATTTCTTTTGCATGGCTCATTTGAGCCACAGAGGATTAGGTAAGTTTATATATTGAAAACAGAAGGAAAGAAAGGCGAGAAAAATGAGAATAATTAATCATATAGTACATACAGCAATACAATATATTCTAAATCTCAATCAGTTGTTTATTGGTTGGCAAACAAGTTTCACTTTTACAACAAATATTAGTAATGAGGTCATCCAACTTTGAGACCATACAAAATGGATCATAAATTTAAAAAAAAATTATATGTGCTGCTAATTTACCTCTTGTATTCCTACATTACTTAAAATCCTGTCAAATAAATAAATTTTCCTGTTAATAAAAAGACGACTTTTTAAAAAGAAATCACTTCAAAATAATTTGACCTTTCAATTCTTACTATGAGGGAGTGAATTTCCTCTAAAAATTGGTAGCGCGGGTGCCCACTTGGGGATCAGACTGAGCATTCAGCACTGTAATGCCTATGGAATACCGTTTTTCACATGCAGAAGCCCCACTAGTTCTATAGACACCTCTTGACTTCTAGAATCTTAGCTACTGTCTTGGTGATGAACTGCTTGCCAGATATGCTTTGCAGTACAACAGGTGTGCCCTGTAAACATAAAAGTTTTGTCCTGCTCTAATTTGTAAAAATGCTGTTGGAAATATTCTGACTAAATAAAGATATATAGTGAGGGAAGGAAGTCTAATTTTATTTATTTTATTTTTTGTAAAAAATAATTTGTTTGCATTACTAGAAAATGATTCTTATAAAGTGATAGTTTTGCTTATTTATTTATTTATTTATTTTTTGCCAGGCAAAACTTAAAAGGAAAAAAAGAGGCCAAAAAAGAAAAAGAAAAAAGAAATAAAAGAAAGAGAAGAAGAAGAGAAAAGAGAAAAGAAAAGAAAGAAGAAAGGAAGGTAAGTTTGCTCTCTTACTGGTAGACAAACTTGCAAGACCAGCACGAAAGAAAAAGAAAACAACTTTTTTTTCCACTACATTAACAGGACTCAAATTCTGGAGGAACAGAAAGCAGACTATATGTGCAATGCTAGTATCTGTACATTACATAGAAATTGTTCAGTTTTTTTCTGCCATTAGTTTTATCATCAGTTAATACAGCAAATCATAAAATATGCATTTAGCATATAATTCTAGAATTCCCCTCCATTTCATTATTAATTTTGTTGTGTTGTTTTCCACAGCTATTCCAGCTGTAGTGAATTCAGGTTGTAAGTGACAAAAAAATCACTATGTGATACAGTTTTGCTTTGCTTTTATGTTTGTTTGTGCAGCACTCCAATCTAGATGCAGCATTGTTACTAAATTCAAACAATTGTTTTGGCCTTTTAAAAAGCAGGTCCTTGTAATTATAGTAACAGAGCATCAGAGATGTTAAAACAAACACAACATAATTCAACAAGGCCACAATGAGTGCCATTTTCTTCATATCTCGTTCATTAACATAATGAAGTCTCCATCTGCGGGGGGGAAAGGACAGGAAAGGATGGGGCACAGGGGAATTTCAGCAGTTATCTGTCTCCCCTGGGCTGACCTAAAAATCCCATTTAAAAAAAAAAAAAGTCAGAGTTTGTGTTTGTCTTTCGAGAACAGCATAAAGATTTAGGAGTACACACATTATTAACCACTGCTTATATCAACTCAGAACAGTCAACAAGGTGTTAGCAGTTTTGTTGGTTTAAATTTTTGTGTCATCTTCTATAGACTAGTGACCAAATGAGCAGGTCCTTTTGAACTTCCCTCCGGAGGGGTCCCATCTTTGTTTGGAGGAACTATAAATCCATCGCTGCTGCCACGCCCTAGCTGGTAGTAAGTGTGCAGCTGATGGATGTGGTTTCTGGAGCCTAGGTTTGGCATGCTTTTGTAGTAAACATCTTCGGCATCACCACATTTGGCCGGTGGGGGTTCGGTCTGGGTGCTGGTGGTAACACTCTCTGTGGTGGCCACCCCAGCCAGTGCAGGCATGCTGGTATAGAGAGAGTCCCTGTGGGGTGACTGGAGATCTTCTGTGTGCTCGTGGGTTAGCAAAGGGAAAAAGCTCTCACTGTGGTCTTGGGGGATCCGCCTTCTGGTGTAATGGTGGGGCTGGTGGTTCTCTGTGGAGTAAACTCTTGGGGGCAGCAAAGGAGCATCCGATTCCTCATGAATGAGTTCCAGGCCCAAACTCTCCTCGTGGTTAAAGGAGGTGGCATCGTCTAGGACAATGGCGTCGTCTTCACTCCCACTGCCGAGGTTATTCACCAGCTTGTTCATCAGATTCCTGTTCTGTTCGCTGGAGCGCTCGTGGTTGTTCAGGTAAGAAGGGATATAGTTGGAAGTGAGTTCCTTCAGAATCTTTTTCTCTAGGGCGGTCTCGGTATGGTTATAGCCACGGTCTATGATTTGCACACAGTTGCTCAGGTACTCGCTGCTGGCAATGCTGTAACTATTGCCATGGTTACCATTCAGTGGTAGAGTATCCATGACACTTGTATCCCTGGCATTGTTCAGAAGCCCCTCTGAAAAAGATTACAAGACACTATGACATTTATATCCAATAGGCCATACAACACACACAAACACAAAAGCAAAAACATTCATCGACTGTGAAATATGTATAAATTGCTAGCATTTTTACTTAAGTATAAAATATTTGGAAAGAAAAAATACTATTAAATCTATGTGTGCATATCTACATATGTATATAATTGGACAATTGACATTTTATAAATGGAAAATTAGCAAAGTAAATCTTTAAAAGAATTTAAAAGCCTATAAATTATCAATTTGTAATTTCTGTACAAACATTGACATTATTTGGAGTATATTTGGTTACAACTTGGACAAAATAGTGTAAAATTTTGGTGTTGTCATTTATAGCTTTCAATTTATACACATCAAAGTCAATTAAATAATTCATTACCCTTAATATTACATGTTGTCTTAACATTGAAATAGCTATAATATTAACATAATTCATGTGTGGTACTTTGAATATGCTGGTCAAAAGTAAAACAGTTTTTAATAAAGATAAAAATAATCTCTGCATACAAAAACCACAAAAGGATTATGTTACGTTTGTCAGAATGATGAGGTCATGAAATAATGCTTAGTCAAATAAATGGCACATCAAAATAATTTACACATAGGAACTTTCAAAACAAAAGTATTTGGATTTTCTAAATTTTTTTCTGCTATAAGCACTTTGGTTGTTATTATATATTATACCATCAGTGATTGTTTAGGGTCATTAGGTAATACTACAAAAGAATGTGTAAAGACACAGGGATCTGATGCCTAAAAATACCGTGTCAGTGTTAACGTTACCATTCGATAATGAGTGATGATTTTGTGTGCATATTAAACTTTGGGTTTAAAAGAGGATAAACATTTTATTCTGGTAAGAAACAGCTGCAGTGAAATAAATTTGACCACATATTCCTTCAAGGTTTTTACATTCCCTTGAATAAACAGAAATCCAATAATAGTTTCATAAATCACTTCAAATACAACCACAAAAGGAAAAAGACATATAACTAATATGGGTAAATAAGAAAGGGTATTTCTTTAAAGAAAATTAATTGGAGAATTCTGGTAAACTTCTCAATACATTGCTAATGTGAAAATATAGCATTCATTCTATATCTGTGATGCAGTTATGTTTATCAAAAGTAAACTCGTTCATTGCTGGTTTAAATAAAGTGTCTCAAATATGTCAATTTTTCTATGGACTTCTGATGCATACTTGATGGTATCAAGTAACAGTTTTCAAAAATAATAATGCATAAAACACAAGCAGCAGCTATCACAGACATAGAGTGAAGCAGTTTATTTTCATTTTATATCTTATAGACAAATCCACAATGTTGAGAAAAAAACAAAAGTAAATGCTTTTTAAAGGGCTGTATGTGATGGGTGACGCTGTTGTGGAGGCTGCCGTGGTATGCTTAATGGTCATGGCTGGTGGCTGATGCATTGAAACACGTGTTATTTCTGTTGTCAATGCATGAGGTACCAGCTGAAAGCAGCCATAGCAAAATAAAGTGGGCATGTTGCATGTGACACATTTTTATGATGGAATGTACTAAGAAAAATAAAAAGTTTATGAATTCGCAAAAATAAATGCTTAATTTAAAAACAATTTAACTCACACAAACATTACATGAGACTTAACTATGTTGATTACGTGACAGTAAAAGAATCAGACAACAAAAGCGTCTAATCTCTATTAACATATATTTATATAAGTCGATTTCATAGGTTTAGTTTTAAAATTGTGAGATGAACTGTTTTTAATAACTACATCATCTATATGTGATGCAATAAAAGTGAACTAAAAAAAATTACATTTGATATGCAATGTTTAGCTTTACTCCCATACTTGTCTCTCTGTAGGGCTCTAAACGACAGCATGAAGAAAAGGAAAGAAAAAACAACAAGTAAGCTTACAGCGACAGTAGAAGAAACATGAGTAAAAAGCAAATTGATGATATGCAGAAAAAGGAGTCAAAGGAAATAATTTCCACTGCCCCAAAATTCATGAGTTTGTGTTACATGGTTTATCATAATTAAAAATATTGAAATGTTAGTCAGAAAATAAGAAATTCCCCTTAACACATGCTAATATGAGTCTTTAATAAGCATTTCTACAGTTTGTAAATTTCAAACAAATCCACACTTATTTTAAAAAGTTAAGATTATCACACAAACCAAGGAGAGTAAAAACTTAAGGGCAAGCTATGAGTATTCCCACCATTATATTTCAATATTATATATGTTTGTGTATATGTTAGCGCATACCTGCTTCTAAGGAATGTTAATTTTTAAGATTCTCAGTAAAATTTTAAATAAAAAGTTTTTATCTTATATACAGAGAGAAAACCAGAGTTAAAGGCTTTCATTATTGTGTTTTCTTTTTCCCTTATGTATCTATCTTCTCTTTCCCTGCACAAACGTTATTTTCCCCATTGTACCTACAGAAATGTTTCTTATCATTTGAAAATGAAAATTGAGCAATATTGTCATTTCTGGAGGTCATTTTCAAAAGTTGTGTAACTGTGGAGAAAAAAAGGTTAAATACATTTACTATTCTGTATCAAGAAAATATGAGGAGAGGGAATACCGCCAACAATATCAGGTTTTCTTCTGGAGTGTTGTATACAACCAAACATTTTGAGGGTTGATCCATTAAAAACAATCCTAGCAAAATTATTTTTTTTTTAGAAAAAACTCATACTTTAATCAGGTTGAAAGAATTGCTCTTGCTGATTTCACTTACAAACAGATTAAAATATCACAAAATAAAAACCAGCACATTCATTGGGCCAGATCACTTCAACAGGTTCCAACACTTGTTATAGTTTAACCATTATTTAAAGAGACAGATTCTGTACTTTAAAGGTTGATTTACTTTCAGCAAAAAGACCAACAACATTTCAAAATGCAGAGGAAATCTCTTTTAAAATTCCAAAATAGCTTTAGATTAAGAATTTGAAATAAAGAGCCAAGCCAGTATATCCACAGATGTAAATGTGTGTAGGCTCATTTGGGTGCATCTGTTACATAAGAGAATTTCAGAACTGGAAAGCAGATGAGAGATCACTGAAGTCCAATTCCTGCTTTCCAGAGAGGAATATAATGCAGCCAAGAGAGGCCGGGCCTTATCTAATGCCACCCTGCTAACATGGCAGAACAGTTATCAGAAAGGGAGTCCTTCAGACCTGTTCTAACTGTGCTCCAATTGCCTTTACTTCACCTCTGCCTTTTGGGCTTTGAAAGTCATAACAGAATATTAACTTACATACTTTGTAAAATAGGCTTCTATTCTTACCAACTATAATGTATTTGTCACTATATCCTATCCTATGACTATATGTTTTTAAAGTTGTAGAATTGAATTAAATTACTTTAAAATGTAAATTATACTAGTGGAATCAGGACATCCTCTTTATATTACATTGTTTATAGGTTGTTTTCTGTATGTAATGAGATTTATCTTTATGAAAATTAAATTTCTAATCCTGACAAGATAATGGTCCAGAAATGCTATGCATCAAATTTTAAATATTTCCACAGATAGAATCTGAATTCAATATAATAAAAGTATATTATTCATATTTATTCCTAATTACTTATGCTTCAGTAACACTATCAGTACATCTTTACATATTTTAAATAAAGGCATTACAAACAAGAATGGATATGTTAAATTGGAATGCTTCTATTCCTGGATAGCATTGGTGCAGGTGAAATTAGAGAGCCATGTGGTAGTTCAACATAAACCACTCCAGTACATACCAAGCCACCTATATTTCATGTTAGATTTCACCTTGCCAGTAAGAATATAAGTGCATTCATCTGAAAGCATAAGATTAGTAGCAATATGACAATCATCAAGATGTATTTTTGGTCAGTGGTAAAAAAGTTATTTTAAGCACTACCATAGTTTCTTACCATCTTAAAAAATATTAAAACATGAAATAGTGTACCATTCCACTTCTAACTCTGAAAAACATTAATAAAATTATTTACTTTTGTTTTTAAGAAAAGTCAGTAGAATTGAATTTACTAGAATAAACGACAAATCCATTCAGAAGAATCCTTTGTGTATGTATTGATAATCTCAATAGCAATAACCAGTAATGAAGTCCACAGAAATAAAACTTTATAGGGTATTATTTTAAGCTTGATATTGTGAAAATTTCAGTTTGATAGTTTTTATAGAAGTATTCCATCCTTAGAAATAATCCCTTACTTTAGGATACCAGTAAAAATAAAGTAGGATGAGAACGCAGATATTGAATTAGGAAAAACATACAGATTAGTGGTTGTTACTTTTCATTATATAAGAACTTAGAAATTATATCTGAATAACCAAAAAGCTAAACAAAATGATCCAAATGTATTACTTGTTTTAAAATAATTACCAACAACTCTTCTGTGTAAGGTGACTAATGTAGAATGTATTTAATTTGCAGATATGGTGAAAATCTTCATTTAACATCATTCAAAATTGACCAACATGCCAGCACATTAGAAAATGTTTATAATGACACAATTACTTGTCCCTTGGCTTAAGGAAAATAAAGAAAAAAACAAAACAACCTTTTATAAGGTCTACAAAACTGTTTGGCCAAACCACAGCTGGGCCATTGTGTGCTGTACAATTCTGGGAGTGCTACATTGAAATAGGGACATTGAGATATGACAGACGATTGAGAGACAGTAACCACGATGTGGGTCCCAGAAACCGTCTCTGATTAATAGTTTTGTTTTATCAGAAAAAAGAGAAGACCAAAGTAAGACAGGTTAGCTGCTTTCCAATATTTAAAGGAATGCCACAGACAGCAGCAGAATGCTCTGCTCTTCTTTGCTCCACAGGGCAAACCTAGGCATCATAGCCAGAGACAAAATTTAGCTCAGTTGGGGGAAAAAAATACATACAAATGGAGCATTTCAACAATAGAATATATAAGATCCTAAGGTAGGAAGGGCCCCATAAGAGGAAATGCTTAATTAAATACAGGCTGACAAAATGTCAGCAATGGTGCACAAAGAATTTATGAGCTCTGTGCGGCCTTCTGATTCTAAAAGTCTATTATTATTCTTAGACTTGTATCCCTTAACAAATGTAATAAAATTGAAAGCTGAATTATTTATTTCATTGTATTGCAAATATCTTGACTGTATTCATGAGGTCACTTTTGAATTACTGACTAAAGTATTTTTAAAATAGTCTTATATCCTCCTTTGTATCCAGCAAAGTTCCACCTGAGGAAGCTCAGATGGTTTTAGATACCTGATGGCCATGTGAAAACAAACGTATCCTTTTCTGGAATGGCACATACACACCAAGTTCTATGCATTCGCACACCACTAATCTTTTACCTCTGACTGAGAAAGATAAAAAAAAAAAATAAAAACCCAAAGATTCCCACAGAGGATAACAGACATTTCATTCAAAATTTCCTGAAAAATTTAAATACTGCTTATCAATCAGGTTCAACTCGAAGGAACCAAGGAAGACTCCTTGATACAGTGAATTTTCTTTCAAATATAATTTTAAGTAAGTAGATCACTGACTAATATTTTTCTTTTATGAAACTTTTATTTGAATATTTTTTTCCTGTGGTCTCTTTACATCCGATATAAATATTTTAAATCTTTTGTGCCCCTAACAAAGTTTTATACTTGGAAAAGGTAAAACCATGTCCAAATGCTTATATTCTAAGGGGTTTTAAAGAGATCTGTGCCTATTTGTTTGACATACAAATACATTTTTGTATATCATTTTCAAGCTAGAGGATATAGAGAGGAACCATTTTGAAAAGCCCTGTTTTTAACATGTAGAAAAAGCAGCTTTGTGACCTGCTTGGGCCAAGCTCATACACGCAATGGCGGAGCTAAAGTGGAACCTGAGCTGCTATTGCTCAGGTCACTGCTCTTTCCTCTACTGCGTAGTTAAGTAATTTTCCCTAGAGTTGATCTAAACGCTTTCATCAGTACTAATGTTTTGTGCTCAGGGGGTACTTCATGGTATAACAAAGTAAGATTCATGTTCTCAATCTTATATAACATTACGACTACTGAAGCAAGTCTTCCTTTATCTTACTTACCTCAGGCAAATCTCTCATTTCTCAAAATAAATACATAGTTATTTAATATAGAATTAAGTGAACAACAAGAAAAGCACTGACAAACCACAAATACATTTTATAACATTACAGAGAAACACACACATATTGATGAATCAAATATTTGTTCATCAGAAGCAATCCAGGTCTAACTAAGGGAAACCTAAGGAAAATGGAAAATAAAAGCACCAAGAGGGGTGGAATGCGAAAAGAGTCTGTGTGTCTGCTTCCAAAACAAAGAAAGGCGGGGGAAAGGAAATAGAATGTGCCCATAAAAGCTACATAAAATGGGACTCTCACTTGAAAAAATTAAGATAAACTCCAGCACACCTTGTGCGTTGTACATGCTGACAGAAGGGTTGTTACAGACCGCCGGTTCCCCAAGCAATGTATTATAGGGATTGTTAGTACCATGCGGACGAAGCAGAGCATTGCTTATAAGATGATTAGCCATGGCTCCTGGAGCAGCCCCATAGAAAGACAGAGAAAAAAAAGGTCAATCAGGCAAATGTGTTTGAAAAAAAGAAAGGAAACATTTAGAATGACAACAGTTGATATAGTCCTGATTACAGGCAGGCAGCTAATTCGACTACAAAAATATGCCACTAGAGCACACATTTCCAACAATGCACATATCCGAGTCAATGGGAAAGAGAGAAAATGATTTACAATGTTGATTAAGCCACATTTAGGGAGTTCTCTTTCCCACGGTGTATGCAAGAATATATTCCCATGCTTGCTGAAAATTAAAATTAAAATTAAAAAAAAAGCAAAATCTAGTTGTCCATACAAACAAAAAACATAAAACAAAGGCCAAAAAAAGTTTAAAACACAAAAAGAAAAGCTAACATTAAACAAAACATTCCCTCATTCACAGAAAACATTGTGGGTTGTTTTCAACGAAAGTAAAAAAGAATAAAAGGCAACATTTACGATAAAACACTCATTTGGAGAGCAGTTGTTGACACAACAGAAGAATTTGACATTTCTGAAATACTACGAAGAGGAATTATTTAAGTTGAAATAAAATGTAATCGCTCTTATTAGTACACCATAGTGAGCATACTAATTTGGTGATCTTACAAATCTGATAAAAGAATCAAATGAATATTTTTAAATATTTTCAATAAAATATTAACTTTATGGTTTCAAACAATATACATTTACAAAATTCCATTTTCCATTTTCCAACTGGTTGTTTGGACTTTGGCATAGTAAAGTATTAAAATTAAATTCTTTCATCTTTTTGTGAACAGATATCCTTAGTTTCTAACAAACCATTAGTTTGAGTTGCAACCTCCCATCTTCCACAGCCATTTAACCAAGAATCATAAGATCAGATGAAGAGTTTTATTAAATATAATTATGTCATATATGAAAATAATAGGCAGAATTATGTATTTATGTTAGATGATAAAGAAAGGAAAAGTCACTGAGGAAAGGAAAATACAAATTGTATGGGAATAGTCATGTTGACCATAGAGGTACATGTTAATTTAAGTATATATGTTAGGGAGTGAACACATAAGCTATAGATTGGGAAAAAATATTTGCAAACAAATTTACAATTATTTGTGATCCAACAAAGAACTCTCAAAAGTCAACTTTTAAAACAAACAGCAACAACAAAAAATCCAGTTAGAAAATGGTCCAAAAGCATAAATAGACATTATATGGAAGAAGTGGCAAATGAGCCCATGAAAAGAATTGCTATGAGCCATTAGGGAAATACAGATTAAAACCACAATGAGATATCACTACACATCTAAAATAAAAATGGCGACAACATTAAATGATGGCAAGGATGCAGAGAAACTGGATCGTTCATACATCGCTGGTGGAAATGTAAAATAGTACAGCCACTGTGAAAAACAGTTTGGCAGTTTCTCGTAAAACTAAACCTGCAATTACCATATCATCCAGTAATTTCACTCTTGTGTATTTATCCCAGAGAAATGGAAATTTATTTTCACACAAAAACCTGTACATGAATGTTCATGGCAGCTTTATTTGTCATAGCCTAAAACCAGTAGCAGTCCAAATTTCCTTCAATAGGTGAATGATCAATCTGTAGTATATCCATACCAGGAAATATTACTCAGTAATCAAAAGGAACAAACTGTTGATAGACATAAAAACGTGAATAAATTTCTAGAGAGTTACACTGAGAAAAGCCAATCCCAAAAGGTTGCATACTGTATAACTGCATTTATGTATATATAACATTCTTGAAATGACAAAATTATATAAATGGGAAACAGATTAGTGTTCTCCAGGGTTAAAGGTGTGGAGAGAGGTTAAAGATGCCAGGGGTTAGGATGGAAGAGGGAGTTAAGTGAGTATTATCATAAAAGGGCAACATGAAGCATCCTTATGGTGATGAAACTAACTATTCTGTATTTTCACTATGATGAGGTATACACAAACCTACTTTGTGGATAAAACTGCATAGACTTAAACATACACACACAAACACAATTAACTACAAGTAAAAGTGAAGAACTCTGAACAAGAGTGGTGGAATGTCAATATCCTGGTTATGATATTATAGTACAGTTTCACAAGACAAAAGGGAAATTGGGCATAGAGTATACTATCTCTTGGTATTATTTCATATAACTGCATGTGAATCTATAATTATCTCAAAATAAAAAGTAATACATATTGAATTAATACAATATATTAATAAAACAAAACAATAGTCACTTGTAGAAATGTTTAAAAAATGAAAAGGGAACATCTGGCAATACTTTTAGTCTTTGCTAAATTATAACTTTCTCACAGTAAGTTATTAATATCAATCAACAAATATTTTAACCTCAAAATTCTGAACATCTCTTGATTTAAAGGACAATATAGCTTGTCAGATCTCTTGAGTTGGAAAGTATTAGTTCTTTCAGGAAATAATGTGTTTGCATCCTGTATATCCCTCAAAGACTTAGTATAGAAGTAGCATGGAAGTTTTCATGTACTAAGTAAGTGCTCTATATTTGCTTCCTGATTATATACAACATACACATTTAAATGTTCTTACACAGTGTGATTGCCGATATTCAATTATCATATAAAGAGGTCTATAACACTGTTACTTTCCACTGATGAATGAAATATATGGCATTTTAATAAGAAAGGTAATTAAAAAGTTTATCATAGTACCTTTTAGACAAAAAAAGAGAAACTGTATATCTTAAATATTTACATCGTTGATGTTACACAAATTTAAGATTAATTGTTTGAGACAGGATTTGGTTCGTGCAACATTTTTAAAACACAAATACCTGTAAATTATACCTGCTACCTGATATTTATTATTCTGGACTTTTTTTCCAAGTAAAAAGTAAAGCTAGTTTTCTAATACAAATAATTACTTTCTAAAATTACTCTAAGAATTTAATAGAAAATAAAAGGTATAAGTTAAAATGAACTAGTGTTAAAATCTTAAAAACATAAAATCACTCAAATTCTTTAACACTCCCTCAAAGACCACAGATGGGGTAAGATCTTCATGGTCAAGGCTTACATCTGCATCTCCACATATTTCTCATTACTACATATTATCTAACTTGAACTAATTGGGAAACCAACAGTAAGGTGAGAAGACTGGATGCTACTCTTTTTCCTTGCTTCCTATATCTTAAAAGGTAAAATATTTCTTTTATTTTATGTATACCTATTTTTTCTATATTTACCTAAAAGAAGACAGTTTAAAAAATAAGACAATTAGAGCTGTAGAATAAGAAAACAAATGAGTTGGGAAGAATCAAGCATAAGCAAGACAAAGATGACTCAATATTTTGGTCTCTGTGTTTATGATTCAGTTTCTAAAAAAGTCAAGAATATAAGAACAAAAAAGAGTTAATCATACCAAAAAAAGGGGGATTTTCATAATGGAATTGTAATGAAGCTATCAAATTTTTTATAGATAATCTATGCAGTTATATTTAATATTTTTCCCAGCATAAAGTTCCTTTCTGTGTTTCTTAGTGTTTTCCTAATTTTGGAATGCACTTTAAAGTACTTTGATCATTAAACTATTAATCTAGGAAGACTGACTTCTAAAGTTCATTTTATTTTTCATCAATTCCTGCTAAGCTGGAAAGGCTGGCAACAATGGGAGAAATGCTATTTGTATATAGCTGGGTGTTATGACACAATGTTGGCTATATGGAAAAATATTCAGTCTCAGCCATGTGGCTTTGGTACATTGCTTTCCCAAATCTTGATACAATACAGAATACTGATCCATAACCATAGTGAGTGACATGCAGCTAAAATTGGAGATCATCTGCTGTTTATAGTAAAACCAAGTAAACACTTAAAACATTCAAACAAAATGCACATTCCTCTTTATCGTTGGTATTAAGGACCATTTCTTGATACAAGAAAAGAAGCCACTACTTAAAAATCAGTTGCTTTTTTACTATCACACACGTTTATACCTCACGCACCATTTGAAACCAATGTAATTACTATCCCTGAAACTAAGTTGAGTTCTACAAATGGAGAGTTATAATTCAAGTGAGGGCTTCGGTAACAGGAACAAAAGAGAAGGAAATGGAATTTGATAATTAATGTTTTGAGAAGAGTATAAATATATAGATAAGCTCTATGAGTTGTTCAGATGAAAGAATAAGGGGTATATCTGAGTAATCAAACAATTAGCCCTTCTTTGATCTACTTAATGTAAGGAGTCAGTATCTTTCATGGCTATTCAGGGCTTGGGATAGCCATGGAAATAGTCCTGGAGTGACCTCAAGAGCTCATTCTTCCTATCACCATACCAAATAAGTGTAATTTTTCTAGGAGATATTATCACGTTTCCTACAGTTCACACTCACTAAATAGGTATTTCAATTATATTCTTGAACGGTAGCACTGACATTGCTGAAAACAAACCCAGCTAGCTGCCAACGCCTAGGTCTTTTAGCTAAAAACTTGCACAGAACCTGTCTTCCTCCATCTTATATGTGCAAAGTTACTTTTGTCTTTTCTCTATAGCTGCACTACATTTCACTTGTCTTTGCTGTTTGCTTTTGGCTGTTTCCCCAATTGACTTAGGTCACTTTGAATTCTGATACTATCTTCCAGGATTCTGTCTACTGTGTCTCTTCCTCTTCCTTCCAACTATCTCCTGACTTGTAAACTTCCCTTCTAATAGCTGTGAAATTGCTGAAGACTTCCAAGAAGTTCAGTGTTTACAGACCATCTGTCACTGTTTCTCAGCTGAAAAGTTAACCTTACTGGTTAGTCAGTTTGAAGACACAAATAGTTTGGTAGGTTCTTCTTTTTGTTGTTGGGGGGTAAAGGGGACTGGGAAATGGTTACAACATTGCATATGTGAAAGGAATGTTTATGTGCTAATTTTCCCAGGAATGTAAGCTCCAGGAAAACAGAATACACAGGGTTTCCACTGCTCTACACCAAGTGCCTAGAAGAGTTCCTAGAGCTCAATAAATATTTGCTCAATTAATGAAATACATGAAATAGATGGCATCTTGAAAATATGAACCTAAAACAAAGTCAACTTGTCAATTATGAGTAGTGTTATAATTTGAGCAAATTTTTTCAGAGTGCCAATTGCCTACTTCCTAATGTGATTTCTTTATTTCCTTCTAAATAGGTACTACACTATTGGAACTTTGAAAGCAGAAACAAGCAATCATATATTATTTGGAAATACGAAATGCTACCCAAATGCTAACTGCAGATAATAATAACAGCAAAAACAAAAAGCAAACCCACCACTTGTCATGACTCAATGCAAAAAGCTCAGATTTGGGTTCAAAATAAAGTGGCTATGTAAAAATAGCTACTCCTTAATTACTACTTACTCTTACTTACTAAATATTGGCTACAGTCTAGTCATACCTGCTTAATTGCTGTAAGAAACAAGGGTAAGCTCTCTAATAAAAACCATAGAAAGGGAATTAAGACTGAATTTCAACATATGGGAATAATCAACATAGCTGTCAATAAAGGGCCAAGCACAAAATCAGACCCTAATGCCACTGAAAAGGATTAAGTGTAACATCACAGTCATTTAAGAAGAATTCTTTTTATTTTACTTTATTGATACCTGAAGATGTATACCAATATAAAAGTTTTTGAATGAGTGAATTTCGAATGGAACAATAACAAGTCACACTCTTTTCAAATGTATAGTTTAACAGAAAACTGTGATATTTCTTTCCTTACAAAAATAGGTGTTTTCACATTGGGAAGCGCTGAATGACAGCATTGTCTGGGCTGGTTCAGTGTGATATATGTAACTGAGGACTGTAAATCTAAGGCAGATCAGCGTGCTTTGAAATTGTGAAGTAAAAAGCATATCTGAAAAAGGATGACAGTTGGATCTCACTTGAATCTATATCATTCAGAAACATAATTCAAACAACGCTTCTTGACAGCAGGCTAACAAAACTGTATTGAAAAGCTCTTAAAATAACTAAACGTGCCATTCTGCTCTGCCCTGAGACATCGTTTTTTACAAAATGTGCTTATATTCTTATTTGGTCATATTGGATGGCCAAAATTTTATCATTTCAGACCTTGGTGATCTAATGAACCAACTGAATCCAACCATTCTCCAACAGTCACATAGCAATATGTCTCAATTTTCAACTTCTTCTTATTTATAAACATATAGGATGGTGGATGTGCTGTTTGTTTTATCCTAATAAAATAGTTTTATCCTGATGGTTCTTTCTTCCTTAGTATCTTCCATTCCAGTAACTCATGGTTCTCTCTCCTTTGGTTTGACAAAACATTTTTTACGAAGTCATTTTCACTATATATATTAATGTATATAAATCAGAGTTTTGTATAAAGCAGAGCTACTATTGAGTGATGACTCTGTATTTTTGTCTTTAGACCTTCATTTTGGCCCTTAATGGAGACTTCATTTTTTAAAGTAAAATTAGTCTCTCTAATGATAGTATTTTGTATAGATTTAGAATACTACCTTCAGTTCAAGGTAAGGGAATCTCTCACAGGGAGATATCTATGAAGTTGTGAAATCCTTAAAAGTACATGTAAAATGCTCTAGGTATCTGTCAGTGTGCTGAATTGTGCACACACATATGCTGCATTTCTTTCTGGTGAAAGGGTCCCATGGCTTTTATTTCCTTTACAAAGAGTTAAGAGAATGGGTATAAAGAAAAAAAGAGATAAATTTCTTAGTGAGTGACTACAATATAAATAAGAAAACTGAAAAAAATGAATCAGAAGTACTCAAAATACAAATGATGTATATAAGTATGACCTAATCACCTGTCATATAGCATCACGGAGAAAAGATTATAACTCAGAATTTAGAACTAAGTGAGACTGTAACATCATCTAATCTACCACCATTGTTTAATAAATAAAGAAACATAGGCCGAGACATTTATAATTTATTCAAGGTCTCACATGACTCTGGTAGTTTTACTTAAACTATTTAAATTAGTGATTTTCAAATTTTTTTAAGGATCCTATCCCCTCAAGAATGTTTCAACATAATTCTATTAGAAGCCTTCTAAGAGTTCATTGATTTTTCCCAGATAATTTTTGTTAATAACTATTTTTTCATATTCATGTGTTAATTTATATAAAATAAATAAACCAATAAAAAGCAAACAGATAACAGAAGAGGCTTCTAGAACTATGAAGAACTAATTTAGTAGGAATTTTCTATTTAAGTATTTTGTTTTCTATTTCTTGCTTTTCTCTGTAACAATAACAACATATATACACAATCCGCAGAAAGTGCAAAAATATAATTAGTTCAACTTCATAAGGCTACTTTACATTAATAAAATAGGAACAACCATATAAATCAAGATCAAGTCATTTATTTAAAAAAAAAAACTAATGGGATCTGCATGATACCCTTAAAAAGTTACGTAAAATAACTTTAAAAACCACAGAAACCGTAAGTTTACATTTTTAATGTTTTAATTCAAACAATGAAGTTACAAAGTGTCAAAGAAGAAATATTTTGTTCAAAGCCAAGAGCTCTTTCATCATTTTTTTCTGAAGTCATAAATTGAAGAGCTGACATCTTGATTTATCACATCGTGCACTTTTAATAGCCAACAAGTTTGCTATTAAATTTTAATCAACCTGCCTATTAAATTTCATTCAAATGGTTTGGAGATACTTCAGCTTCTTTTAATAGCCAATTCATTCACTGGGAATCTATTAATATGGATTTCAATGACACATTTGCTTCAAAGTACAGATTACATTATTGTCAGTTCAATATAAAATGAAATATTCTGAATTCAAAGATGTTGCCTTTATTTTAGTATATAAATCCAAAGCTGTAGAGTAGGGAACCCTAAAAATTACATTTTACGTTCCCCTTATTTCACACTAATTGGCTTTATCTGTGTCTTCTTTTTGAGACACATGAGTTTTTCTACAGTAAATACTTTGTTAAATTGCTGGGTCATATGCACATTTCCAGTTTACAACATACTGCAAAAATGCTGTCAAATGTGTTTGTACAAATTCACACTTCCAGGAGCAGTGCATATTTCTCAAATTCTTGCTAGGATTTAGTATTGTCAGACTGACATTTTTGCCAATCAGACAGAGTATGAAATGATATTTATCATCACTGTTATGCTTTGCATTTCTCATTACCAGAGACAGAGGTAATTTCTCATGTTTATTAGCCATTAGAGTTTCTTTTTTGTGAGTTGCCTTCTCTTATCTTTTCCCTACATTTATATTGTGCTGTTGATTTCTTTACTGGTTTGTAGAACTTTTTTATACATAATATGGGCACTAACACTTTGTTATATATGTTGTTTACACCTCCCAATGCCTTACCTGTTAGGAGGACTATTCAAATTTTGAGACAACAACCTTATTGTCTTTTTCTTATAGTTTGTGATCTTGTTATTTTGGTTTTAAGAACTCCTTATTCAATATAAAATCTAAATTATGTTTTTTTCTAAAAATTTTAAAATGTTATTATTTTTACATTTAATATTTTATCCATGTTATACAACACACCCCCAGCATGTTACAGGTGAAGAAACTAATGTCATTAGATATATTCAATGACATTTCTCACATATTTAGCTGAAAGCAAACTTGCTCAGAGATCTTAGGTTTTCTAATTGCTTAAGCCAACAGTGGTAGGACTGCAAGTAGGAATGTTTGGTGAATCTGGTTCGCAACAGAGGAAGTGGATGGTTTGCAGTAGAAGTGATGAACCTATCTATATTAATCATTTATTCATCTCTAAAGCTCACCTTTTGTGGTCAAGAACATGTATTTCTGTGTTCTATTAACTTAGACATTTTGAATACTTCAGCATATTACTCAAAACAAAGAATACTGGGCCTAAAAATAACAGGTCAATTTGGCTTAACCACAGGCAAAATACCAGTAGACCACACTTCTTTCCAGTTAATCAAAAGCATTGAGCAAAAAAAAAAAAAAAAAAAAAAAAAAAAAAATTATCTTTGTTATTCCCACAGTTGCAACTCAATTCATTTTCTCTAAATTAGATTCTTTCTTGATAATCTGCTAATGGTATATAGCCAATCTCACATATATATTTATTTGTAAATCAAACATTATTTATGTATTTTTGCTGAATAAAACTTCAGAACAAATGAAAGCATAATTATTTAATATAAAATAATTTACCAAAGTGAAGAAACTATGATTTTTAGTATAACTCACTACCCAATATTGGCATAATTTTTATATTTCGCAAATTATATAATGCAGAAGGTTTGTATTGACTAAAACCTGAGCTTTTAAATGGGAACTTATCTTTGAAAAACAGTGTGTCTGAAAAAAATAAATATGAATTAAAACAAGGATTCCATGAATAAAGAGATTTTTTATAATGCTGTTCAGAGAAGGCTTATCATATGATCATAATCAACTCTGTTCTATCTATTGAGGCTAATTCAGGAAACATATTGTTTCTACTTTTTAAAATCAAGATTGACTATCTTCTTTCAATCTATAAATATTCTTAACTTTTTCTTAATTCTCCAGTGATTTTCTAGGGTTGTAAATTACATTTTATGACAGTGTTAGCTAACTTGTCTTATATTCTGAAGCATCCACATTCCTTATAATGATGAATTATGAAGAAATCTTATTATGAAAATCATAGGGGAACCTAGCACATAAACACTTACTTTTAAATGGCATGCAGTATATAAGGCTGAGCCATACAAAGTGCAAGCCTGCGTATGCAATTCAATAGGAGCTAGTTTAATTGGAATCTACACAATTACTGGGAATGACAATTTAAGTATCTTTTTTTTCCAATAAAGACTTTTATTGCTAAACATATATCTTACTTTCACTTTTTAATTTTTCATGTAATTGAATTAAATCCTATTTACTTCAATGTAACAGATATAAATTAACATAGCTTATTTCTTAGAAAAAATAATTTGAACAAATGATGACTTTGTTAACTTTGAATTTCATATATGGCATTTATATCATCACAACTTTTATGTTTATAATATAGTAGGAACAGTTTTCCAGATGAGAGAAACAATTCAGGGTTTGCTTGGTTTTAGATTTTTAATTATAAAGCATTTCATGGTTTTTGTTAAAACCAGACTCAGCACATAAAAGTGATAAGAGGCTTAATTTTTAACATTTTTACTGAAATTTCAACTGAAATATATTTTCTACTTACTTCAGGCATTACTGTATTGCCCTGGCAGAAAATAACACAGTTTCAAGGAATATCAAATGTAGGAGTACAAAGATCTGGGAAAAGTTATATCCTTTGTATTACTAAATGATTATAGGCAGAAGTCTTTCACCTGTTTTTTGTTTTTTTTCTCTTTTTTGAAACACGGTCTCGTTCTGTTGCCCAGGCTAGAGTGCAGTGCTGTCATCATAGCTCACTGCAACCTCAAATTCCTGCATTCAAGCGATCCTCCTGCCTCAGCCTCCTGAATAGCTGGGACTACAGGCACATGCCACCATGCCCAGCTAAGTTTTCTGTTTTTTGTAGAGACAGTGTCTCACTCTTACTCAGGCTGGTCTTGAACTCCTAGACTTAAGCAATCCTCCTGCCTCAGTCTCCCAAAGTGCTAGGATTACAGGCATGAGCCACTGCACCCAGCCTTACCTATTTTTTAACATAATCTTTGCCCTGACCAAAATGTTCATCCTTTTACTAAAATATAAAAATTTAAAATTAAAGAAAAAAGGATTCTACCAATAAAATACTTGGAAAGCTTCCAGGGAAGAAAAGAAGAATGACAGTGAAATTCTTCTTACAACCTAACCCCTACAAATGAGTAATATGACTAGTAATTCAATATATTCCATATCAAATAGTTTTATAAAATGGAAGCAAATTAATAGCATATTTAGAAATTTAAGAAATAAGGATGTGAATATGCACTGTTAAGAATATTTAATTTCCATATTACATAATAAAAATAAAGGAAACTTTGAAATACATTCTTGAAAAATATATATCTATAATCAATCCTCAACAAGCTTCATGAAAACTTGTTATATGAAAAATATGACTATTTTTGTTATGAGTAGGGCTTTGTGGTCAGGAAGATCTTGTTTGGAATCTAGATTATTTTAATTATTTTAATTACCAAGAAACCCAGTTTCTTCATGGATATAAAGAAAACAGATAATGAATAATGAACAGAGTACAATATGCAAATGATACCCATGCACATACTAAAGGAGAAACACCAAATTTATCAAGAACTATAAAGAGGCACATTGTGTTCTATTAGAAAAAAGAATATCAGCAATTCCTGTGTTGGAATCTTTATATTTAACCCTAAAAAAGACATTTTTTTTGGGGAAATATTTCATCCTCAGTAACTTATATAAAACAGTAAAAGTTAAGTGGAAATGTTCTACAGCACTTACATTTAGAAGTTACCAAGGTGTCTCACTGCAGCTTGTTTGATTTACAACATGTAAATCAACTATATGTAAGGCAATAAGATAATAAACCAATGAGGACTTTACATAGATAAAAAACTCTCTTTGCAAAGGGATGCATAAACAATTTCAAGTAAATAATAATAATAGTACATTCAAGCCACGTTTACTATTGTGTGGTTGGCTGTGAGAGGCTGGATTGTTTGAAGGAGTCATATCAGAGACAAAGTTGAAAGCAATGCTTCAGAGGGACTTGCTGAGTAAGCATGGAAAAGTTTTTCTTTTTCAGATCCTGCCAAGCATTTAGAGCAAGAACCTTTGCCCCTAATTGACTGGAAATCAATATCCAATAGATGTCATTTTGCCACATGAATGGAGAGTTCCTTCTGAAAATTATTTGGCCTTCTTGGGTTAAAAATTACCATATTAATAGCAATGTTTATATATTTGACTCAGCATCTCACTTTTTAAATCTGTAACTATTTTGCCTTTGTATTATTAAACTGGTTTTCCTAACAGATTTCCTTGTTTTATTGTTGCTTTTCCCATTATGTCTATTGATGACATACACAAAGGAAAGAAATTAACACAGGGAACACTGTTGTCTCATTTACACACCAAGAATAAAAACAACAAAATTACAGACATACTAGACATAATGGTGACTCTCAAAAGAAAACTTCACTCGTGTCATACGATACTTATATTTGCATTCATATCCTCATAATGCCTGTTAAAACAAAAATAGTTTGTTATACAAGCTACTCTGATTTGTTAGCTATGTAAGTACTATAGGGACATTATTAACTGTTTTTGCAAATTTCCTAAATAGATGTCAGATTGTATTAGAAACTGGTTAATATTTGCAACAAATGATTTTATAATCCTTCAGAAAAGCAAGGTTTTTGGGCAATATGGCATATTTTATGCACATAAGCCAAATTATATTTATTGACATTAATAAAGTGCAGTGAATGAGTGTGTGTTTCACCCTAGTAGTTTTAATTTATATAAATCATTAATCACAGTAAAACACCACTTACATTTTTTTCATTTGCATTTCTCTTTAAAAATATAAAAGCAAAATATGTGTAGAAGCCTGAATATTAATGAGATGGCAGGTGATTTATTGTAAAGTTTCTTCTGCCTCAGTGACCAACCTCCCAGGAAAGACAACACAGGCTCTGAGAAGACAGGAGTTAGAAACAAGTCTGAGTCACAGCCCTGCTCCACTACATAACTAGTTATTTAGCAGGGCTGTCCGAATTGAACTAGTGTTCTCTAAGCTTTGGAAGGGTAGGATAGGGCTCAGAAGAAAAGAGAAGGCAGTGTTTGCTTATATCATTGTCTAACGTAGGGACAAAAAATGTACCACACCTTTATTTCTTTGACGCTAAGACATGGTCACAAATCAAAAGTAGGAAATATAACCAGGCAGATGTAATTTGCATTTAATTTCTAATTTAGAAGCAACAATTTAGCTTTATTCATTTATTCTTTTTGTTAGCCTCAAGGTTTAGCACTATCTTAGCTAAATTATTATTTCTTTTACTTGACATTCAGATAACCACCTCATTCCTCCCACCTATTTCTGGAAAATAAAAAGGAAAAAAAAAAAAACCTTCAGTAGTGAATGATGAATTTTAATATCTGATTACTTGAAAGCACTGGCAAGGACAAGTCTTCATTTATTAGAAAATATAAGTGAACTTCTGAATAAAATAATAATTATTATAATATTTCTTATTATGTTCTAGGCACTATGGCAAGCAATTCACATATATTAACTTATTTACTCCTCTCAAGCACCTTCTGAAGTGGGTGCTATTTATTTCCCTATTGCACAAACCCTGAGAAGTTAAGAAGTTTGCCAAAAGCTACTGGATTAAAAGTGACTTTTAATCAGTGTCCCTTCTTAAAACTACAATGAGTAAATCAACTACGTACAAATGTCTATTTGATGGCAGCATCTTTCCCCTTTGTATCAAAAATGCTCCAAACAGGTGGGGTCACCTTTCAGTAAGTTGTTGTGCCACTAACTGAGAGCCAGAATTTACCCTTAAAAATCTATGAAAATAAATGCATTGTCATTGGCAATCATAATTTTACTGATGACATAAATTTACTGAGAATGCTTGTGCAGATTAATTCAGATCTGAACCCTGAAAGGAGAATCCATAGCATTAATAAATAAGGGCTACACTTCTACAGCTCAATCTTCCTACATATAATAACTAAATTTGGCTTAAATCAGTAAAGCCTTACTGGTTAGATCTCCATGCATAAAAACCTAAATCACATTAACTTGTGTGGGAGGTTGACAAGACGGAGGATAGGAGTTTAGGGGGAAATAAAAACCCAGGATGCTAGCCAAGCCATTGTTCCAGAAGAAAAAATAATGTCTTTTTTAAATTCTACCACTCAGAGGGCATATTTTTGCAATAAATCCATAGCTGGAGTGATATTGGGGCACCTTTTTGTAATTTGAAAAAAGATTCCATATTGGTAGGAGGTACCTAGCAAAACTTGATTTTTAAATGGAAATTTCTGACCTCAATCTAACTAATTAAATAAAAAGAAAATGGGAAATGTAATTATAATATTTATGATGAGATAAAGCCTAATAAAACCTAATTTCAGAAAATATTCTAATTTCTATTTAGAGATACAAAAAGAGTAGAAATGTTTAACAATTAAACTGCCAGAGGAAATTTCTAAGCTAACATTTTTTTTTTTATCAAATACAAGTTCTAGAGGCATCATTTATCTAAATTGTTTGAGATGAGGTTTGGCCAGCAGAGATCATGGGTAGGAGACATGGGCTGGAAAGACAACTTTAGCTATAAATTGTTTCCACCACTACCAGGGAGTCGGAGCTACTAGAGATTTTGATTAGATTTCCAACAGCTCTGGGAGAAGCTCTGACTAAACCTTCATGATATGAGCAAAATAGTTAAGTATTTAATTGAACCAATGAATAAACCCTCTGTGGTCCCATGAATTTGTGAAAATTTGGGTTTGGCTCAGAGTGAACCTTTGTTGAATCTCTCCGTAATCAACCATCACCTTATAGGTCTTCTAAAGTTCCTTCTACCAGCGTACGTAGTGGCATTGGTAAAGTTAACTTGATAGTAGTGCTGGAGTATTGGCCTCAAGGAATTCTGGATTTGCCTCAGTATGTAACATTGAGAAAAATATTTGAAAATGTATTGAAAACATTTTGGGAACCAACTTCATAAAAATAGATATTCAAAGTACAAATTTAATGGAAAGTTTTAAAGAGATGAAGTGACCAAACCATAAACTTCCAAAGAGAATAAGTGAGTTAGTATAATCATTAAAAATAATCAATAAATCTTCCAAGGTTTCACATGATTCCAAGGAGTAAAATCCCAATAGTAATCGAGTTTATCACACTGGGAAATGTAGCAAGGTAATCTGATACGTATGATGCAAAAAGTTGCTTCAAGAACAGAATATTAGAGACGGTTTAAAAAAATAAAAACCATTGAGAAGTAGTTCTGCATTGCATTGTGGATTCTTCATTCCTAATGGATCCAAAAGATGATAATGATTGATTCATTTTTAAGAATAGATGATAAGACATACAAAATTTTAAAATAACACCCTTTTGATGAATTGGGCAGTGAAATGAATAGGAAAGCAAACCTAAAGTAAAAATAGAACTGATTTTTAGATAACAACTTGCAGTTTTAAAGGGCCAGAAGTATTTCAAAGACAAAAATAGGAGATTCAATGAATCTAATTTAGAAAGAAAGGAAAATGGAGTTTGAATTAAAAAAAATGCTAGCTGTAAGAAATCAAGAATGAATGGGAAGATAGAATATATGAATATGTAAAGATGCAGTATCTACAATTTTTATTTTAATAATAGAGAATATAATCTTTTGAAAAAACAGAAGTGAAAAATTATGCTGCTGAGGTGACCAAGGTGTTTATCCGAAAAGATGAATCTTGGATGTCACCTACCTAAATATGATACACACGCCTGAATGCAGGGAAGATAGGACCCTGGGAAATAAGACAAGATTAAAGAAGGAGGTTAAAGACTATCTTCAGAGATATAATATGAAGAAGTAAAATTTTAAGTACTCCACTCATCTAAGATAAAAAATAATGAGATGAGAATAAAACTTGGATTTTGTGATGGGGGGTGTAGTTAATTAATATAGGAAATAAAGAAAATCACTATGATTTCTAGCACCATTAAAGTCACTAAGTGAAAGGAAGAGTATGTGTTTTGATGAAAAAGATCACTACCTGGGTACACTTCAAATTATCAATTCAATTTCTCCCTCTACCCACTACTCAAAGTCAGCATCAAAGTAATTTATTCCATGACACAAAAAATTTTATAGCCTTCCTGTAATAGCTTTAGAGGTATCTTTTAAAACTAGAGCTTTTAATAAACAGACTTAAATATATGACCAGTCAATATATTACAAAATACTGTTTGCTTTAAAATATATTCAACTTGACCCAGCCATCCACATATCACCTATATTCCAAGTTGACGAAATTCTTGAGAAGGAATTAAGAAGAAACTAAACAGCAGTATTATATAATGTGATTGACTGTAAAGTCATAAAAATTATCCATTTAAAGCAGTTTTTACTAAATTATGTAGCTTGCTATTTTATACAAATTTAGATAGCAATACTAGACAAAATAATAATTTTATATATTTTATCCATCTTTACAATAGGCACAATTACAATGGTGCACAAAGTGCACCATTAAAATTAAATTACCTCATCCTTTGTTTAAACAATTATTCTATGGCTGCTGTGACCACTGGATATAAGATGCATCTAAAAATAAATCCTATTGATAAGGATACATTCCTTTCTAGGAGCATACTATAAATTCTCTACATATGAGATTAAAGAATAAAGAAAAATTAGTCACTATGGAAGCAAATTAATTCCTAGGCCTTGGAAGCATTTCTAAGTAATTTCTTCTTTATGATTTCAAAATGAATGTCAAAACGTTATAGTACTCATATTGAAATAAATATAGACAAACTAAGGGTTAAAATTAAATTGAAAAAGAAGAATGCTTGAGAGAGTTTGTCTAAAGAAATGTATTCTAGCAAATAAAGAAAAACTAATAATGAAACAAAATACAAGAGGGTAGTTGTTTTTATTTCAATGTATTTTGTTCATATTTGGAGGACTATGCCTACTCATTGTCCTTACTAATCAAGCAAATGTGATATAGATCATTTAAAATCCTCATTGCATTATTGTTATATATCATTGCCCAAATAACATATGAAATTCAGTTAAGATTATATTAAAACATAGATCCCTGTACCAAATTCAATTTGGACACTGCCTGTCCTAACTTCCTTTATATAAATTAGATGCAACTTACTTGAGTAAAAATAATTAATAGCACCAGCATCTGAGTCTTTGTTAATCATAAGCCATAATTATTACATCATCTGTTCTTAATTAGCATTAAATGTAACAAAAAGCTGACGGAAACAGGTTGAAAACAAACTAATAATTCTAGTTTGGGGGTAAAAAATAATGTTGATACTAAAAATAAGTTCATGCAAACGCCACCTTCCCACATAACATTATATTGCAGATATTTCCCATTGCTGACTGTAGTATCCTCTTGCTCTACATAAATCTAGCCATTTTCACTTCAGTCAAATTAATTCTAATCACACCCACACACCCACACCCACACCCACACCCACACCCACACCCACAGGGACAGAGTGCGAGCACATGCGCAAAGAATAAGAAAAAAAAAAAACTCAACCACAAACAAAACAGTAAATTAAGGGAACTTCATTTCAAAAATCTAAATGATGTCCAGGGAACATTTCAACCACAAGCACATACATACAAAAAAATTATGCTATACATAACAGTATTTTTTTCCTCCTAGATCTTTAAATATCAAATATTATCCAGATAAGTCTTTTAGATATTAAGATTAGATATGATTTTTCCCCCAAGTACACAGGTTGCCTTAAGTATGTATTAGACAGTATATTTTTACTTCCACAAAGACTATGAAATTGCTTTATACCTGAGACAATGTGGAACTCTATGATGCTTAGCAGACTATATAGCCACATAATTGCCCATTTTCACTGCTTCCAATGAGCCCTGACGGCTCACCAATTTATAGCTGTAGCAGATGACTAGGAAAAGAAGTTTCTCGTTTTCTAACTTCCTTTCAGAAAGGATTTCCCGAAAATTCAGGATTTTAAAAAAAGTGGCTTATGAATTATGGAATACACTGCTATAGTCAAACAGGTTTTATATCCTTGCAATATTCCTATCAGACTCAGAAGTCGAAAATAAAGCAATGCATTTAAGAAATTCTCAAAGTACTCAGAAAAGTAATAAATATGAAAAATCATTTCTAATTACCTCTGTTGAGTGACGCTGAACTGTTTATATCTCCAGTAATAAAGGAAGACTCTGACTGCTTTCGGACCGTGTCATTCCACATTCTACGGATTCGGCTCTGGGTGGGTGAGAAGGAAGAAAGGAAATGAACTCATGAGGCAGGGACTTTTCACACAAATCATTCTTTTTCTTTCTGTCATAGTTATATGAGACCTTTGTTTCTAGCATCTGGCAAATAAGCAACTTCTACGTGCTTGCAGTATACAAGCATGAGAACATTAGAAATAACATTGATGGTAATACATGGTTCTCATTAAGTGTATTCCTAAATGCCTATACCAAAGACAATTATAACTCTGAAAAAGGAATAAATGTAAAGTACTATACCAATTTAAATATGTTGAAGATATTAATACATAGAAGTGTACTCCAGACAGTTAGAATTAGAAAGTTTTAGTTTCCAAGGTAAAACAAATTATTTTCACTGTAACTTTTATTGGAATAGAAATGTTTCCATATGTATTAAGTTGCCAGTTTTATTAACAAAAGATTTAGTTTAAGAAATCAGAACCTTGCAAGAGTTTGTTAAGAAAGAACTTAGAATATTATTAAAATGCTACTAAACTTACATTTTCTATCACTTTTATGAAGAGATCAATACAATTTTAGAGATTACATACTATCCTGGCTTGTCCTTCTTTTGAAGGAGATAAAGGTAGAGGATTCACCCCTACATTCATTGCTTCAGTAGGAAGTTTTATAGATAATTGAAAATTCTTACATTATTGATATTCTTAAATCCATATTTCTAAGAGTCAGATAATTCAAGAAAACATTGTAATATTTTTCCATTGGGGGAGTTTTTTTCCTATCTTATTCTGTTTTGCCATTTTATTGAGTTAAGGATCAAAAAAGTATTAACAATCTTGTGAGGAAGAAACAGTATTTTCAGAAGCTTTTCTAAGGATAAAATAATTATAAGAAATATTGCTACTACTAATTGTGAAACTAGGCCTACAAATGGGTTATGTTGCAAATATATTTGGACGCCATGAATAATAGGAGAAGCTAATCTTAGAATATTAGACAACTGGTTTTTTTAATCTTGGAACATGTTTATTCTTCAGAAATAATTGTTACATATCACATTTTCCCTAGTTTGGCAAACACACACAGTTAATAAACAGAAGAACAATGCAGGGAACAAATCTCTCACATTTGTTCTATTAGTTAATTAATTACTTGATTACAAATATTAATTACCCTCTACTGCCTTCCAAATACTAACTAGGAGATACAAAGGGGAAATGCGAACACAAAACATCTTAGCTTTCATGGAGGTGCTCTAGACTAGTATGTGACAGATTAAGCAAAATCTGCACTTATTTTTGTGCAAAACAAAATGCTCACAACATGCTCACAAATCTTCATCGACAGATGAAACATTATAGATGAAAACTATGAACAGCTCAAATGACTGTGAATGGCAGAATCGATGAATAAATTATAGAATACTATACAGCAATGAAAATAAAAAGAAACAATCTCCTGCAGTAACACAGATGACACGGGAAAGAAGGAAAACAGAACAATACATGCTGGATGATTTCATGTGAATAGTATCAAACCCATGCAAGACAAAATATACATACTGTTAAAAGTTAAGGTAGTGGTTATATGGGGAGGTTAATGATTGAAAAGAGTTCACAGGGTTTCTGCAGCACTCCCAATATTCTAATATTTGACCTGGGGAGTGGTAACAATTCATTGTACCATATACCATTTTTTTGTGTACTTTGAATGTTTATTATACTACACGAAAAATATTTTTAAAGTTGTACGTATTAGGGGATATGGACTGTATAGGGAGTTTAAGAATAATATACTGAAGAAGAAGCATCTTAACTGAGAGTTCATGAAGCTATTGTTGTTCGGTGACATTTATCTGAGCTGCCCCCATAATCTCATCTCCTAATAGTCTCTCCTACCTATCTATTCTAGCCACACCTGTCCCCTCACTGTTTGTTAAATGCCAGGCATCTTTCTACCTTAGGGCTTGGACTCGTTATTTTCTCTGCCTGAAGTGCGCTTCCTCCAGATACAGGTATGCATAATCCCTTCATCTTTTTAACTTTTTGCTCAAATATTTTCTCATTAAACATGCCTAACTTGACTTCCATATCTAGAAATGTATTCTACCCACCCAAGCCAGTCACCATTTCAGTCCCCTTTACCCTATCTCCTCCCCCAGTCATTAATGTCTTCTACAACAGCATGTGTTATATAATATACTCAATTCTTATATTTATATTTAATGTCTATCCATTTAATGTCTAATATTTAATATCTAATGTCCACATTAGCCTTCAGGCTCTATGTGAACAAAATTTTTCTCTTTTTTGTTCATTGATGTGTCACATATCTGGCATATAGTAAATAGTGTATGTATATTATATGTGTATGTATATATTAATGTAATATATATGTATATATTAATCAATTCTTTCTATGTTCCAGGTTCTACACTGTGTTTAAGATAGTCTTTCTCTAGCACTTAGCCCAAGTAGCTACCTGCCTACTTTATATCACCGCATTTTTGGTTCTCTGCCAACTTTCACAATCTGATATTTTTGGATTGTTAGTTTATTAATAAATTTTCTGTCTCCTAATACTAGAATTATGGTTTAAGATCATAAGGAAAGTTATCTTTTAACCATTTTATCCCCAGAGCTTAGAAGATTGCTGGCATTACATAGGGATTGTTTTAGAAGGTTTCTAAAGTAAAAAATACATCTATGCTGTCCAAATTTTGCCTTAATATCAGTGAATATTTTAGCATTTGCTTATGGGAGGTCACAATTAACATGAAATATATTTACTTGTTTTACCTAAACAGACTGGATTTAAGTAACTATCACTTTATGTAGCATTGGATTGTCATAGTTAATCAGAATTAGTATTATATTGAGTATAAGAAAACAAGGTAAATTTTTTTAACCAAGAGAATTGTGATGTCACAAACTATAAAAGCAAGAAAAAAATATAATACAGCTTTAAACTACATATATAAAATTATATTCTGTAATGACACTAATAAATGGTAGCAGCTACCAATTCTTGAGCACCCACAGTTTAGTGTGTTTTGTATACAGTAAGTCGATTTTCCTAGCAACCTAAGAAATTGGTATTATTCTCACCATTTTACAGGTGAAAAAACTGGGGGACAATGAGATTAAGAACTTGTTCCGTGTTATAGCTGCTATGTGGCAAGGCTAGGATTCAAACCAAGGTATACTACTCACCCACTAAGTTTTATCATTATTCAATTAAGCTGCACTGCCTTATCTCATAGAAGTACTGCTAAACGCTGCACACCTATGTTGTAACTTAATAAATGAAACTACCAAATATTATTACTTCATTAATGGTGTATGTCAATAAAATGACTGTAGGAAGATGGTTGATGAGCTCAGTATTATGAAATGCATGCAGGATTTAATCAGGCTGGATGATGTGGAGAATCTCAGCAATTTCAATTTAAAAGTTGTGAAAAAGGTTATTACAAAAGACAGGGTGGGGGGCAAGGGATCACCAGTTTAAAATTACAGGCATTGATTATAAGAAGCAGCTCATGCTGAAGGTATCATCCTGGTTTGCCCCACTCTTACGTGAGAGTTCAGATCTCTGATTGGCAACTTTAGTCGTCCTAAACTCAAACATCTCTGCCCATTTGAGTTGGTATATTTGTTCCCCTAACTTGCCATTCTACAACCTCATTATGGTATAGAAATAATAAATCAAATTCAGATGATTCATAATTGTGTTTTATATTTAACAATAAGTTTCATAAATGTCATTGTCAAAGTATTTTAGTCTGATATATTTGACAGTTATGTTAGTTTTTCAAATTTTAGTTGGAAGTATTAGATTGATATTAAACATATGGTTTTATTTGTAAGATAAAAGAAAATTCCACCAACTTTGAGGAATGTTTATGAAAATATCATTTACTCTTTGATTTGTATGAGTTGACTGAGTGCTAGTTAGGTGTGTTTGACTGTCCAGTCTGGCAGGTGATGTGTTTGAGAGAATGAGATACATCAAATTTGTAAATGATATGTAAAGAGTATGAAGGAAATTTAGTTTTCTAAGCACATAAATGGAATTGTTTAGGGAATTTTTATCTATTATGCTTATAAGCCAACTGAACATCCATCAAAGGACAAATGAAGCAACCACTTCTATTTTACATAAAGCAACAAAATTTATGAAAAAATAATTTGATTTATAGGTTGAGCTAAAAGAGTTAGGAAAAAATTAATTCTTGATTTATAACTTTATTTTTTATTTTATTTTTTTTATGAGACAGAGTGTCACTCTGTTGCCCTGGCTAGAGTGTAGCATCAGCCTAGCTCACAGCAACCTCAGACTCCTGGGCTCAAGTGATCCTACTGCCTCAGCCTCCCGGGTAGCTGGGACTACAGGCATGTGCCACCATGCCCGGCTAATTTTTTCTATATATTTTTAGCTGTCCAGATCATTTCTTTCTATTTTTAGTAGAGACGGGGTCTCGCTCTTGCTCAGGCTGGTCTTGAACTCCTGAGCTCAAACAATCCGCCCACCTGGGCCTCCCAGAGTGCTAGGATTACAGGCGTGAGCCACCGCGCCCAGCCTATAACTTTATTATTTATTTATTTATTTATTTATTTTTTTTTTTGAGGCACAGTCCTGCTCTGTCACCCTGGCTAGAGTGCCGTGGCGTCAGCCTAGCTCACAGCAACCTCAAACTCCTGAGCTCAAGCAATCCTCCTGCCTCAGCCTCCCGAGCAGCTGGGACTACAGGCATGCGCCACCATGCCCGGCTAATTTTTTTTATATATTTTTAGTTGTCCAGCTAATTTCTTTCTATTTTTAGTAGAGACGGAGTCTAGCTTTTGCTCAGGCTGGTCTCGAACTCTTCAGCTCAAATGATCTGCCCACCTCGGCCTCCCAGAGTGCTAGGATTACAGGCGTGAGCCACCGCACCCGGCCGATTTATAACTTTATTTACCAATTTAAATTCAAGCCTTCTTCAGAAAACTTCAATTAACAACACTGAAAACATGATTATTTTTCCTACTGAATCATGCAATCTTAAAAAATATTAGTCTGCTAGTCTGAACCCAAACTCACTCATGACCCACACAATCCTATGCCTGTTATTTGACTGGCTCATTTTAGCATCCTGGAGTTGCTAAAATTTCTATGTAATAATCTTTGGGTTGACATTGTGGCCTGGGAAAAGTGGCACACAGTTTACCTAAAAGTTTAACATTTCTCGGTGAGGGACTACACAGCTACATCGAGTCTGGATGGATGGGAGTTACATCTGGTTACATCTGGTCTCATAATGATGTTGTAATATTCTTCACTGCCCTGACTTGTTCTTCAACGTATCAGTATGTAATATGGTTTGAGCTCTAATTGTTTTTATTAATCATACCATTTTATATATAAATCATCTCAGTTTGTGATAGAGAATTATTACATTGGTTAAAAGAATTAAAACTCACAAATCATCTCTCTCTAAATATATAGATGGGTCTCAGAAAACAGCCCCTCCAAATGAAGGCCTCAGAAGCAAAAGGTTTTCTCTGACCTTCTCTCCTTCTGCTGCTCAATCCTACTCTTCCCTGTGGCTACCCATGCAAAGTAGAATTCCACTTCCCCAAGGCATGTCATAGAAACCAGAACACTTTTTCCCAAAAGCCAGCCATAAAACCTAAAATTATTCTGTGTGAAAACTGGCCATAAAGAAACTACCTGATCTACTGTGTTTGACTGTAGGTCACAAGACCCTCATTCCAGAGAGGACCTGCCCTACACACAGAGGGAAGGAATGCAAGCCCAGAAAGGCCAAGAAGAATTTACACAGGCCTTGCTGGATCTCCCCGCTCAGTCTGTTAACATGGATCATACCCTTTTTGTCCAATCACATTTCTACAAGGCTGTCCATACCCTACTGAATCTAGGCACAAAAATGGACAATTTCCCCTGTATCTTCATGCTGAAGGCTCCCATGTATATATGTTAAATAAATTTATATGTCTTTTCTCCTATTAACCAATCTACCCCATGTCAGTGATTTTCAGCAAACTCTGGGGGTCAGGGGCCCACGCTCCCTACCCTATAAAATATTACTTTCTTTGAATTTTGGGTGACATAGCAAATTCCTTTCTTCGCCAGCTATACTCATGCAACTAGAAACGATTGAAAGTCATTAACTATTATGCAAACTTAGACCCTAAATTTCATAATTTTATTACAGTTTTGGGTTTTTTAATTTCGATCAGAATCATTTCCATGTGAGACACACTAAACAACAACAAAAAACTTGATATGTTAAACATCTGAGATAGAAAACTGCACTGATCAGAGAAGACAGCAAGTCATAACAGAATATAAGCAAGAGATACTTCATTTCAATGAACAAATATGGTTTACCTGTGAACCTGTAGAGTAGCGCCCAGGAGTTCGGGAACCAGATGTTTTCCCTGAACCAATGGAACTCTCTGTACTTTTGCCACTACAGCAATGTGTTCGAAGGCATTTCCCATACTCTTTTCGTACCTAGTCAATTAAATATTAACTTTCGTTAGAAAGTAATTCCTTTCAGCTACGAACTAAGGTACAAAATGTGAGTTTTATTTTTAGATAATATAATTATGTCCTTGCCCTACAGGTATAAGAAAGGCTGTTCAGCATATATTTTACACATAAAATAATTACAGTCATACTGTCAAGCTTGAAATGCTACATAACTGGAGCCTTTTAAACACACACACACACCCCCTTCCAACCACATCATAATGGTACTATCTCTTAGTTCAAAGAACATATACTTAAGCCCTTTTAAGATGCTATTTTTAGCTTCATAAATTTGATATAAAGTAGCCTATTGGTGCAAGGGTATTGCAGCTATTGTTTCTTAGGCAGAATCTAGTGAAGAAATTGAGGAGAGTGGGGTGCAGGAAGTGCAGGGGGGTGGGAGAGAGAGAGACCGGAGAGAGACAGTGAATATTTAAACAAAAAAGGAAACTGTTGAGTTAAGCATTTCTTTTAAATCTCTATTGCTTTGAAGTTTATTTCTTTTAAAAGAGGCTAAATTTTTAACTTTGGAATAAAAAATTCAAAATATTTGAAATTTATTACCTCAAAATAGTTTTACTCAATAATCACAGACATCTAACTGCTTTTCTTTATCGCATTGCTGATTAAATTCTTAATCCTAGTTGTAGTACAAAATTACAGGGAAAAGAGGGACATACTTTTTTTAGTTGATGTTTTCAAGCAGAAAAATAGATCCACTTGGGGAAAAATTTTTACCATGTTTAAAATTTTCGTTACTGCTTGTTTAATCTGACAAGGCACAGACAAATAAACTAACTGCCTTAAATCATACCTTCACCACCAATAACAACAACAAAGGGACACTTCCTCATATTGGGTATACATTCACAAATTTACATGATTCAGTAACATATGTACATGATTCTTGGTTCTTTATATATTCGATTTCAGATGAGCCCATAATTTCCTCAATTTATGATAATGTAATATTCCAACATAACTTTATTTGAAACAATGTTACAAATATATGCTTTTTAAAGGATTGCTTAGAGTCAAAAGCAAAAAAGGAGTGTAAAGGATACACTAAAATTAGTATTTAAAATGGAAACACTATACCTTATTATACTAAACTTCATCCTGTCAAAGATATAGCCGAATCAAAGATAGAATATATTCAGCTTTGCTCAAAGAACTCACATTTATGAATGATTATGTGAGAAGAACGGTGATAAGGACATAGGCAGGTGATTCAAGTATGGAGAAAGAGTGTCTGCTCAATATTGGTAGGGGGGACCAAGGAAGGCTTTTTAGGGAAGAAAGTCACTGTAGGGGACAAGAGAGGATAAAAGAATTCTAGCTATAAAGAACAAGGTAAGCAAATCAGAGAGTTCTGGTGTGCTAGCCTTTAAGGACTTTCTCTGCTCTGGAATGCCTAAATTACATATTTTAATGTATTTAACATTCTATTGATTTGTTTTGTAACCAGTCTCTTCTATGCTACATTTATCAGCAATTAGAAATAGAGACAATTATTTTTTTCAGTACTTACAATCCAATCCATATTTTGTTTACTTTAAAAAAGAAGTAAGTCTGTATTCATTTGTGTGTGTAAGATGTGTGTATTGAGAAGGTGGAATGAAGAAACTCCTAATTTTTAATCACTATTTACCAAGAATTATGCTAGATACCTCACTTAAAATGACTCTGTGGAATAATTACAACCTTTGTTTTACGGATAAGAACACTGAAATGGTTCAACAATGAAAATAAACTCAAAGAATAAAAAGTTTAAGTGATGTGCCTTATGTGAAAAGGTCCAATTTTATGGGTGTTCTATGATCAGAAAGTTGTAAGATGCCACATTCCTAACATTAATATATGACCTTGTATATGTAATAACATTTTATATTATTAATGTTATTAATAAAGCAATCTGTTAGATTATCTTGTTTTTTGTATTTAGAAAGAATAGGGGAAATTATTCAATTAGAACTTGAGAAGGTTTAACACAATCTCTAACCAAAGGTAAGCACTACTGATAAGAGTTTAGTAATTTGTACTGAATTCATGAAGCACCTCCAAGATCCTAAACTTTGATCATAACCTTCCCCCGCCATGTCCCACCTTATTTTTCATAATATACTCAGCAAGAGACATTTTTCTTTCTAGATGAGAAAGTGTTTTTTTAATAAACTGATTTAAACGTAAACAAATATTTTGGTGCAAAGAGAGAGAGAAGGAAGAGAGAAAGAGAACCCCTCTCCATTCTGTTACAAAAGGGGCAATATTATTTAAATCATATGAATTTATCATGGACTATTTGCATTTTCCAACAAAGATTAAATATTTTGAACTAATTTATATGAACAACCAGCAAACAAGATATTTGGTAATACCAAATATCCCACATTAGCTACATTACTTACTGAATCATTATACTGACTTTATTTAGCTGTGATCTGATTTGAAATGGTAAGCATACGTCTTAAAAGGAAGAAAGAAAAAAACATGGACTATGTCCATGAAACACTTTTCTTTAGATTACAATAAAATAGTTATTTGATTGTTCAATCATTTATACATTGTAATCTATTTCACATAGTACTACATGTTAATTTTTGCTATCAGGTGATATCTTTTTTCAGTGTGATGTTCTAGAGCATAGAAGACAGGAAAGAGAACATACCTTTACTAAGGAAAGATTTTTTTTGTACTCTCTGAGATCAGAAAAAAATTATCATGGAAGTTTGAGAGTATATCAAATATTTGAATGTAAAACAAAAGCAAAAGTGACCACTTCAATGTCACTGGTGAAAATATTCATGACATAATTATGTAATCCACACTCATAAAAGGACTGACAACTCAAAAAGTTTGATTTTTTGTTTATAAGTTGAATCAATCAATAACCCAATAAAACAAAACATCTCAAATGAAATATTTTCTATTTCTCTAATCTAAACATATGAGCAACTACAGTAGCGATGGCATATTAAATTTGATAAGATGACTTAAAAAAAAAAACCTCCTAAGACTATTTCTGAAATTCCAAAGATAAATACTTGATTTTTTTTGGTATGAAAAAAACAAAGCAACCAATAATTGCTGTTTTCTGTATTTTCTGATGTTGCGTCATGTTCTTGACACCAAGTAAAAATGCCACCAAAATTTTAAAATTCAAAACACAGAGTGTATGAAAGAACAATATGCTTCTACTTGTTATTGTAAATCATAAAAGTAAGCTTCTAATTCAGGGCCTGGAAAATTTTTTCATACAGGGTAAGATAAGTCAATATTTTAGGTTTTGTGAGTCAAGAGGCAAAAGCAGGGATATTGTGTATGTACTTAATTTAGACTTTAAATGTAAACATTTGAAAATGTAATAACCATTCTTGGCTTATTGGCTGTAAAAATAAATGGCAGCTAGATGAATCTGGCTCACAAGCCATAGTTTCCAGAACTCTGTTGTAATGAATCACAAATTGACCTTTATTTTAAAATCTAACTTATTTTACATATGCTAAATATGCTAAAAATGCTAGAGTTGTTTTGGGGTCTTGGGGTATAAAATTTTACATGGATATCAAATGCCATTCCTAGTTATTCCACTGATATGCTTCTGTTAAAATAAGAAAAATATAAATAATAACTGGGAAAATTGTAATAGGTATTGCCTAATAAAAAATACAATCAAAATAATTTATGTATACAGTGCAAAAAATTCTTTTCTGCTTTGTAGAACATTTTCATATTAATTTTAAAATTACTTCTCAGAAAATTGGTAAAAAGACAAGAAAATAAGAAAATTTTAAAATTATGATAGTCCAAGTTTCTAGCTAATGTAAAAAGAAGTCAGATAAATCTGATCCACTATACTTCAATATGTTATGACTGAATATAATGGCTCAATATATTCCCTTATTTTCATGAATAAAGGTTACCTTTTCTCTTAATTTTTTGATTTTGCTCATATCTTTTTTGTATATATTTCTCTTGAGAATCAGTTATGTCTTTCCTTTATCCAAACCTAGATCTTTCTCAAGTACTTAGTTTCTCTGACCTCTCTGAAGACTTTTGCAACACTAACCACTGTCTCCTTCCTAACATTTTCTCCTATCTTTAATCCAGCATATCACTTTTATTCTTACTCTTCTCTGACACCTCCTTCCTTCCATGGCTGTTCTTATTCACTATTTGCATGTCTCCTACTTTTTAAACTCATCAGGTGTTAGACTGTTAGCAGTTCACCACATTCAATTCTTCCTCTTTGTGGGTAAAAAAGCTTGACTGTGTTTCCCTGTCTCCCTTGCAGTTTAGATGGTACCATTGATAGAGTCCTATCTCATGGAAAATAAGTAGAAGTATGTGAGCCACTTTCAGGAGTTTTACACAAGATCCTCTCTCTTTTCCAGACTGTCTGCTGGATACCAACACCCAAGACAGCTATGAGATCGTATACTGAGGTTGGTTGAGACTTCATCAGCCTGTGTCCCTCCTGGGGCAACCCCATCAATTGGGCAATGAGTAAAAAAATTAACATATGTTGAGTTAGGCTACTCTAATTTTGCAGGTATATACATTAATTATTTGGGAGAGTTCATCCATTCTAAAGTAATCTGTTTTCTAAGGTGGATTCTAATCCATTAGACTAGAATCCACTCATACTAATATAATTTCTTTTCTTTTCTATAATATTCATTTAGAAGCCTGACTCATCAGTACTTCTCTAGCCTGTATTTGTGATCATATCAAGACATTTTAGCTACCTACCACCACCTAAATTGAAACAAGATAAAATTTTGCTTTATTCTTGTCTATCTTGAAAAATGTATGCTCTTTTCAGCTTCTGTTTTTGGTCCCACCAGTCTCTAAAACCAAAAATCCTAGAGGGAGATATCTTTACTTTTTTTTTGTTTTCCAAAGAAAAATTATAGATTTTGTTGTTTCTTTCTCAGAATTTTTTGATTTTTTTTTTTACATTTTCCCACTTCATTTTCAGAGCCACCTCTTTCAATATTTCCTAATTTTTTTTATCACCTCCATGTTATAAATGAGTAAACCGGGACATAAGGAGGTTAATTAACTTGCCAAAAGTCACTCAAGTTTTTAAGCGGAGGAACTGAGATTCAAACCCAGACAATATGGCTCAGGGGTTTATGTGATCAGAGCTATAGAGACCACATTTTTAACAGGGTTAAAATAAGATTAGAAAATCAAACTCAGAATTTTTTAAAAATGTAATAAAATATTTAGTTGCTAAAATTAATTTTGAAAAATATATTTTATACCCTTGTAAAAGTGAAAAATTTCAAAAATAGGTAAGTATTAAAAAGCTAAATATTGCATTCTTATCATTCCACTCAGACTTTACAAGAGATGCTTTTAAAGAAAAGAAGTATATAGATCAATACTAAGTATTCCACCATTCATTCAAAAAATATGTGCATGTCATTTTACCATAAAATGTCTAGGCATTTATATTTTCTAATGTAAACTAGTTTTTAAAGAAAAAAAGAAATATACATATATATTTTCTATACCATGATATCATCATGCGTCCGTGATATTTTTAGAAAAGATTTGATCTATTAGAATATGTTATAGCTGTTTTCCTATCATGGAATTAAAGCCATTTGTTTTCAAAAAGAGAATTCTAGCTTACCTTCTTCTGTAGGACACAATGGAAAATGAATATAAACATTCCCTGTAGAGAATTGAAAATGGTGAAGAGGTACGCCATGATGACTGTGCTTTCATTAATATACATGAGTCCAAAGGCCCAGGTCAGTCCTAACAGGCAGAGAAGAGCTATTGCACCTATAACCCATGACCTGTAGAGAGAAGACAAAATGCAGAGTGATCAAATAATTAGTTTTTAGTTCACAATCACATCATATCAACAATACAGACACTAAAAAAAAAATGTTATGGTAAGTTTTATTGACAGGAAAGGTTAGACAATTGGTATAAGTACTTTAAGATTTTAATGGAAACTACAAGTTTTCAAGCTTGAGGAGACAGACATGAATGAAAATGTTATGAACACAGAAATTCATTTCAGCAAAAGCAGAGCTGTACCAGAAATTATTCACGTATTTGCAGCACATATGCACATGGCATGAGGCGTGATTATAGTGAATGGCAAGGGGGAAAATCTATAAAGCTATGTCCACTAGTCTCGTTGGTATAACATTTGTTTGATTGATCGCCCTCCATCAATGCTTTATCTGATACATTTTACCCCCATTTTCCTGAATTTTTCTTTTTTCATAAAAATTTTAGTGTTCACTGACAAAAACATAACTCAGAAGAAAATACATGTATTTGAAGTACATGTGTGAATTTTAAAGGCCCTGGCTGTCTGATTCTATAGTTACATAGAATAAGAGTGAGAGTCAGTGGATAGAAAAACTAGTTCCACTGTCTCAGAATCACTCTACCTCTACTTTTTTAGCCTTTGGATCGCTGTCTTCCAGGCTATGTTGGACTAGATTGTAGAAATCAGTCATTGGGCAGCTTTGTTGAAAAAAATCTTAAAGGCTTAGGGCACCTTTACATCTTTGAAGTGTCTGTAAGCTGCAGGGAGAAGATGAAGCTGAGAATGATGATGGAGTGGCATGAACAGGGTAGTATAGAATGAAAAGCAAATTCTCGCTCTCACTCCATTCTCTTAGTTTCCTCCAAGTTGCCATTTGCAATTATATGAATGGATGACAGAAGTTCATATATTTGTGGTTATGTTATATATTTACTATTGACATAACATGAATTCTTTAAGTAGATGGGACTCCAATAATTGAAAATGGAATCCTTCTCAACTCCTTTCTAAGTATATGGGAGAACAGGACCAAACCAGTCAAGATACCTTTACACTCATGAACCCACATCTTATATTCATTTCCAGCACATCTTCTCTGAAAAGGGTAAACTAATATTTCTTTTCAGCAGACTTTTATCCTCCACTATGTTGTTTATGGAAGATATATTTAGGGGGACTGAAACTTTGCAAAGTGAAGGGGAAAAAAATCACGTTTGCCATAATTGGAAGCTGAGTTCAATTTGCTTTTTAAAGAAGTGCATATTAAAGAAGACATGGTCCCAAAGAAGTTATTAAAGTCTTATTAAAATTAATTATAAATATTTACTGTTTTTCTCCCATAACAATTAGCTACTGTATTTCAGATTTCAATGTCCACTAAATTGAACATGTTTAATTTCAAACATCAGCACTCCTGAATAGATAATCCCTAAAGGAGGTTTGTTATTTCATGTGGCACATTTGCTTATATGAATTAGAAAACATTTTAGATGTTAATATTTTATTCTACAACTGGATTCAGAAATATGGGAACTTTCAAGGAAAAGGTCTCAGCTTCTTACAAACATTGGAAAAAGAAAAAATGGGAAGAATTGCCATGAAATGAAGGCAAAATTGCTATTTAGATTTAGAAACAAATGATAGGATCAAATACTAAAGTCAGCTATTAACCACTAGAAAACAAATGGTGGGCCCAAGGGTTAAGTGATAGAAAACTGCAATAAGCCCCAATTTTTAAAGAAAAAAAATAAGCAAAAGCATGAAGAATAAGTGAAATGGCTTTGGAGAAAATGAAAACAAAGGACTCTTCACCAGAAGAACAAACTGAAAGTCTACAGCAAGGTCGCCCAAAGGTTGTCAATCTTACTTTAGTCTTGCAGGACTTGTAATTTTAAAATGTGCATGGGAAAAAGGCCCAAATATTAACATTTTATTAGATGAGTACAGACTTGTAGCTTTGTTTCAGAAACTTAGATTAAGAAATGAGATCACTAATCAAGTGACAGGCGTCAAATTTGAAAGGAATAATTTTGCATATGTAAAATTTAACTTTTCAAGGAGATATTTTTTTTCTTTATGGGATATTTAATATAGCAATTAGTTAACAGCAATTGCAATTGGGTAGTGTCATACCCATAAGATCGTTTTGAAGATATACCACTGAATCACAAAATAATTTTGGATGAATGATGCCCAAACAAACAACAGAAATGCGGACATATGCAGCACAGAGGAACACATCACATTGAAAGGAGAAAGCTATTAAGACAAGTCTGTACCACAGGAAATTGCTATTGCTGTGGCACTGAATTCAGATGATATCCAATTAACAGAGGTGAAGCAGAATTTTTTTGGCGATACACCCGCAGCATATTTATTCTGCATGTTAAGTTGTATGCCAGATTATTTTCCTGCACAGTTTGCTCTTCTGCCTCAATGTGAATGACAGAAGCTCTAATGATTTTTCAGTACTGATCTGACAGCTGGTTCATGGGACCACACTGATAAATGGAATTTATCAGCCATTCAGGTCATTCTTACTTGATGAAGGGTCTGTTATCCTCATAGCTAAAGAATGCATAGACATAAAGACAAGAACACCAACATTAGCATTTTATGACAAAGAATTTCATATGAAAAATATTCTCCTGCTCCCCAAAGGCCTCTCTGTCCCCCACCTCCCTAAAAGGAATCATAACCCTTTAGATCCAGAAACTAAATCCTAAAATGACCATGAGAACTTAAATAACAAGGAATAAAATCAGTTTTACAATATTGCAATATCCCTTATGAGACTCAAAAATTTAATTTTTTCATCATGTGCTCATATTACTTGTGACTTGACAGAGACATTTATTTCTTAGAGATCACATTTCTCTAGAGAATGAGAAACTTTATGAGCAATCTGGAAAAGGCTTGGGGGCATGCTTAAAATGACAGATTTCATGTCATCTAAAGGTATCCTTATTCTGTAATATTAGTAGGTAAGATTGCTTAATTATGGACAGTACGCTTCTAAGTAATTTTAACTTGCAGATGATTGACCTGCGTTAAATCTTAACATTATAGCCCTTTGAAAATAATCAATCTTGACTTCTTTAAAACTCTTTGTTAGTGTATGAGAAAAAAAAAAACCTGAATAATCTTTTGTAGTAATAGGAGCAAACCTACAGATACAGCATCTGCTTATTGTCACTTATATTTACTAATTTATTTAGTATCATTCTGATAAAATAAGATCCTAGTACCAAATTCGTAAACATCAGTTAGGGAACATTTTGGACCATATTTTTACAAACAGTTCCTGCTCAGAGAATTGTAATGCAACAAATACGGAAGAGAAACTGTCTGCTCTTTTCTTTTCCCTCTTGCCAGAGGCAATCGAGTTGCCTGTATTATGCATACACAAATAAAGCTCTTAGAAAGGTCCCAATTGTGATGAATTTTTAATAAAGATAACCACTGATAAAAACTCACTCTCCAGAATGATAGAATAGCAAAGAATGGTATTTGAAGCCAGTTTGCCTGGGGTTTACATCCTAAATCAGCCATTTACTAGCCACGTATTTGATCTTAGGCAGAAATTAATTAACCTGTGGTTGTGTTAGTTTATACACCTATGAAATAGTGATAATTATAATATAAGTTTCTTGTGATGAAAAAATGATTTATTATGTATAAAATGCTCAGAACAGTGCCTAACACATGATGTGGTCACTGAATATGACATACTGTTATTATTAGACTGTTTAAAACTAAAGTCACATTGGAAGAACAAAATTTCTCACGCAAAGAATAAAGCAGTAAATATATAAATGTTAACTAGTTAAATTCATTTGAGGATGCGTCAGGAGTAAAATGATGCAGTAAAATAGATGTGACTGAAATAAGTCGGTAGATGGAGCATAGAGTGACTAAAACTGTATGTCTAATATGCTGAGTACTAGCCACATGTAGCTATTTGAATTTAAAATTAAATACAATTTAAAATCCAATTCCTCAGTCACACTAGTCACATTACAAGTACTCAAAAGCTTCACATAGCTAGTGGCTACCATACTGGACAGGGGAGTCCTAGAACATTTCTGTCATCACAGAAAGTTCTATTGAACAGTGCTGAACTAGAATGTTAAGAGAGAATTTTAAGCCAAGAAATAAGATTCTGAGAGATATTTAAACAATGCCATGGATGTGTGAAAGAGAAGAATTTGTAAGAAGTGATGATATATCACAGTTATAAAATATGCCTAGAAAGAAACTCCTGTACCTATATTGATATCAAAGTTATTAAACATAATATCATACTAATTCTATTATGTACATTCACATTTTATCAAATATTCCATCTGTGATGCTGACTTCATGACTGGAATCACTCTTTCTACCTTAATATGTATTATACAATGTCAAAGACAGTTACAGAGGTTAGCATATAGGAATACATGCCAAAATGCTCTACAAATTGTATTAAGGTACATAAATGCTTTTAAAATAGATTTCATTGTTTATATTTAGGTATACAACATCATGCTATATGATACATATAGATAGTAAAAAGGGAAGTAAATTAACATATCCATTATCTCACATAGTTACACATTTTTTTTTTGTTTTGTTTTGTGGCAACAGCTAAAATCTACTCATTTAGCATGAATCCCATATACGGTTCAATTTTATTACTCCTAGTACTTTTGCTGTGCATTAGATATCCAGAACTGTTCATACTACATAACTGCTACTTTGTATCCTCTAACCTACATCTCCCCATCCCTCCCTCACTCCCAGTGTTTTGTTCTCCATCTCTCTGCTACATAAATGTTTCTAAAAATTAAAATAAAAATATTGTATAATAGCTGCTGAAAATGTGTTTTGCCTTTAACATGAAATATCAAAAAAGAGATATCAGGGTGCAATTTAGCAGTTTTTGTTGGCAATTAATTGTGAGGACCAGGTGCTTCACCCAATGACAAAGACAACAGTAATTTCAGCTTCATTTATTTATTAATAGTTTGCTGTAGCCATGTGTTGAAATACTGTCTACCAGGATGTAAACAGAAGTGAATTGTGACATTTCTGGGTCTTGCCAATTAGAGGATTGGAATTGGTCTCCCCTTTACTATTTGTTTCTCCCCTTTGGCTAGGAGAAAGTAACAGTAGAGCCTTAGACTCCAAAATGGAAGCTGCTTATTGATGTGGAGCTGATGTATTAGATTTGGAATACCTACTTCCAGACTCTCATATAATAAAGTTTAAGCCACTGTATCTTAGAGTATTTTTTACAGTGGCTTAGTTTATGCAATAATAATAAAGCACTTAATTTTACCTTCAGATTGATATAAATAATATACAATGGTTTTAAAGTCCCAGCATGACTAAAGATTACCTACCATATGTCAGTGTCTTCCATCATTTTTGTCAGATATTCTATTGGCTTAGAAAATCTAGTTTAATAATGATTCCCCACCAAAAACAAATTAAATTGATGGCAACGTTGCCATCGGTTAAGGTGGTAAAGCTATATGCTATTGATTTTTTTTTTAATTCTCAAAAGCAGATCTACAGAACTAATTTCTAAAGCTGAATAACTTTTATCCTGATCTACCAATGAAAGTCTATTTAAACAAAATCCTATTTCAGATTGTATGACTAAAACACTTCCCCTGCAGTTATTTTAAGTTTTTATAAAAATATGCACAGGCAAAGGCCTAAAATGCTCCTGGCAGATGTTAACAGGAACTTATAGGGTTATCTTATAATGGTGGTGACTTATTAAAAATTAAGTAAATTAAATCACACATACAATTTTCAAGACAAATGAAAAAGATACTTCATTAAAGCCTATTTTTCTTTTGTCAAATATTTTGTTATTTTATTCTTACTAATGTCTAAAACTTTATTTAAATACTAACCTCATAAAATTATCTTAAAAGTCAACATTAGAATGGATCAGAATTTTTAGGGATCTCTGCATAAATTGACAATAATTATACATATAATCTATAACAATTACAAAGCACACAAAAGGTCTATTAAAGTCTAGTTTCATGGAGGCTTAGCTCAAAGTACATTTTAAAGAAGGTAAGTTTCTTAACCAAAATTAATGTATAAGTTAAAGCTATGATATAAAGGCTCATATTGTCAGTATAGACAGAAGAAGAATGGACAGAAATAACACGAACGAATCAATCAGAAATAACACGAATTATCTCCAGGATATTCTTTTTCTGACTTCTAGACTTATTAAAAATAGATTATTGTTTTGATATTATTTTTGAAGGAATTATCTGAAATTCAAGATATTAAGGAGACAAATTATTTAAATAATTTAAAACTTTCCCTATTATATCTAGATAATGCAGAATATTTTTAAAATAGTGGGATGGGCAAGGTTTGGTGTCAAGGGAGATGGAGCAACCAGGGGCATGTTTGAAAGTTTATTCCCCAAGTCAAAATATCTGGTCATTGATAAGTCACAATAAATTAAAAAAAAAGGATTTTGGCAGAATTGTTAATACTATCAACTTCGAGACTCATACATTCTGAGATCCTATGAAATTGCTGGAGAATTAGCTAATTTGTGTTGGTGAGTGAACTGCATGCTGAATAGTGATCTGAAGAGCTATCGTGAAATATATAGACATTTTGATTTGTCTGCCAACATTTCCAGTTTCAGTATGCAGCTGAATTTACTCTCCCTGCTATAAAATTGATTATATCAAAGGAATAAAGACTTTCCTCCCTTAAATTTTGTTTGAGTTACTATAGGAATGACAAAGGTAATGTGAGTAAATTTCTCAAGATAAAATTATTCTTCATGGAATAAAAAACAGGTAATAAATATGAATGCGTCTATACATTGAATGGGCTTTCCCTATTGCCCCTCAAAAGCAACAACAAGGCTCCCAAACAGGACTAAGAAGATTCACCAGCCCATATTCTAAAAGAAGCCAGCAGCAACATGAGCTAAAGGACTTGCACACATCCTAAGAGTCACTGCTTTGATGCGCTACAAACCTAGGTGTTCCCAGTCTCTACTGGGTAAAAACAAGGTTATTTTAGGATTTTACTATTCATGGAATATATGAAATAGTGGAAAGAAGAAGAAACAATTATTAATATTTATCCCCTAGACACAAATCTCAGCAGGCAATGGAGGAAGGATGCTTTAAATGAGATATATTATTCAAGTTTTAAATTGGTCAGACATTTAATAACCAGAATAGACTGGCACCATTGCAACATCTCTCTAAGACAGCAGTAAGTGATCTGCTACCCAGAGGTTAAGAGATATTTAAGATAACATACCTAGATTAGGGATCAGAGAAAAGTTAAAAAACTTCATGTTTATACCCCATTATGTTGAAAATGCTCAATCAATTGGTTATACTTATGATAGAAATCCTGATGGCTTTATATTTCTTTCAAATGGATTTTATGTCAGTAAGACTATATTATCCTGAAATTATGGTATTATATTCAATTATCTCTTTGTTCACCAGTATAGGAAGATTAAAAGGAAAATATAAAATTTAATTCAATAGTTCTGAGTGAAAATGAACAGTGTTTCTTTATGGTCATATAATAAATCAATAAGTATTAAAAACATTAAAAATTCTTAGAAAACCATAAAAGTCACATAATATAAATGTAAAAATTATAAATGAGATTATTATATTTCAACTATGAATTTTATTGGTATTTTAAATATTACCACCAATAGCTACATTCCTACTTTTTGTTAATGCGAGATTCATTAAAAGGAGAATGAAATGTACCAAATAAATAAAATAAGTGGATTAGAATATATCATAAACATTTTCATTTCCAAGCCTCATCTCCTCATAACAATATTGTGGATTTGAAAGCAAAACATCAATATTGCATTTTAAGCATTAATGATGTACTACTTATGATTCAGATAAGTCTGAAGTTAGGAAAAATTGAATATAATAAATTAGGATCAAGAAATACCAAATCAATGATAGATAAAATTTTAATTATATTACCTCTACAACTCACTGTTATGTAAATTTCTGCAACTCAATACATATGTTCCAAAAACTAATTTATACGTGAAAGAAGTTAAAGGTATCAATAAGGAGAATGAATAATAAATTATTAAATTTTATACAACCAATTATATATTTATTACAATTTAGTATCTCTACTTATCAGATATATAAAAATTAATTGGTAGGTTGCATGCAAATAAGATACAGGCATATCTCAAAGATATTGAGGATTCAGGTCCACGGTATCATAAAATAAAGTGAATATCACAATAAAGTGAGTCACAAAAATATTTTGGTTTTCTAGTACATATAAAAAGTTATGTTTACACCATACTATAGTCTACTAGTGTGCAAAAGCATTATATCTAAAAATAATGTATATGCCTTAATAATATTTTATTGTAAAAAAAAGCTAATGGTCAACTGAGCCCTCAGGGAGTCCTAAGGTTTTTGCTGGCAGGGGGTCTTGTCTTGATGTTGGTGGCTGCTGACTAATCAGGGTGGTGGCTGTTGAAGTCTGGAGTGGCTGTGGTAATTTCTTAAAATAAGACAATAATGAAGTTTGCCACATCGACTGACTTTTCCTTTCACAAAAGATTGCTCTGTAGCAAGTGATGCTGTTTGACAGCATTTGACCCACAGTAGGATTTCTTCCAAAATTGGAGCCAACCTTCTCAAATTCTGCCACTGCTTTATCAAAAACATTTAAGTATTATTCTACATGCTTTGCTGTCATTTCAACAGTGTTCAGAGTATCTTCACCAGGAGTAGATTCAACCTAAAGAAACCACTTTCTTTGCTCAGCCATAAGAAGCAACTCCTCATCCTCTCAAGCTTTATCACAAGATTGTAGCAATTCAGTCACACCTTCAGGCTCCACTTCTAATTCTAGTTCTCTTGCTATATCCACCTCATCTGTAGTTACTTCCTTCACTGAAGTCTTGAACCTCTCAGTCATTCATGAGGCTTGGAATCAACTTCTCCCAAACTCTTGTTAATATTGATATTTTTACCTTTTCCCATGAATCATGAGTATTTTTAATAGCATCTAGAATGATGAATTCTTTCCACAAGGGTTTCAATTTACTTTGTCCATATGTATCAGAGGAATCAATATGTAAGGCAGCTATAGTGTTATAAAATGTATTTCTTAAATAATAAGACTTAAAAGTCAAAATTACTCCTTTATCCACAGGCTGCAAAATGGATATTGTGTTAGCAGGCATGAACAACATTAATCTCCTTGTACATCTCCATCAGAGATTTTGGCTGATGCACTGTCAATAAATGGTAATATTTTGAAAGGAATCTTTTTCTGAGTAGGTCTCAATAGCGGGCTTAAAATATTCAGTAAACCATGCTACAAACAGATGTGCTGTCATCCAGGCTTCGATGTTCCACTTATAGAGCACCAGCAGAGTAGATTTAGCATAATTCTGAAGGAGCCTGAGAATTTCAGAATGGTAAGTGAGTAACTGAAAGTTGAAGCCCTAACAAGAGAGTCAGCCCATCCTTTGCAGCTATAAAGCCAGGCATTGACTTCTCTGCTCTAGCTAGAAAGGTCCTAGATGGCATTTTCTTCCAATAGAAGGCTGTTTCAGCTACATTAAAATATCTGTTGTTTAGTGTAGCCACCTTTATCAATGATCTTAACTAGCTCTTCTGGATAACTTGCTGTAGCTTCTCCATCCATCAGCCCTTGCTGCTTTACTTTCCAATTTTATGTTAGGGAGATGGCTTCTTTCTTTAAACCTTGTGAGCCAACCTCTGCTAGCTTGAAACTTTTCTTCTGCAGCTTCCTCACCTCTCTTAGCCTTCACTGAATTTCTTTGAGGAGAGTTAGGTCCTTGCTCTGGATTAGGCTTTGGTTTAAGGGAATGTTGTAGCTGGTTTCATCTTCTGTCCAGACCACTAAAACTTTCTCCATCTCAGCAAAAGTGAAAGGCTTTTTCACCTTCTTTTCATCCTTGTGTTCACTGGAGTAGCACTTTTACTTTCCCTTCAAGAACTTTTCCTTTGTGTTCACAACTTGACTATTTGGCCCAAGAGACTTAGTTTTCAGCCTATCTCATCTTCTGACATACTTTCCTCACTAAGCTTAATCATTTCTAGCTTTGGATTTAAAGTTAAAGATGTATGACTCTTCCTTGTACTTGAACACCTACAGGCCATTGAAGGGACTATTAGCAAAATTTCAATATAGCTGTGTCTCAGGAGATAGGGAGGCTGGGGAGAGGGAGAGAGACCTGGGAGAGCAGTCAGTACACACAAAACATTTATCAATTAAGTCTACCATCTTGTATGGGTACAGTTTTTGGCATCCCGATACAATCATAATAGTAACATCAAAGATCACTGCTCACAGAGCACCCTAACATTGTGGTCCCCAAACCTTGGGCTGCAGCCGGGGACCAGTCGGTGGCCTGTTAGGAACCAGAAGGCGGGGTATCACCACCTGAGTTCAGCCTCCACCTCCAGCCCCCTTTTCCTGTGCAAAAATTGTCTTCCATGAAACTTAGGAACCTGCACACAGCAGGAGGTGAGCATCAGGCAAGTGAGGGAAGCTTCACCTGTATTTACAGCTGCTCCCCATCTCTCCCATCACCACCTGAGCTCCGCCCCCCATAGCCCCACCCCCAATTTCCGTGGAAAAATTGTCTTCCGTGAAACTGGTTCCTGGTACCCAAAAGGTTGGGGACCGCTGCAACAGATATAATAATAATGAAAAAGCTTAAAAGGTTGTAAGAATTACCAAAATGTGACACAGAAACATGAAGTGATCACGTGCTGTTGGAAAAATGGCACCAATAAATTTGCTTCATGCAGGGTTGCCTCAAACCTTCAGTTTATTTTAAAAAAATGGAGTATCTGTGAAGTGCAATAAAGTAAAGCACAATAAAACAAGATACGTCTTATGCAATCTGAGGTCTTGTGTTGGAAGCAAATAATATCACTGCATGATTATTTATTAATATTAATGTATTAAAGACTGTATATTAGTGACTGAAAAACATGGGCTTACAACTCAGCCTGCCTGGGTTTGAATGCCAGCTGAGCATTTTACTAACTCTATAACCATGGGCTAATTGCACCTCACAGCTCTCATCTGTGAAATGGACATACAGAACCTCATGGGGTGTTGTGCTTATTAAGAGGCTTGGTACTTTTACTTAATACACAAAAAATGCAAATACACAAAATTTTAATGTACAAAAACACTATATAAGTCTTTGCTATTATTATTACTGTGGTGTATTGACCTTCTGACTGCAGAAAAAGAGGCTGTAGGGAAAAATACATGTACAATGCAACATCAGGTTTCTTTTTAAGTGTTTTGGAAATTCATACATTAAGTAGAAATCCAAAGAGAATGAAGGAGTCACTGCCTCTTTCTGAGCTGTTCTTTAACATTTACATTTTAAAGAGCCTCCGTTTATATGAATTTCATTTTCTTTTAGATGATTAGTTTAGGCTTAGTAAATGCTATGGATTTTCATATTCTGAATTGAAAAGAGGGTATATCCAGACTCCCAATGAATTGTAGTATAAAAACCAGAGTTCTCTGGTTTACATGAGAAATATACACTTAATCCATGAATATATTGTCTTCAGTGTTGAAAAGTCTACTAAGTAATTGCAATGTTTCACTAAAAGCAATCATTAACCATAAGATAAAGAATAAAAGACATAAAATCACATGTGAAATGTTCATAAAAATTCATTAAGAGATATTAGTTCTATAATTAGATTTATTGATTGTTTTTATGACTTTTTGAAATATGGAAACCTTGAATAGGAAAGATAAAATAAATGACAAGATATCTATATGTAGCAATTTTTATTTTTTTCTAATAGTTTTTATCTTATAATCAATGAAAACTGTTGCTTTAGTAACATTTCAAGATCTATAAAATATTACCAACAAGTTGACATCTTTTGTTTATTGATACTTATAATTAAAATTCACAGTATTTCCTGGTTCACTATTGGGTGCCCAATGATTTTGGTCTGAGAATTCACTAACTTTTTAGAACCTATGACTACAGGGCTGATAAATAAAATATGGTCATTGTTATATAAAGAGATAAAGTAGTAAAATTTATGCAATAGATTCCTACTCTTAGGATTTCTTTTTTCAACTTAGAAGATGCACAAACTTTTAATTTAAGTAAAAGAAGTCAGGAAATTAATAACTTTTTGTTATCCCTGCCAAATGTGCTTTGACAGGTTGAATTTCTGTTATACTCTTTCTCATACCATATGGTATCATCACCTCTCTTTTAACCAACTTGCAACAGAAACATTTATCATATCTCTTCTGTGAATAAACAGCTCATTATAAACTGCTTATAAGAACTACTAAAACACAAGAAAAGCATAACTGAGTATTTAAAACACTTCTGTACTTACTAACGATTCCTAAATGGAATTAAGGAGGATATTGCGGCACAGCAGGAAGCAGGCAAGGTTTATTTAATTTTGGAAGAAATTTCTCCTTTATAAGCCTGAGTTTACGCACCTCCACAATAAATAAAATAATCTCACTGAGATCTTTTCAGAGCTGAACGGACACAAGGAAAGAATAGTCTATGGCCCTTAGAAGGTTATCAATTAGTAGGAGCTTTTGAAGTACACTTTGAATTCTTTAATTTATCATTCATATAGAACACTGAAAGTCCACTGTAAATTTTCTGGTAGAGAATTTGAAAAAAATCACTCTGCACAGCTGGTGCACAAGAGCTACTACTTGGGCAATGAGTGGACCTAATTAAGGACTCAAGATCTTATCTCAATTCTGCTTTAATACAGATATGGAAGCTCAATTAGATGTAACTGTTCCTAACCAAAATTATTACTAGGAATTTAAACATGATCTTCTTAATATGATGTCAATGAGAAAAATATTTTAAAATGTTATAGAAAATTTAAGCAATATAACAAATAAATCTAATTTTGTAGATACATGTAAAGTTCCAAATCACAAAATAACAAATCTTAAATCAAATACATTTTAAATCAAAAGGTAGTCCCAATAAAATACTAAGGATCTCTATTAAGCTGAGTGTATTCTCTGATGATAATGAAGTTAAATTAGATATCAATAACTAATAAAATGTACATATATGCCTGTGGATATATAACAACCATTCATCCACTGCTGTGTCTCAAAAAACTGCATCAAGCCCACACCATTTTACAAGTTCTACAGAATACTCAAGTGACAATAATCCATTTTTAAAATATAAGTCAGACTTAACCAAAAAAAAGAAAAACTTTTATGAGTCTACTATCATTTTCTAGGTAAGGATGATAAAAAATTAATTTTAAGAATATTTTACTCAAGAACTTAGTTAAAAGTAATAAATGAGCTATTAAATAACAAAATATAAAGGTACATAAACATCATGATTAAGATTTATCCCAGAATGGTAAAAAGAGTTAAATCAATCTATCATGTCATTTAGCATGTGGATAGTCTAATGGGAAAAAACTTCCAGGTAAATGAAGAAAACTATAATGAAGTTTAGTATTTTTCATGAAAATACAAAACAACTTAGAAAACTGGTACTATTAGTTTCCTTGACTTGGTGGAATTATTTATTTTTTAAAAATCCATTGCAAACATCATATTTAATAGAAAAACTTTAAAATATACATATTCTTAATATTGGGACCAAAACAAGGGTACATGCTATCCTCGGAACTCCTCAACATAGTACTTGTGGTCCTGACCAAATAAGACAAGAAAAAAAATTAACTAGTATTGGGCTTAGAAGTATAGAGATAATTTTAAAATTATTAATGGAATATGACATGATCATTTCCATATAAAATGCAAATGAACTAAGAGAAAAACTGTTGGAAATATTAATAGAGTTCAATAAGTTTATCAACATGCAATAATCAATATCATTCTCCTATTCAGCAGTAACAAACTAGAAAATCAATGAGAAATTAGCTATCTTTCACCATAGCAATAAAACAAAAAGAATTTAGATAGGAATTAACCTATCAAAGAATGAGTGGACCTTAATGGAAGTCTGAAAGGGTCTGCAATGACCTGGACTATTACAAAGAAAATGTGCAACTTGGAGCCACATCTTGGTACATGTAATATATTAATATCCAATATTATCAATCTAAAAAACCTATAAAAGGTTATAATTCTCAAGAAATGAAGAGATACACTTGAATGGATGATATGACTAAACCTCATAAAGACATCAGTTCTTCCAACTTAATCTATACACTTAATGCAATTCTAATTAAAATAAGAGGAATATATAGGAAAAATTTTAACAACTGATTCTAAAATTTATGTGAAGGAATAATAAAAGTCCACAAGTAGCTAAGCATTTTGCAAGAGATGTTCAAAATGAGAGGTTCACCCTACCAGATATTAAGCAAGTTCTGGTAATAATGTGGTAATGGTAGAGGTATGTAAAGTATATCTACAGAACAGGAGAGAGAGCACAGAAACAGAGATTTAATGTAGGATATATGGCAACATAAACCTGCAGAGAAAGAATGGATTACTTAGTAAATGACGTTGGAAACTCGGCTCATTATATAAAGAACACAAAATGTCCTCCAAAGAGATTAAAGACCTTAATGTGAATTGTAAAAATCTAAGACGAATGAAAGATAGTATAGAGAATGAAAGGAAATGAAGGAAAAATATATATTTTTTTAATTCTTGGTTTAAAAGAATTTCTGTTAAAAGACCTTAGAAGTATATACCATAGAGTAAAAAGCTGATGGTTTAAATCCATATATTATAAATTATATATTTATATATATTTGTAACAAAGGAAAAATTTACAGAGAGGTGACAACCTGGACGAAGGTATTTGCAATGGCAAAAGCATTCAAAATGTGTATCAGGAAGTAAAAAAGGACCAGATAGCTAACAGAAAAAAAAAAAAAGAAGGATCCAAAGTAAAAACAGCTGGTGAATCTAAGTGAAGGATATGAAGATGTTCATGGAGCTCTTCTTTCAACTTTTCTATAGATTAGAATATTTCTAAAATACAGAATTCAAAGAAAAAATAAATGCATTTCTAATATTCCAAAAAAGAGAAAAAAGATAAAACCTCTTTTAAAAAAAGATAGAAAACCTAGTAGAAACAAATGGGCATAATAATTTTACTGAAAGGTTCCTGTGAGTATTAAGTGAGATATTGCATTATATCACATTCATAAAAGCTACTGAACAAGAGATTTGGCAATTTTAGAAACCTTTCTACAACTATCTTTCTACAACTAATCAAGCAAGATGCAATAAATTCAATGAAGGCAAAAAAATTGTAGAACTGCAATGACATTGACTATTACAAAAAAAATGCCACCTTAGAGTGACATCTTGGTATGTGTAATATATTAATATACAATATTATCAATATTTTTTCAAATAAATTATTACATTTTCTGCTCATGGCTTATTTTCTTAATCTCATAGTTAAATATTTTTAAATTGCAGCCTTAGACTATCAATCTCAGTTCTGGAACAGAGAGGATTTTTGTATTTGCACTTTGAAGTCTCTGGTTTAAAATATCAACTTTCACGGGCCACACTCCAGAGCATTCGAGAATGCATACTCAAATGGCACATTTATAAAAGTGCCAGGGACTTTGATGACAGACTTTTTAAAAATACATAATTGTATGTAGTGGAAAAACCCAACAACAATTGGGACTCAGCCAAGAGAAAATTGGATTAGGAAGTTCTCAAGCGAGGACTGAAAAGCTCAAGATGCTAACACTCTACCGTACTGTCTGCACATTTTAATTACAAATCCAGTGACTGAATACAGCCTTTTATCTAAGGTAACTCTGACTTGTATACTTTCAGCACTTTTAAAATGAGATAAAGAAAAAAATATCATCTTATAATAAAGTAACACTCCTCTTGGAAACCACTCCTGAAAATTAGGAGAATGAGAAAAGCTAAAGTCTGAAAAGGTCTGTTGCCTTATTGTTTTGCTTACAGGAGAGTTACTCACTTGAAATTAGAGGAAACTGATAATCACCCTAGAGTATGGTGATAAATTTGGCAATCCATTTGTGTAGTTCATTAACCACTGTGACAATTAATTTGCCAATCCGTGATCATCTGTAGTACCTTCAGACAAAGAGCATTTGTCTCCTTTTATGAATTGGGGTAAAATTAAATAGCCTCAGTCATGGTTCTTAAGATTTATGTATCATGGTATTTTTTGAAATTTGGAGAGAACATGTGTTTTGGCAAGGCAAAGAAAGCGTAAGTAGTGTTCTCACCCACCTAGAGGACTTTCTTTTCTATAGCAAATGAGTAGGATTCCATTACCCCAGATGGTACGTGACTGCAAGGAGATATTAAGCAATGAATCTGGACAAAACTGGTAAAAGTTGTAATACAGGCTATTCCTTCTTTTCTTCTGACATTTTTGTAGACCCCTTAAATCCAATCTAATTTTCTACCATTTCCCTTCTTCCCTCGAAAATACAGCCTGCCCTTTGGAAATCTCAGTCCAAAATCAACCAATTCCCTTATATCCTAAACTTCATTTTTGGTTGTTTCTATTCTCTTATTGCTTTAAGTAGAATTGTCCTCTGCTGACAGTGTTTTCCCTGAACAGCACACAAACTCAAGTCACTGATTCTTCCACATGTCTCCGGTGGTGAAAATGCCATTGCCAATTCATTTCTCCACTGTAAAAATTCCCAGCTGCGTTGAGGTTCTTGCCTTGGGATATTTACTACACTCCTCCATTCCTTCTTGTTTTTATCTACTAACATCCCTAGACCACCTCTTCTTCTGCCTCTCTACCTTGTTGCTATACATCACCTGCTTCATGTTCATACTTTTCTCCTTGACCAGCCTAGATCCTATGAAATCTTACTTTCTTACAACCTCTTTCCTTTTTAATGATTTGAAAACACTCCAAATGTTGGGGCAGTTGAAAACTGCTGGAGAAAAACACACAACCAAGATTGCTGACGACATGCTAAATTCATGACAACAAATCTCTAATGACACTGAACTATGACATGCCAATAACACTTCCCCAGTACATATGCTTTCCTGTTCTCCATAAGGAATATTTCATATCATCCTTTAACCTGAAACTTCTTTCCCATTGCAACTCCTTCAGCTGAATAGTGACGATTTCCTTGAAAAAAGAGAACCAATCTGACAGTTGCAAGGGTATTGGTGCACTGCGCAGAACTCTCAGTTTCTTATACAGCTCCTGAACTCATCCCCCGGCTGCTGCTCCCTTCGATTCTTGGCTTCCATGACATGATGTTTTCATGTTTACCTCATTGATTTTTCTGAGTCATCTTTACCAGAACATTCTTCTTGGATGGCTTCACTGAGTAATTCACTTTAAATACTAATAACTCTGAAATCTTTATCTCTAATCCTCACAAAACTGCTGTGACATGAAGACTCCTGATAATACTATTTTGCTAGCTAGATTTTATGGATATTTTAAAATATTAAAATAATCATAGGTTTTAATAACAGTTCCCTTAATGATCATTGTAATGCAGTCAATATCAGGATTTAAAGCTTCTCGAGTGTGCGCTATAAATGATCTGATGTCTGATGAAATAAAAATCTTAGAATTAAACACATCATAATATATTTATAGGTATGCATTATGATATGACAGCATGCATGGTAATGGTTAAGGAAATGGACTCTGAAGCCAGACTGTTGAACTCCTGGTTCTGGAGTTAACTAGCTGTGAGGTCTTGAGGTGAGTTAATTAACCTCTCAGAAACCTGAACGGATTATTGCAAAGATTAAATAAATTAACATATGTAAAGAACTTAGAATAGTGCCTAGCATATAGTAAAACTTGAATAAATTACCTATTTCACTTATTATTTGGCACACTTTTCCCAAATAGGCACAACATCTAAAATCTCAAATTGGTGTTTAATCAAGTGCAGCAACTAAGAATTGATATGAGGGCAGAACCAGGGGTACCTGTCCTTTATTTCAGAATCCATGACTAAATTTTTCCTTGCAGTATGTGACTCAAAATACAATGTAATTTTTAACTTAAATTACTCGCAAAATTTTACTTTAAATATCTCCAAGAAGCTTTTGAAACTTGGCTTGAATTAAATTTGGAAGACAAAAGCCGTTCAGCCTAATATTATTTATTCAAACTCTCTCATAACAAATTTTAAAAATCAGCAAAATTTGGTCAATTTTCAGACAAGTTTATATACATATAATCATTGTACTAAATAAGTTCCCCAATTTAAAATAAGTTGTATTATTTTAAAGAAAGCTATGTTAGAAAAAAACGTATTTATAGTGGGTTCTGGTTATAATAACCCAGGCAAAGTCTTTAAAGTCAAAATATTACATTATCAATGAGATTGCATATGTACTTCATTCAGCCTTCAGAATAAATCATAAATCCACCTAAGACTTCGAAGAACTATGACTTTAAGTAATAACTGGGTAAACATTGACTTACATATATTTTTTTAAATGATATGTTCAGAAATCATTATAAAGTGATTTGCTATCGTTCAAGACACGCTACCCCCAAATATGGCTTCCAGGCATTTGAGAATATAGCAGAAGCAGGAAGGTCTCTTTGACCTTCTCCTCATCCTATTCCTCTAAAGCAGACCACAAAAGAATTCCCTGACCCTCCTCTTTGAAGTAGGTCATAAGATCCTCATTCCAGAGGTACTGTTCTGTACTCCAAAGAAAGGATCTTATCCTCTAAGACACAGAGACACGGATAATCTGAACAAACAGCCATTGCTAAATTCCCCCCAGTTTATTACCATTAAATCATACCTTTGAGTCCTCCAATCATATTTCTCCGCATCTATCTACTTCTTCATCAAATTTAGTATAAAAAATGTACAAGTTTACCTGTTTCTTTAGGTCTCCATTTCTGAAGCCTCCTCTACCATGTAAAACTTATATCAGTAAAAAAAAAATTTATAACTATAAAAAAAATAAAAAAATAAAACAATAAATTTTTATGCTTTTCTATTGTTAACCTGTCTTTTGTTAGAGGGGTCTCAGCATGAATCTAGTGATGGCTAAGAAAGGAAATCTTTTCTTTGTTTACAGTTAGAATCTATAGGTCCAAATCCCATTCCTTGCATAATTATTTATGAGCTGAAACTACATTAAATGAAATACATTAAAAAGTTTATGAAGTTATTTTAGGATAATTTTGAGTTTCGCCCACAGTGCATGAAATTCAATTTTGACAGCTGGGACTAAATAAGATATTGCTGAATATAAGTACCTGTTTTTGTACCTTTATTCAAAAGTTTAAAATCAAAGGGGAATAAACAGCAATTACCTTTTAAAAGTGAACAAAAAGATAAAAACAGTTAGTTTTAAAAATTTTATCCCCAAATCATAATTAGATCCTTCCACTAATTTTTAAAGGCCATAAATAAGAGCAATTCTAAACACCAGAGTGAGTTCTATCTCACAAAGAATGTGGAGACAGATGAATTACAATAATTAAATGTTCCCATTTTCATAACACTTCATTAAATTTTCATTATATAGATATAGCCACAGTAGCATATTAACAACAGAATATTAAACTTGATTTTTTACAACTTCTTCTGAGCTTAGAGATACAGAAGGATGATCCTTTCAGGGCAATGACATTGTTAGATTGGGTTTTCACTATTATGTTTACAGACATAAGGCATTTTTAATAAAATATTTTTATAAGAGTACTATGTATTCAACATACCAACTTCTAAAAACTCAAGAGTGCAGTGGTATAATAAAAATAACTGTTTAGTCTTTGTCCCGATTCTTGGCACAGAGCTCCCAAAGGGAATCTCCTGAGTGTCTTTTGTATACTACTGAGATGGCTCAGGGTATGTATGTGTATGTGTGTGGGTGTGATGGGGGTAGATGTCTTCAGGATTGGGGCTGGTCTCCAGAAGGACCAAGCTACCGTTAAAAGGGGAGGATTTTTAACTCACCTCCATCCCTTGTAACTGCCCCCCAAACCCTCCTATGGCTGAAATCACCAGGGAGGACAAAGGGAGATTGAGTTCAGTCACCGGTGACCAGTGATTTAATCAATTGTGCCTACATAATGAAACCCCCATAAAAACTCCCAAATGATGGGTTTCAAGGAGCTTCTGGGTTGATGAACATATCCTCGAATGTGAGGGGTGCTCATGGGAACACCTGAGTTTGTAGTCGGCTGAGCGGAAGTATGAGTAGCCTGGGCACTCCATTTGCAGCTGGTGCCTAGAGTTGGGGCAGGCTTGAGGGACTGAGCCCTTAATTTGCCGGGGTCTGTGCTGACTCTGGGAGTTAGTCAGAACTGAATTGAATTGTTGGACACCCAGTTACTATTGGAGCAGTGGTTGGTGTGTGGAAAAAATGACATGCATTTTGGTGTCAGAAGTGGTTTCAGAAAACACCAGACAAGTACATCAAAAAGAACATTTTAAATTACATGTAATTTTAACACTAAAAGGTTATCATTAGTAACTTTTTAGTACATTTTCATTTAGTCTTTTTTTCTGTATATATAACCATTTATTTCTGAAAAATAACAAAGAATGCTCTTTTTATATCCAAAAAGGTATACTAGCACACAGCTATTCTATGGAATATGCTTTATAAAAATTTTAAAATATATATTTCATTTTTACGAAGATAGCTAAATTAAGGATTGTTTTCAAGCTATCAAAATGTGACCTTATTATTGCTTGAAGGAAAAAAATGTTGTTGTTAGGTAATTTTATTGATGATTAATTTTTCTACAAATCACATGACTTATTTATTTTGTTTCTTAAATTCATGAAATTACACAAAAAGTTACTAAATATGTTTGACTTGTTAATAAAGTCTTTGGACAGTTGTATTTTCTAGAAAGCATATACAGTCATGTGTCACTTAACGATATGGACACATTCTGAGAAATGCATTCTTAGGCCATTTCATCATTGTGCTAGTATCATAGAGTGTTCTTACACAGATCTAGATGGTATAGCCTACAACTCACCTAGGCTATATGATATATCCTATTGCTCCAAAGTTACAAACCTGGACATGTTACTGTACTGAATACTGTAAGCAACTGTGACCCAGTGGTAAGTATTTGTGTATCTAAACATACCTAAACATTGAAAAAGCACAGTAAAATTACAGAATTATAATCTTATGGGACCCATTATAATCTTATGGGTCATATATGCAGTCTAGCATTGACTATATAGACACACATTCATATATATATGGAGAGATTTTATAATCAAACTATTAATTTTATAACTAGCACATATAGTAATATGAGGGAAAAAATAGAAGGTTAAAACAGTCTTATAATAATGTTATATTTTTCAAGTTTACATAAATTTGTTTTCCACATAGATGAATGTTTCTGGACACACTGAATACTTAGTACTTATAAGTCATGATAATTTATTATATTACTTTAAAGGAAAACATCTGCTAGCCAATAGGTTAGAGCAGTTCTCAGTGATAATTTCATCACATAAAGGAAGAACTGTCTTGTCTTTCGTCCATATTATCTACTCCCAACCTCCTCTTGTACACCAGATCTCGTACCATTTTGTCCACTCAAGTGGCGATACCATGCAGTTTTCCCCCTCTCTTTTCAACATCAACTAATTGTCTGTTCTTATTAAATCAGAAGGAAGAGGCTCTAATATCTCTTGTCCTTAAAAACCAACCAACCAACAACAAAAAATATATAAAACCAAAAAACCTTGACGTAAGATCTCTTTCTAGCTGTTACATTTCTCTTGTTTACAGCAATCTAGACCTGAAAAGAGTAGTCTTTACATATGTGTTGTAACTCTTCTTTCACTCTCCCTTCAACTCACTTGAATAAAGCCTCATCAACCACTCTACCAAAACAGGTTTTGTCAAGTTCATCACAGATCTCCATGTTGCTAAATCCAGTGGTCAAGTGTAACTTCCCATCTTATTTGAAAAGCTTGATTCACCCAGCTCCCAGGATGTCTAGCTTTCTTCTTATCTCTGCGCCTCCTGTAATCTACTTTGCAGATTCTGCATCTCTAAGACCTCTAAAAGTTAGAGTGCCCCAGGGTTACAGTCCCTGGTCCTCTCATTTTCTTTTCTATCCTAAATCCCATTATCTTACCCAGTCTCCTGGGAAATAAAACTTACCCTGACCCATCCTCCTATGCTGTAGCCAGTACCACATTCCTGGGTTTGAGGAGTGGCCAGGGGTGGCTGGCTGGTAGCAGAAGATGTAGAAAGAGCTTGGATGTGTGGGATAGAGTGTCCACATGCCTGTGTGTGAGGCCCCACATGCTGTGGGATCTGGCTGGAGGTAGGAAGAGAAGGAAGATAGACAGTGAGCCAGGAGCCATACCCTGGTATGGAACTCCTAGAAGTCAAAGAACTCTAAATTCACACCTAATCTTCCAGGTGGTTTTGAAGGTGTATCTTTCAGAATAAGTGGTTAGGAAATGCTTTATCTGTCATTCTGTACTCTTGCCCTGAGCTCCACAAATGTTGAGACCATCCCATTTCTACTCATGAGGATCTGGCCAGATCTTTGCTTTCCCAGACTCCCTTGCAGTCAGGAGTGGTCATGTGATACCAGGCCAGTAAAGGGCTTCTGGGAAGTATTTCCCACCCTGGCCGTGGGGGAGAAGCCCATGAGGAAAGGCTTATGAGGAGAACCCCCTTTTATTTCTTCTTTCCTGCTTTTGAAGACAGCTGCTGAAAGATAATATGATGCTTGGAGCTGAGGGAGTCATCTTTGGACCACAGTGAATGACAACAGCCAACATGCTGAGGATCATGGATGATTGTAAGAGCTTAGGTCCATGCTGACATTATTGAGTTTTTAAACCAACTCTAAAACATCTATCTCTGAATTTTATGTTCCATAAATCACCAGTATCATCATGACTTAGGCCACTATTCGTCCGCATTTGATACTTACAGCAGTGGCCATTTTAATAGAAACATATTTTCTAGTGACTAGTGAGAGAAATCAGTTTGGCTGGAAAATCACCATATCAATTTTTTACCATATCTGTATACAACTTTTCTTCTACTTTTTTAAAATATCTAACTCTTCTTTGCTTAATATTTGAAAAGAAAATGTATAACTGCTATAAAGGATCATTTGCTATTATAGAAAATAATAAAGATATATAAGTTGAAATAAATACCAAAAATAAATAAAACACAACACAGATGAAGGCTAATAGCTTTTAAACAAGTCTGAGATAATTTTTATCACTCGGATTTTCATATACCTGTTCACTTCATTTAATAACTCATTAGTAACTCCAGCATAGGGCAATAGACTAACACAAAAATAAATTATTTTTCAAAAGACTAGGGTCATTTTTGTGTTCAATTGGATGTTAAATGTTATCATGTGATATTCTTGCAAACTGAATGTTATCTCTCATGAGCTTTTATAAATGTTTGGTAACTATCTTCATAGTCTTAAAACTATGGCCTAAAGACCTCCCACCTATTTTTGTATGGCTGCAAACTAAGAATAGTCTTTGCATTCTTAAATGATTGAAAAAAAAATCAGAAGAATAACATTTCATAACACATGAAAATTACATGAAATTCAAATTTTAGTATCCATAAAGTGTTATTTAGATATAACCACAAAAAAAACACTAAATACAAAAAATAAAAAATAAAATCTACACACTAATGACTCCAAATTTTATCTCCAGCTTCCACCTCTCCAACTTCCTACTCGACATCTGCACTGATACGTCTAGTAAGTTACCTTATAAAAATAAAACATCTGCTGTTCCACCCTCAAATGTGTTCCCTCCAGTTTTCCACATCTTAGCAAGGACAACTCACCCTTCCAGTATGCCAGACCAAAAACCTTGGAGTCATACTCCATTTCATTCTCTTAGAGTCTAGTATATAAAATTAATTATCAAATTCTGTAAGCTCACCTTCAAACCATATCCAAAATTTTAGCACTTCTCATTTGTTGAATACATTAATGAATAAGGATAAAAATCAGATAAAAGTTGATACATTAAAGTTAAATAAAGTATATGAATAATATGGAATACAAATGTCATTTATTATAATTATTCTCAGATTTCTTCCACTTTACTGAAAACTTGCACTTTCCTTTTGTAGGGAGGAAACACATGGATAGCTAGTTTAGATTAAGTCAGATTATCAAGCTTTCCCTTAGTCTGACTGAACATTTCTTATGGGAGACAAAGGCAAACTGAGTCTATATAAAGAACAAAAGAGCTGCTAAATTTTTACGTTTTCATTATTAAAAAGACTTTTTTCCCTTAGGTAGTTTTCCAGGCTTTCTCATCCTTAGACAACAATTGACTGTCCTATATTTGATATAAACCTAATTATTTATGGGAAAAGTGAAACTATAATTTGATCTCAAGATCAAGTACGTGAGAGTTCCGATGTCTTTATGGCAGTCATCCTTCAAACTGGTTTTCTCAAATTTCAGCTCCCAATCTATGAAGTACATTGAATAGTTATGCATAAAACACTGAATCCTAGAAACATCATACAGTAATTTTAACGCATTTTAAAGAAAAAGGAAAGCAGCCCTTTTACGTTTCATAAAATTTAAAACTACAGCCTAAAATGCATGATACAACGAGATATCTTGGCAATAACACTTGCAGAATCACAGCTTTGTGAATCAGTGGCTGAAATTCCTTTTTCAAAGAAGTGATTGTTAAATGCTTTCAAATGCTAAAATTAAGGTAATCAGCAAAGGACGAACTACTACCCTAGGAAGGTCTTAACTTGTTGGAAGCAAATCTAGTGGTGTCATAAAAATACACAGAGCTCCAAATAATGTGGTGTGAGTTGTATTACTCTTCAAATACACTTGGATCATTGACGATAATGTTATGGCACATTTTCAGTGATGTTTAACCATAGACCGGCTCACACCTATAATGCTAGCACTCTGGGAGGTTAAGGAAGGAAGATCAAGATCGCTTGAGGTCAAGAGTTCAAGACCAGCCTGAACAAGAGCGAGACCTGGTCTCTAGCAAAAGTAGAAAAAATTAGCCGGGTGTGATAGCACACACCTGCAACCCTCAGGAGGCTGAGGTAGGAGGATCACTCAGGAGTTTGAGGTTGCTGTGAGCTATGACCACATCATTGCACTCTACCTGGGGTGACAGAGCAAGACTCCATCTCAGAAAATAAATAAATAAATAAATAACTACAGACCAAGGAAATAGAGGAAGACTGAAAAAATGAGATGACAAATGATATTCATTTTCAAAACTCTCTTTAAAAACTATTCTATCTTATTACAATTAATACATTGAGTCTATTATTGGTTCTGATCAATTCCAAGAACTAAAGTGTTCATAGTGTGTATGGGCATTGGGCAGTATATCTGATTAAAAAACTTTGTAAAACACATCTTTGGCGTAATGTGTTGACCTCACAGTCTTTTTACAAGACGTGACAATTTTTAAACACAGCATCTCTAATTATTTAAAATAATTAGAAATCTGTGAAATTTTCACTTTAATTTAATAGTTTGGGTGATAAAAGATAAACTATGAATAAAATCAATTATATGGAGATATAAGCTAATATTTTTGCATAGACTATTTTGAGCATCCTCCTTAAAAACCTAAATCACTATTTCAATATTTTCTTTGTCAGTAGCTAATATTTTAAGAAGAATGAGAAAGTCCTAAAAACATTTCCCTCAAAGCTCATCTAGAAAACTCTGCAGTTGATGAACATTTTTATTAACTACAACTCAGAACTAGATTTACTGTTCTCATAAAGGCTCAAACAGTTTTTAGGTTATTGCTCTGACTATAGTATAAAAATGAGATAATTTAGAAAAGTAGGCTCTATATATTTATATATAATTAATATATAGTAATTATATGTAATACATGTATTAATATACATATATTAATATAACATATGTTATATGTAATATATAACATATATTAACATATGTTAATATGTTATATTAATATATCTAGATATATGTATATATTACATTGATATATCTTAATATGTCTATACATTATATTAATATATCTTAATATGAAGGAGAATTAAAGCATTAACACATTTTTGTGATTTCAAGATATGTCAATTTGCTTTTCTGCCTTCATTTTTTAGAACTCAATTACCCGTAACTCCATAGAATACTACTGTAATACTAATCAAGTTGAATATAATCCTGATGTAATTGTTTATACCAACATTTAGAAACACAGCCCTCAAAGTAAAGGTTACCTTCTTAAGAAACAGAATAAGTTATGAATACTGGTGAGGTATTTTTCTATTCATTCCTGAAGCTATCCAGAAGATTTACATATGGCAGGTGTCAAAGCTCACTGTGGACACATTTTTTTTTCCTCCACAACTAACAATAAAACTTTCTATTTATTAATCAAATGAGCATTCTACCCCTGGAGTCAATTTATTCATAATAGGATAAGTTTGGCTTAAAAAAAAGAATCATATGATGTATAATTGTTAATGATACCATATGGTAAAACCAGTTAAATTCTAATAGGATTTTGATAGTGACTGAGCAAAGTTTCACTATGGAAAACACAAAGAACCAAAGGCAGCAGGGTATTCCCACATACAGTGGTTAAAAATAATCAAACCATCCTGCACGGGCACCAAATTATATGCTGTTTGATTTACATATGATTACATTTAATTATCACAAAACTCTATGAAATAGATAAAATTATTCCTAAATCAGAGGAGAAACTGAGCCCCAGAGCCCTGATGTAACTTGTCAAGGTCATGTAACCATTATGAGACCAAAAGAAATTCAAACCCAGATGGTTCTGACACTCAAGTTATTACTCCCTTCTATGATTATGCCTTCCATAGACAATTAGAGCTTAGAGAAGAGGGAAGGAAAGTGAAAGGTATTTCTTTAAATCATCTGAAAAAGTGTTTGCTGATCTATCACTCATATAAAATCTAAGGAGAGAGACCAGAAATCAAAGACATGGCTAGGCAAAATCAGAAGTCTATATGCAGAAGTCTGTCTATGCAAAGGGCAAAGAGACAGACACAGGAAAGGAAAGCCTGGAAGATTCCATGTTCTCTCCATATAGGTAACAATTTCCTTTCGTAGACCTCAGACTCTCTTTCTATTTTTCAAAATAACTTGTGATATTGTTAAACAAATTATTTTCAAAACAATTTGTTATTAAATATTTTTCAATAATAGAAGAAGTGGGTGATTACAAAACCTACTGATTTACATTTTGCAGGTAAATGTCAAGAGTGCTCTAAAGGCTCCTCACAAATTAAAGTTTTACATGTCATAGTACTTCAGCCATACTGTAAGTTAATTTTGTGCTGGGAACAATTAATAAGAGTTTCATTCATATTTACCTATATTATTTTTAATTAGGTTAGATCTTGCTATGATTATTATAAACCCCAATTTCAATCTGTCAGAAACTCAACCAGAAAATTCCAATGATTGAAATTATTTCTTTCCTCTAAGTTTAATTACCTATTTTGATGAAAAAGAGACAAAGGACAAGTAAGCAAGCAGCCAATAGACATGTACTATTTAGTTTTAATTACCTTTTTTAGTTAAATCTGAGAATTGGCATACCTCATTTCCTTTTTAATCATCTTACCTACAGTACTTGACTGTATTCCTTATTATTTTTTTTCAGAATATTATCATTACTATAGTAATAAGCCAGCCATATAAATGTCATGTATTAACACCAAAGACAGTTTACTATGATGACTTTGAAGCAAATTGGGAATCAAAAGTAATGAAGTTATTTTCTAAGTTAATACAATAATAAAATAAATTCGCATAAGTAGGAGTCATCCAGGCAGAGAGACACAGAAAAGAAAATCAGTAGAGAAACAGCAGAGGTAAGACCTGAGGCAAAAGAGAGCTCGCCTAGAATGAATGGGCAGAGGGACACAGGCATAAAATGAAGCCGAAAGAAGAAAGGGCAAGGACATTAGGAAGATGCAATGGGCCTTTGTGGGAAGTCTGGACCTTATGTAACAGGATCTTCTGAAGAATTGGACCCGAAAGGTGCATGATGAGATTTAAGTTTCCCAAGAATCTCTCTAGCTGGTGATGGCAGGTCCAAGAACGGGGATGGTGGGCAGAGAAGTCAGGAGACAACTGCAGTGATTCTGCGGAAGACGATGGTGGCTTAAAGGAAATGGTGGCAATGAATACGGGGAGAAGCAAACACATTTTAGATAAAGGAGATGTGTGTATGAGAAAACATGTATCATAAAAGCAACAGATATTTGATAGGTGAATGAATAAATTGTTTTAGAAAGACGCTGACTTCTAAAAGGCCTTATGTAGTGTTTCTTTCCTTAATAAATCCAGTAAAATGGCTATTCCTGTTCACAATTTTATAAAAATAAAAAAATCAAGAAAACCTTATTAACTTTTATGACTCCTCCAAGTACTCAAAAAAAGAGATTTCCCATGTAAATGATGCTTATACCTTTAAAACCAACACTCTCACATCACCCATGCCATTTCAAAATACATGTTTATACATATTTACAGATTTTTGTTCAAAAATGGGATGCCAGATTTTTTCTTAATATTTAATATCATTATTATTCTTAAATTTTTTCCTTATCAATTGTGCCCTGCCCATTTCTTTATGATCTCTTTTTAAATAGTTAATATATTTTAACCAAAAAGAAATTTCCTTCACATTCTGGAAAGTACTAAGGAATATTTTCTTGAGATATTGTTCTTATTATCTCTCTTCAACATGCTCCCTCATCCTGCAGAAGATCATCTTTCCCACGTCACTGAAGCGAGTAGAGAGAAATCCCTCAATTTACTGCTCTACCTGCTTCCACCAGCACATCTGCCTCACACCTATTCTTATTTCATCCAGTCCCAGTGGGAAAGGGTCCCTCCTCCTTCCTGCCTTCCTTTAGCTTAGTGGAAAAGTGTCTTTCCTGGAATTGAATGTAGGAAAATTGCTCTAACACTGTTCTGGATCAAAGTCCCTACACGTCCTCAGGTCTTAACTATAATTGTTTTCTCCTATATTCTTACTGTCTCTGTCACTGGTGCTTTTCCATCAGCATATCCATATTCATGATTCTTCCATTTTAAAACTATCCTTTACCCTTTCTAGCAACTACCTAATTTCTCTCGTTCCCTTACTGAATTTTTTTAAAAAACATCATCAAAGGCTGTTTATATTCCTCTGTTCATTTGATAGTCATGTATGTTTCATTATTATACCCAGTTTAAAGATGAAAGGAAGACTCAGCAAGGTTAAACCCTTTCCAAAGACTATAACCTAGAAAGCAGTTTAGACAGAATTCAAATCAAGATATCCTCATTTAAGGCTTTGTTGGCCTTTTAATATAAAACTTGATGGCACCAATGTCACTGGATGTAATTATTGACTTTTGTGTGTTTAATTGCTTTTCTAACCAGTAATATCATAATGATTCAACCCACATTACCTAAAGAAGCATATATGAATAAGAGGCATACAAATTCATCTTTTAAAATATGTGGCAGTACTAAGTACAAGTTATAAAGTTAAAGGTAAGCAAAAGTCTTTACCTTTGCTGAACTGGACAAAAAATGTTTAAAGATGGCCTAAAAGGTATACTTGAAGAATAGGACAAAGAATAATTTTTTTTCTAATTTTGAACCTGGTAAAAGACGTTATGTAAAGTTTTATTCACTTGCTTCTGATAGTATTTTAAATATATAACATACATAATAAAGTATTACTTATGTTTTATTTTATACTACAGAATAATAGGTAAAGATTTAATAAAGTATAAATATGATAAATACATTTTATGTGCCTGCTTAATTTATCCAAATTCAATTTCATCAGAAACAAACGGTCTAAGGAACACTTTATTTTAGAAGAACAACTTAATTATACATAATTTAGCAATATGATGACTATTATTTCAACTAAGTAATATTAAGAATTACAAAAGGCTATTACTCATAGTAAATGATTTCTAGTTTCTTCTATGAAATTTCTACTTTTCTGATACCTTGGCTATTCTATTTATTTAACTTAGATAAATAATTACTTCAACAAAATTAACTACCTGATGTCAATACATCTTTGCACTAAAGTCTTTAATATATTACTTTATTCTGTAAGTATTCCTTGAGTGCCTACTATAGGCCGGGAACTATGTAAAGTGCTCAATGTAGAAAGATGGAATATGGGTGACATAGCTGCTATCTGAGGTCGTTCAAGGAGAATGGCAGTAGCATATAAAAGTCATAGGTGACTTCATGAAACTTCTGAAAGTACATTCATTTAAATAAAAGCATTTAACCAATTTAACATATAGCATATACAAATTTTATGAAAATGCAATTTAATAATCACATATATTAAGACTAACGTGCATCTCAACATTACTATCTTTCTTAAATATCAAACACACTAACAATACATTTTTGGTTATATCAAAGAATGCAATTAATTTTTTTAGAAAGTGTAAACTAGTTACTATTTTGCCTATATAAAGTACTACTGGTGTTGAAAAATAATGTGAATATTTTCCCATCTCTGAATGGTAGGGCTTTCTGAGCATATAAAAGTGGAACTTGGGTTAAAGAACAAACATTGAAAGTTAAAAGATGATGGAAGAGGTAGAGACTTCTGGAGAGATTTACCTCCCAGAAGGTTGAGTGTTATGTCAAAGGGGGGATAAAACTTGTAGCCATATATTTATATCACAAAGTATCTGTTTACATTAGGGACGTTTCTCTCCTGAGAAGGGCAGCTGTATAACAGCTCCTCGTGCCCACATTCATAATTTCAGGGTTGCTCTTCTAGGGTGGAGAATGCCCCTTTTTGTACTTGTAGATGCTACCATCTGGCTCTCATCATGTTGCTCTTAAGGAAGAGATGCAGTGATATTTTTTATTGCTCTAAGAAATAATAGTCTGTCCCACCCAGAAACTTTGTATTTGTTTTCAGGACAAAATAAATATAGATATTCAAAACTTAGAATATTTTAAATTAGGGTTAGGAGAAAAAAGTATTCTTGAAGACAGAACTTCATTTTACTTATTTTCAGGCAGATCAAGTCACCTCAATAGTCAAGAAGTGATCTTATTCAGCAAAGACAATATACTCATCTTCTTTATCATTTTGTCATAAGATTTAGATACAATCAAAAGTGAGGATAGTGTAGAGTACAAATCTAAGACAACCTATGGAAAACAAAAATAAAAAATCACTTACTTGATATTATCAAGACAGCCTGATTCAGGTTTCAGTATGGCAGTATGATGAAACATTTTATACAAAGCAATCCCAAGGAAGATTACATTAAGCTGGAATGCAAAAGGTAGCATTATGTAGCATAATTGGAGTAGGAAAAAAAAGCAAGTCTATTCCCTGTAATGGATGAGTTGTTCTGGGAAATTAGCCCTCACTACACTTTTAAAGGAATTGGATCACAGATGACTGCCTAGTGTTTAGTAAAGGCAAAAAGCCAGTTTTGGGAATTGGGATACCACTGAGTTACAAAGCTCTGCCATGCCAAATCATACAAATACAAAATCAGCAGCAGTTGGAATGATGCTATGGAAATTTTGAAACAACTCAAAGTCCACTGTATGTTAAAAACACAAAAAACAAGACACAATAATTTTTCTCAGTGTATTATGATTTCTACACTCTGAACATGGTTCCCAGTTTATTGCTTAGGGATACATTTTTAAACACTACATTAGAAAACCTCCAATACTAAAATTAATATATTTTTGAATAACTAGTTCAAAAAGATTATAAAATGTTGGTTAAATTCTGATGCTACAACAAATTAATAAACTAGTATTAAAGTAGAGGAAATCCCCAAGGACATTGTTATATCACTAGAACCAGAGAAAGCATATGATTTAAAACAAAACATAAACCTTCAGTGTAAATTCTATACACTACACGTATGTAAACTGTATAGTAAACCACACATTGAATTGCCCTTTGCCACCTAATTAATTTATATTTTTCACAATTTTGGATTAGTGGGGTCTAGGAACACCCAATTAAAAGCCCCATTGAGATTCTCTCAATAATACAAGTTCATAATCCTTTATCAATCATCTCCAAATCCAAAAAGTATGAAAGTTTTTAAAACAGTGAAAGTTAAAAAAAAAAAAATCTATTCAGTGGCCAAAAAAGTCTATCCTGAACTAAATCCATTTGGTGGGGAAACCTGATTTGAATTGTTATAAGGCCATCCATTGTCTTTATTCTACTTGCTCTTACCTTTCCTATTTCTTTTCTTTCTGTTTTCTTTTTCTATTTTTTCTGCTGAAATGTTGTTGTGTTTGGTTATGGAGTGCTGCCTAGTCCCTACTGTGAGTATTGGTTGATGTGTCTGATTTGGGGTAACTGCCTATTCCCCACTAGGGACATTATATATTATGCACTATATGTGCCATATTACCATTCTAAAGTCTGAAAATTTTCTAAATTACAGAATACATCTGGCCCCAAGGATTTCACATAAGAAATTATAGACCTATATTTTATTTAAAGTCAAGAAGCTAACATTTTATTCAAAAATTGGGTAACTTTATGTAATTTAAAAATGATATGTAAACAATGTTACTGAAAATTTTATCTAAATTAGAATAAATCAAGATATTATGCATTTAAAAGTAATAAAAAGGAAGCATGATTCCAGAATGCATGCCTAATTTGCTTGTGCCATTCTCAAGGGAAATCCTTTTAAATTTCAATGTTTTCAAGATTTATGTTAAAAAAAAAAAAAAAAAAAAAAAAAAAACCCTGAAGGAACACTAAGGTGTTTTCCCACCTTCCTAATTCCTTTTCATTCCCAATTCAAATTATCGAAAAGAAAAAGAATGGAAATATACTGTTGTCAAACTTAAAGTCACCACTGTTCAAACATCTACAAAACCAAATGGATTATGTTAGATTAGACTCCTGAGTAGGCATAATATTGCATAATCTTGCAAACGCATGTTTTCTTCTCCCACTGGCTTTGATTAACTATTTTACAACATGAAAGTAGACTATAATGAGTGTCTAATTGCTTGAGTTACGTAGGGTCAAAAAACTACATGCTTCCCCCAAATTAACCTATGTAAATTAAAGATAGTCAATACAGGGATAGTGAAAGTTTTATTTCTTGACCTGGGAAACACATAGTTAATTAGGAGTTCTTACCATAATTATCAAGGTCGCTGGTCCTATAAAACTCCAAATGAAGTAGGTGTCAAGTCGGAGCCAACATCTGCAATGAAACACAAGGGAGAGAAAGCATTCAAGGACTGGGGATAGGACATACATCAAGAGTGAGCGAGTGACAGAGAAGAATGTGAGCTGCAAAGCATTCCACTGGGAGACAGGAAATATTACATTGCTTGTTCATTTAAATGCTGAATTATGTGCCCAATTTCTGACAGCACTATTGATGGAGTAAGATAATTACCCCTGGAGGAAGTAGGAAAAAAAATGGCACTGGCCCTATTTGCTAAGGCCTTTTGTCTGTCATAGAAACCTTAAAAAAAGGAAAAAGAAAGAAAGCAACAGCCATACTCATAGCCATTAAATAGACTAGCTTTAAGCTATCCTTTTCTCTCCAATTATGGTGCTACATAACCTGCCTATCAGCTGTCAGCCAAAGTGACATTTTCCCGTCAAGAAGATCTGAAGAAATTCAGTACAAAGAAGAAATAAATTTGCTATCAGAAGACTGAAGTTTAATTAGGTTGGGCAGCCAACCTTTGAGAGTTCTGGAGTCTTAAAAAGTGCATTGTTACTGCTCGTACTTCTGGGGTTGCAAATGATCCTTAGCATCCCATGAAGTTGATTCATGACTCAAAAGTAAATTATTAATCACTTAATTTCAGCTACATTTAATACTCCCCCAATTCATAAAGCCTCTGGGAAATTACATTTCATTCCTCAGGATGACAGGAAGACAAAATGGAAGTGACTAGTTATGAGAAAGATGAATGTAAATTTTGAACAAATTACATTTGATGTTAAAAATAATATCTTCAATTATTTGCCATTTTGCTATATTTGATGCATAATTAAAAATAAAACATCCCCAGTGGTATATATTCAAGAGTGGTTTGCTATGTGGTCTAAGCCTGCAAATCCTACGTATTTAAATAATTCTGTGATTATAAAAATGTTACTTAAATATAAGCAATAATGGAATAACAGAAAAGCTATTAAGAAAGGAATTTATAAATGCCTATCAATAAAGGAATGGATAAATAAAATACGTTCTATTCATATGATGAAATGTTATAAAATAGTTAAAAAGAAGGAAGTAGATCTACATAGGTCAATAGGATAAATCAAAAATCAAAGTTGAGTAAAAAAGTAAGGTGATGGATCTATACTATAAATATATCAAAAATATGTACAATATGGTGTATATATGTTATACATATATTAAAAACATCTTTAAGACAATATTTTATGTGTTTGATGGATGTGTATATATGTATTCATATCTATATATTTTTATATATATATATGGAAAGAAAAAAATCCCTAAACTCATGTCAGTGGTTGCCTCTCACAGGAGAGTATAGAAGACTAGAAGTGGACCAAAGGGGCTTAGCCATATGTTTCATTTTAGTAATTACTGAAAATAAACTATACTAAAATGATAATAGGTTTAATATCTGAGCAATGGAGGCAGTGATGTTTATTATGGTTTTAGGTTTTCTTTTCACTAACTTTTAATTTTTTAACAAAAAAAGTTCAAGAGCTAGGTTTTTAAGCAAAAAAAAAAAAAAAAAAGAAAGAAAAGAAAAGAGAAAAAAAAAAAAAAACAACCCAAACCAAAAACCAATTCCCTACAAAAAATCAATTTAAAAACCACAGAGTCTGGCCACCTTCTATTAAGTTAAATACATGCAAACTAATTTCAATAGAAGTACAATAGACACTCTTATAAGAAACTGACTACAAGTTCATATTTTTTACATAGACAAGATAATTTCTCTTTAAAGTAATCATAATAATTCTGCTTGAAAAAAAACAATGCTATTAGCAAAGCAATCAATGTTTAGTTATTAGCTATTAGTTTGAGTAATTAGTATTCTTTTCTTGTGTTGTTCAAAAAATTTGGTCAGAGAAAACAGGAGTGTGATGCTACCTGCAAACACTAACAGAAAACTCTATGTTGAACATTGTCTCCCTCCTTACCATAGGCTAGTTTGCCACCATCCTAATAAATGTGTGTGTGTGTGTGTGTGTGTGTGTGTGAGAGAGAGAGAGAGAGAGAAACTTGTGCAAGGAAAATTTTCATGGGTCTCTCTAGGTTCTGAACAAAGATCTTATTCTCTGTCAGGATAAAAATAATAAATGACAAAGCATGGAAATTATCCCATCACACACACACACACACAGACACACACACACTCGTGCATCCCAGGAATGTTGCTGAAATTACAGCAATATGATATAATACTAATAATACATTTAAGAATGGCTGTTAATAGTACAGCTCTTGTTATTTTGTAGGTCAGACAAGTTTTTGAGAGCTAATCTGAGAACTAAAACACATTTTCAGCAAATTTTTACAGGAAAATGTGCTTCAAGATCTTCTAAAAAATATTATTTCACAGATTAAGGACATCTTAAACAAATACCTTTCATTACATTATTAATGGTTGTCTTGAACTAAGGGAATTTTAAAATTTTAAATAATCTCACCAAATACTTTAAAATAAAGTAATGTCATTAAATTATTTTCTTAAGAATCTTTAATTTTTTGAAAACTGTCTCAACTTAGCAAATGTTTTATTTGGAAATGAGCTTTTGGCATAGTGATTTCCTCTAAATGTGAAAGGTCAATTAGAAATTATTAGTTTTATTCTTTAAGGAAATTTTTAATATCTACTTCGTAAAATAGATTTGAATCCCCTTTGGGATTGAACCATGAAAGAGGCAATATGAAACTTGTAAAATGTACTGAGTAAATCACCCCTCCATGCAGGGCCGCCCAGGCATTACTATCTTCTGGAAAGCTGTGTGGCAAGAATCCCTTTTCTAATTTGATTGCCATATGGCCACACCTGCTGTTGTTTTTGGCCACATGCTGGCTTTTTCAAAGCTTTCTGTATTTCCTCCTTTTCCCATTAACTACCTTAAAAATTTGCATGATTCCTTCCCTGATTCACAGTGACAATGTTGAAACAATTCCGCCTGGCTTTAAGGTGAAAAAAAATATTATGTGGGATGCACACATATGTGCACCTATAACCCACCTCATAGCATTCTGAGTCTGGCCAGTCAGTGTCATTTGGATACAATGTAAAGCTACTGGTTAAGGGGAGACCAGGCCAGATTAGTGAGACAAATGCTAGAGGACCAATTTATCATACAAAACACAATGAAGTCCAGCCTGCAAATGGCCTGATAGAACTGCTGTTGAAGAATGTGATTTACCTGAACATCGCCTTTATCCACCAAGCAACATTTATTTTGTGACATCTGTAATTCTGATAGGTGATTTCTTATTTGATTTTTAAGCTATCTCAATTTCTTTGTTAAAAATGAACTTTAATTGTGTATATAATCTATACATTATGTTTACAGAAGTACTGTGACAAAAGACACGACTTAGGGTTGAGAAAGCAAGTTCATTCTGACTACACTACATGTTTATTTCAATCAATACTAAAAATTTTTTGATACCCGATAGATACTGGAATTCAAAGAAACACTTGTCATATACTGCAAACTTAGATTTTTCTTTTGTAAAAAACATTATCTAATACAAATGTTACTGAAATTCTTTTTATAGCATATTCTTTTCAAGTAAAAAAAACAACATTTATTGTTAGAGATATGATGAATTCTTACCAAATTAATACAAGTTTATCTGTTTTTGAACTCTAAAGGACTGGTGCTCAACCAAAAGAAAAATGGTCTGAATTATTTTACTCTAAAATATAAGAAACATCATTATAAATTAATAATAAAATTGTTGATATCCCATAAAAAATGTCAATTACCAGTCCAACAAATACTATCTTCATGTTTACTCACAAAGGAAAAAAATAAAATAAATCAAATGAGTTTCTCAACACAGGAAAAATTAATTTCTCAAAATAGAACAATGGAAAACCATACTTCTAAAGTTTATCTACTTCTACTGCTAAACTACCCACCATTTTATTATTATCAATCATTTTGAATAGGCATGAGTTTGTATTTAGAAACACAGTAAGGTCAATTACTCAACATCCATAAATGTCACCCAACACATATGTCTTACAATGGTTTAAGATACTAATTATTAACACTACCAAAGTGCACGTCTTTCTTCAAAGTTAGCATGTTTAATGTAGTATCATTAAGATACTTTGGGACACTCTGTTCTATTACTGGTTTAATTCACTCTTACCAAGGTATTATAGATGTCTGACTATTAACCAAAGTTTTTTGAAGTAATGTTAATTAGTAATGGTTTCTGCTTCATTTTCCACAGGACACTAAACTCTTCATGGTGAGTATTAAATGTAACCAGTAAACAATATCTGGCTACTCTAAGACCATAAAATTCACAAGGATTAATTATATCAGGTTGTTTATGAGAATTTTTAAACTGTATAATATGCATCCTTTTCTCTGTAACATATGTTGATAGCTATATATTTGTTTTATGTATATCTGGCAAGGTTGATAGAGTAAGAAAGGAATAATGAAAACAGGGCGGGAAAGAAGGACAGGAATTGGAAAAGGGACAGGTACAAACTTCAAGCACAATAAAACTAACTCTAAACTCATTGCGTCATATATTTGTTAAAGATTTTCTAAATTGCAATTTCCATCATAGCACACTCACACATCTAATCTTGAAACACTTTGCAAGCCAGGGTATGAATTAGAAAAAAAGGTTCACAGAGTAATGCAGGCAGGAATGGAATACAATCGGGGTAGTCAAGACGCGCATTTGTGGTTCAGCTACAATTTGGGATCTTAGAATTAAAAACGAGCTTTAATACATCAAATATAGGTTGTGCTGTCTTTACGTCCTCAACATGTTATTTTTTACAAAAAGGTTTCACTATATCTTCAGCAAAATGCATCCTACATACTTATGATGGACTACAAAGGTAAGAACAGCACTATCTGTTATGATTTATTGATACTACTAAATGTGGAGTAATTCCCATGTTCTCACCTTACTTAAGGTAATAGGAGATGATATCATAAAAATTGTAATCACTACTCTATTAGATGGCTGCTTTTAAATACAATTTATTTTGTAATTAAAACAATGCTGCTGATCATGAAGTTTGTATTTCTTCATTTTCATCAGCCAAATAATGGTACCAATTCTAATAAATAGTTCAAATTTAATAAATGCTTATATATGCCAGACACTTTACATACATACTCCTATACATATCTACATGCACATACATACACATATGTATGTGATTATACACACATACACATACAGTTTCAAACACCACAATAGTCCCTCAAGGTACTTATCACTGCCTTCACTTTACAGGTTAGGAAAGTGAAACCAGGTAAACTAAAATGACTTGCCCTCAGCCACATATGTAATAAGTAGGTGAACTTGAATTTTATTCTAGGCTACCTGACTGCAAAGTCCCTGTGGCTACTGAATGTTTCTCCAAGAGAATAAAGATACAAGTGATGCAACCAATAAAACTATAGTTTAGTTGATAATTATAAATTCTCAATGAGTGCATGAGAAATGTATATGCTATATGTAATGCACAGGTAATGGAAACATGTCCAAAGTAAAAAGATTTTTCTAAATATATGGTCATCTCTTGATGGCAGTAAAAATTTTATTATTAAGCAGCTTTATTGCAATACAGCTATGTATCATAAATCACTCATTTAAAATGTATAATTAAATTGTTTTTAGTATATTTAAGAATTGTAAAACCATCAGAATAATCTAATTTGATATTTTCATTGCATTGAAAGGAAACCGTGTACCCATCAGCACTCACTCCCCTTTGTCTGCCCCCCCCCCATTGCCCTGCAACGGCTCCCCCCTCTCTCCCCAGTCCTAGAAACCACTGTATTTTCTGTCTCTAAAGATTTGCCTATTCTGGACATTTTATATAAATGAGAACATACAACATATATATAGTCTTTTATGATAGGCTTCTTTAACATAATATATTTAAGGTTTATCCATTTTGTAGCATGTACTTAATAATTAATTTTTATTGCCAAAAATGTTCCATCATACAGACATTATCACATTTAAAAAATCTTTTTATCATTTGATGAGCATTGGCCATTTATGTTTGCCAAAAGTTTCTACTTTTTGGCTAACACAAATAATGCTGCTATGAACACTGAACGCTTATATACAGGTTTTTATGTTGACCTATGTTTTTGTTTTTCTAGGATAAGTACTTAGGAGAGGAATTGCTGGGTCATTTGGTAACTATGTTCAACATTTTGAAGACCTGTCAAACTACTTTCTGAAGCAGCTAGCTATACCATTTTACACTGCCCACAGCAATACATGAAGGTTCCAAGTTTTCCACATCTTCAACAACATTTGTTATTATGTGCCTTTTATTACAGCCATCTTAGTGGACAAAGTCATGATATATTACAAAGTGATCTCTAGATGTATAATGATAGCTGAGGAAGTTATCATACTTCTTGGGTTCCAATAAGAACTCATGTCCAATATTTAATGTTAAGTCCAACATTTCATTGCATTTCGAAAAGAATAAGACAGCAGCCTGATGATCTCTAATATAACTCTGATATGGCTGACTTCTTAACAGAAAAATTATACTCAACTCAGAATTCTTATGTATGATGATAATTTTGTCTAACCATAGAGTTCCTGGGTGATAAAATAATGACACAATTAACCCTCAGTCTCAACTGTACATACACGTAAAACAAGTTCTTGGCCATTAATAAAATAACATATAAACATACACATGCACTTTCCAAACACATATTGAATGATTAACCTTGATAGCTCAATGAAAAATACTTCTTCGTTATCTATACTATTTCCCACTGGCCAAGCTACAGTCAGACATACCTGGTGATAGTATACCAGTGAGGTAGATGCCTCATGCCAATAAAATTTTATAATTAGTAAGTATATTTTATAACATCATATAATTGCTTAGAAAAATAGTCCAAATGAATATATAATTTTTTATTAGTGGGTTGAAAGGTTTAGGAATTGTGAACGAATATATTAAATACATCTGTGCATATAACTTGCTGATATTATCAAGTTCAAAGTTCCTTGGCTAAGCTCTTTCTTGAATAATACTATAATCCAGTATTTAAAAAAAATCAATAATCACTTTTCTACCCAAATGATTATGCTAGTTAGATAATGAAGTGAAAATGAAGAAATTTGGGGGCTTTTAGCTGACAGAGGAGAGACTACCCCTTTCAGAGATGCTCTTATGCTAGTGAGCTAGAGAGACAAATGTAAGATTTAATAGATGATTTATAACAATTTTCAGACCATAAAATTTGATTTCAATTATTTTTAAGGGCTCGGCTATTCTTCTAGTACTCAAGGATGTTCTGATCAATTATAATGTTCATGACTTAATCCACATCTTTTAGAAACCTCTTATCAATTTTCTAGCTTAGATTTTCTCTCTTAGGCAATTCTCTGGGCTTAGTGCCTTCCCTCCTCCTGGTACCCACTTCTAATGCCTTCTTCCACTCAACCCAGATAGTAACCACTGTTTTTTAATTGTATACGTGAGATTGTGAGGAAAATGCTATGAACTATTAATGGGATTTTTTTCTTTAAATAAAAACTGTTCAAACAGTTTGCAATTTTTGGTAATATTGCAGTAATTAAAGTTTAAATGAACTGATTAGTTTCAGGTCATAAAACCTGAGTATTTAGTAATGGAATTCCAAATCTTTCCTATTTGAATTATTGTTAAGTCAATGCCAGCTTTTGCTATAGTTTTCTTCTGATAGTATCATACTGGATGGCTTTGCTGAATGTCCACATGAACAATAGTATGGGAGACAAAAAGAAGATACAAAAAGAGAGACGAAATGGAAATAAATGCCCACTATTAACAATATAATTTAGACCTGTGGTTCATTAGCAGAAAGTTACTTTTTAAAAAAAAGACTATTGGCATTTTAGATGGATTATTTAAATGTCTGATTATTGTGACCAAATAATTATTCCAAGTACATTCTTGAGTATAATGTCAGTAAAGATAAAAAGGTTTCGTTAAACAAACCTCAAAAAATAATGACTCTCTTACAAACATTGCAAATTGATGGCAAACTAAGCAGCTTCTCAGAGTAAAATTATGCATGCTTTGTGTGTATGTGTTTTGTACATAATAATAAATTCAACAGTCCTAATAACATTTCACAGAAAACACATCACTTAGCGTATATCTAAGAATAAAACCAGTGAATGTAAAATAGCTGGCAATATTTCTCCGAATTCTGGCTAATTCCAGTTTATTTTAGACTGTGTACTGTACATATTTGTATTTAAAAATCAATGTAGGGTATAGGAAGGTAACATCAGCAAGCAAATGTGAGATAGCAGATTTTCATGAAAAATGAGTCATATTATAAGTAGGGAGTGGGAAACGCCATATGAAATAAAATAAAAGAAATAAGCAACAGTAACAGAAACTGGAACAATAAAGACAGATTTGATAATAAGAAACAAGGTATATAATTCTATACACAGAAATCTTCCAAGTTGTGTAAAAATTCATTGCTTATATTTTTCTTTGGGAAGATGTCTTGATTAAACCCTGATGGAAACATGATCCATTCATTTTTGCTTCTCAAGTAAATACTAATGATTGAGTAATAGTTCTATTTTCAATACCTGATTCTTCAATGGGCAAAACAGCACTGCATAGAGAATGGGTTGGAGGAATTCATCAAGGGTAGAAGTTAAACATTTTTTCCATGTACTCTGAAGGCCTTCCTGTGGATAATTTATTTAAAAGGTACAAAAAACAAGACACTAAAATGCTTTATGCCTACCTGTGAAATAATTTTAATGTAATTTTCCCTATAGCCTTTCTCTCTCTTTTCCACATATCCTCCCGCTTTTCTCTGTATCTATTTTCCTTCTCCTCATGTTGATAAAAATCATAATCACAAAACTAAACAATTATTAAGGTTTGTTTTAAATCAGTGCCTAGGAAATAAATTAGCCTCTTTTCCCACTCAGTAACAATGTCAGTAAAACAAGAGGTTCCAGTCATGCATGGTGCAGGAAATTAAAGCAATGATAGCCAAAGCTTTAACAAAGTCACAAGAGACTACATATTATTGATTCTAAGAAAAGATAGATTACTACTATCCAGAAAATGACATCGATCTCAAAATAAATGACTAAAACACAAAGCAAACAAGCTCAGTCTGTTCAGTAACAGAGAAATTTGCAAATACCTAAGGATAAAAAAAGTTAACAAAAAAAATTAAAAACAAAAAGCAAATCAGGAAGTGCAGGACAGCAAAATTTAACTATTTAACAATATTTGAAATAATATAAGGTCACAAATAACTATATCACTCGACTTAATTTCTTTGTTAGTGGGAAAATACATTAACCAAATGATCTAAGTGGAATGACTGCTAATGGATTTCTTTTGAGTTGATGAAAATAGTCTAAAATGAGACAGTGGTAATGAGCGCGTAACACTGTGAACATCCTAAAAACAATTGGAGTGTATACTTTAAAAGAGTGAATTTTGTGATATGTGAATTATATCTATAAAACTGTTATATAAAAAAAAAAACTGTGATCAATCTAATGCCCTTCCCCTAAGATGTCTTTAGTGACAACCTTGGATAGTATATATATTTTTTCTAATCCTAGTCCTTTCCACAGTCATCACTGAGATCCACAGAATGAACTCTGACTTGACTACAACTCATAAAGGTTAAAGAATAGTTGTTGTCAGTTACATTTAGATTTTAGACAAATGGCTTTATAAAGCCCGTCACCACAGTCAAGAAAAAAAAAACTCAACAGAATTAGATGGTCTTCTTTGAATTGCACTGTTGGTGCCCATGCACCAACGCATGTGCTATTTTAACTATGCACCCAATAACTCTGGCATCCTCTTCTTGTCGCTCCCTCCCTGGGGATCCTCACTTCTGGGAAGCAAACCACTTTCGTTTTTTTTTTTTTTTTTTTTTTTTGAGACAGAGTGTCACTCTGTTGCCCGAGCTAGAGTGCCCTGGCGTCAGCCTAGCTCACAGCAACCTCAAACTCCTGGGCTCAAGCGATCCTCCTGCCTCAGCCTCCCGAGTAGCTGGGACTACAGGCATGCGCTACCATGCCCGGCTAATTTTTATATATATATATATATATTTTTTAGCTGTCAGATCATTTCTTTCTATTTTTTAGTAGAGACGGGGTCTTGCTCTTGCTCAGGCTGGTCTCGAACTCCTGAGCTCAAACAATCCACCCACCTCGGCCTCCCTGAGTGCTAGGATTACAGGTGCTAGGATTACACCGCACCTGGCCCACTTTCTTGATAGCATATTCAGACTGCTGATTGCTGGTGGAAAGTCATGAGATTTGGCTTATTAACTTTGATACAAACTGAAGTTATCTAAGCTCATCTGAGCCTTCACTGCTACTTGGAAATCTTTTTATTAATGTCTAATTGGATCCTCAACACATTTTCCGTAGTGTTCATTTCAAAGCTTTTCAAATCTCCTGTTCTCTGAATGTGACCTCACCTATTCACTCAGCAGAAGTCAGTGTCTTTTACTTGATGGAAAAGATCCTCTACTTCAAAATTAACTTTATCTGTCCTTCACAGTCACTTCAGAAGGGAAAGGTAATTTTACTACCATTAAAAAAAATGCTAGTTTGTTCGAAATAAACCTGCCTTGGTTTATCACATATCTGCCACCACCTAGCTCTGTCACTGTGGGCAAGGCAACTAATTTATCTGGTCCTTGATTTTCTCATCTATAAAATTAATGTCATGGACTTGGTGAACTCTAAGGCCACTTTTCAGTACTAAATCAAGGTTTTCCTAATCTTGTGTTTAATCTTATATCTTTCTACCTCCCAGGACCTTTCCCTTTCATTCAGCCCATATATATTGAATACAAATGAGGCACAAGGTATTTTCTCTCCATTAATCTCCTCTTATCAACTCGATTCTTCTCACTCTAGACATGCTTAAGACTTCATCTTTTAAAATCCTCCTTCATTATTGTTATCACATAAGTTATTTCACCATTTTTCAATCAAATGACTTCAGGGTGTAAATGATACTTGAAGACTCTACTTTCTTACTACTAATTTGTCTCTTCACACCTTCCAATTTGGCTTCTGCTTCCAACACTTTATCAAAATAGTTGTTGCAAAGGTGAAAAGATTTTTTTCCTCAGTGCTTATCTGACTCAAATTACCTTTGACATAAAACAGCACTGACAGTATTTTGAAAAATCATCTTGAAATTTTCTTCTCAGTTTCCCTGAACCTGATTTTCTTTCTAAATTCTCTTTCTAAGGCTCTGCTTACCTCTTCTCTTTATCTACTTTTATTTTCTCTCCTGGGGCTATTGAAACTTTCATTCATTCTGAGACTTTCAACTGTTGTATTTATGTAGATTACAAAAATATGTTTAGCTGAATTCCTTTCTAATATGCTGGACATCTCTCTCTGTATGTCTCACCAATTTAAAGTTATGTTGAAAATAAAATTCATCACTATACCCCAGCACCCACCTAGGAGAAAAAAGAAGACAAACACAACTACCCCTGATCCTATAATCTTTCTGTTAATGATATAAAAAGCCGTCCAGTGACTAGAACTGACATTGTCAGGAAGAAGAGAAGCCACAATGTCGAGGATTGCACTGTCCTTTGATAGCACATAGTTTTCCATAAAGCTAGTTCTTCATTTGACAAATGTTCCAAAATTCTGAAAAAATATTTAAATTATCATCTCTTTATAATGACTCAAGATTATGATGCAGAGATGAAAAAATTATACTGCTTTAAAGCAGCGTATTCTTGAATCTTAAGATTTTTTTTCTTTTTACATCATAACCAAAGTATAACCATGAACTGAATTATACCCATTTGCTGCTCCAGCTCCTTCATTTATTGCTACGAGGTAAAACAAAGACCTTATCTTCTAAGAAAATACAAAGGTTTTATTTCCACTAGATTTAAAAAGAGATAAAAGAAAGAAAGAAAATAATGTACTCACACTTTATCTGTTCCATAACTCCTGTAGTCTACTGCAGCCGACACAGCCACAATGAGTGCAGGCATCCCATAGCCGACCAGATAAAAGTATTTCCTACGTGAATGTTCACTCTCAAAAACCTCCACCAGCATGATGTAGAGCTGCACTCCCTCCAGGAACATCCAGGTGAAGGCAGCCAAGAAGAAGAAATGTAAGAGGGCAGCAAAAACAGCACAGGCAATCTAGGAAAAGGAACCAATAATTCAGTCAAATAACAACCCCATGGAATATTTGTTCACTGCCATAAAACCAAATTAAATATTTACCAAGACTACCTTAAAGATAGGGCTGCAACACAATACTCTGGAGAAGATTCTTAAACTGCAGATATTAAAAACTAATATAATTAAACATAAACTATCTTTGAAAACAGGATTTAACATTCATAATGGCTTATGGATGACGGCATAGCATCAGAATAAGGAAAAATGACAACATTCAGGAAAAATTCTAATAAGAGCCTATGAATAATTATTAATGACATTAGTTTAAAGATTTAAAAATAGATCTCAAGACATTTTTTCTCATGGCCATAATCATGTGTGTGCTAACATAGTAAGTTCTTTAATTGTTAATGAAAGAGAAACATTAAAAGTAAAGGAAATAAAAGCTCTTAAAATTAAGTAGCACAATTTCAGTCTTTTATGATGAGATGATTAATTATTAGCAACCGCTTGTTTATTTCTTTCCTGCCTTGTTTCAGAAAGGCTCTAAGGTGACTTTGCAAAGTTTGTGCTACACAGATGTAACCAGAACTAAGTGAGGAAACTAATATTGCTTTCAAAAATGTATTCTTTTGGAAATTAGTTTTTAACTACAAACAAATACTGGTTGTGAATGAAAAAAAAAATGGACGTGGTGAAAGTTAAATGTTCCAGAAGTGCTTTCTTTCCCTGTTTTTTTGTTATTGTACTAAATATTGGTCTAGACGAGCTTGGCAAAAACAACAAAAAATGGTAGCCAGCCCTTATTTTTGTACATTTTCCAAGGTACTACAAGTTTCAGCTGACCATCTATTAATTTCCTATTCTTATGTCAGTTCCTGAAATTCTCACTCCTTTGGGTTCTTCCTTTTTTATTGGAAGTCCTGACTAAAATCTATAGCGCCTACTAGAAAAGAACAACAAACTTTTAGAAATTATCAGAATAGTATAGATTCATTGATGAGTACGACCCTTCAGAAATGAGACACAGGGCAGTCAGCTTCCCGGGGTTAGAGAGATGGCAATGAAGGAAAGATGAGGAAGTCGAGTGTCTGAGGCATAGAGAGAAATCAGGTCCTAAACACTATGTGGGGTGCAGAGGAGGACACCTCTGCAGCAGTAAGAGTAAAGACTAGTTTTGCTGAGCTACACTCTACCCATGTTTTTCATATCAATCATTGTTCATTATATTACTTCTCAGAATTCAGTTTTGTGCAGTATGCAATGTTTGGTGGAGTTTTTCATACCATATGTAACATCAGGAAACAAAAATAAGAATAAGGTTTCTAAATGAAAAGAAATCACACAGTATTTGAATCACAAGCTAACAAGAGAATAAAATATCACAATTTTTCATTTTTCATCTCTTGCATTTTAGAGTTAGAATTTCAACTATTAATTTTTGTTATCATAAGGCTTTACTTTTTGGAGGAAAGAAATGTGTGTACTTTGATTGCTTATTCATAGGTATGTATTTATGGGAAAAGCTGTCACATTAGTATATGATACCCAATTAAAAATATAACCACCATAATTGTACCCTTTGCAGTCATTAATCATGAATGTGTAATCACAAACATGAATTCAAATGCATTTGTATTGTAAAGTACTCCATACATATGGGCACACGCCACAGAATAGCATTCGGTGAATGAACTATTTATTATGCTTACAAGTCTTCTAAAAAAATGAAAGTTTTCTGCTCATTTGCAGTTTTAGTCATGAGAACAAACTTGTACCATGCACATAAACCTTAAGTAAACTGGAACTGCATCTCAAAAATTGTAAGTGGGCATAAAATCTGTGTTACATATTAGATATTGTCTGTTATTTATATCTTCTGTTTGGTTTTACCAGGAACAGTTGGTTACTGTTGTTCCTTTTTTTTTCTTTTTTTCCCTTCTTCTTTTCCTTCCCTCTTTGATGTCGGTAGTAGTAAAATACAAAGTTGGCACTTAAAGATGTGACCAGAAATCAAGCAAATAAAAAGTGCCAAAGAAAATTTGGGAAGAGTTCATGTATTCTAAAAATTACCTGCAGCTTGTACTACTTTACAAAAAATACATCCATTAGAAAAACTCTTTTTAGACATGCAGATTTTAATATAGTGTCTGATTTTTAAGGTCTATTATAAAGCTTATAGAATAACAACTAGATCTGTTAAGATATTCCTCCATTCTCTAAACAATTTTATTCAACTTCCTTCAGTACTTAGCTCTGTGATTTAAAAAATAAAGAAACAAAATAATGACAATATACAGTTATTTAGAAAGACAAGTTTTTAAAATAATTTCTGAAGCAGTGTTTTACATCTCACTGCTGATAGGAATGCAAAATGGTACAGCCACTTTTTTGAAGACAGTTTGGCAGTTTCTTACAAGACTTAACATGCTCTTACTATATAATCCAGCAATTGTGTTCCTTGGTATTTACCCAAGGGAGCTGAAAACTTATGTTCACACAAACACCTGCACATGAAGATTTATAGCAGTTTTATCAGAATTGCCAAAACTTTGAAGCATCCAAGATGTCCCTCAGTAGGTGAATGGATAAACGAACTATGGTACATCATATAATAGAATATGATTCAATTCTAAAAATAAATAAGCTATCAGGTAATGAAAAGACAGAAAGGAAACTTAAATACATATTACTAAGTGAAAGACACCAATCTGAAAAAGCTACATACTGTATGATTCTAATTATATGACCTTCTGGAAAAGCCAAAACCATGGAGACAATAAAAAAAAGTCAGCGGCTGCCATGGGTTAGGGGAAAAGGAGGGATGAATAGCAGGAGCACAGAGAATTTTTAGGGCAGTGACAATACTCTGTGTTATGCTCTAAGGGTAGATACATGCCATTATATATTTGTCCAAACTCACAGAATGTACAACATCAAGAGTGAACCGTAATGTAAATTATGGACGTCAGGTGATAATGATGTGTCAGTGTAGGTCCATCAATTGTCACAAATGTATCACTCTGGTGGGGGATGTAGATAATAGAGAGGGTATGCATGTGTAGAGGCAGCAGTATGTGGGAAATCTCGGTATTTTCTGCTTAATACAAAACCACTCTAAAAACCAAATCTATATATATAAAAAAGTATACGCCTCTTTCATATCATTCACTGCTTCTTTATGACAATGGGACATGAAAAATGGAACACTGGGTAAGATCTGAAAATTAGTATCTATCTTAGATAACGGGAAGAGAATGAATATTTCTGGTATTGGCAGTATTGGAAAGCTGGAAGTGGAAAAATGCTTTACTAATATCAATACAGGTTGCTTACGGGTTGGTCAGTTCGGTTGATCCCAATCAGGAAGAGCAGCTCTGCTACAAAGAGGCTGATGCAGAGGTTCTTGTGGATGGTGTTACGGTCGCTCTGGAGCCCGCGGAAAAAGCAAAATGTGAAGATGCAAATCAGGAGACAAACAAGGGACAGCAAAATTCCAACCCACGTGATCACATCCAGAAGAAGGTCATGGACCGCATCACTGTGCTGGAAACACAACAAAAAAGCCGTAAGTTGCACTTATACATAACCTGTTATAAAGTTTTATAAGGACCTGGATTCAGGAAACATGATTTTAATAATGCATGAAGTATTCTCCACACCCACCATGAGTAAAATAACTTAATTATTTGGATTTTCTATTCCATAGATAAAGCATTTAATTTCTTCTCTGAGGTATAAATCAGTTTGATATTCGGAGATGACAATAGTGTTTGCTCCTTTCTTAACTACATATATTTTCAGAATACAAGTAGTTGAAGCAGACCTACTTAATTCTGGCCAACGATTTCAAAATAAAACTTTTTTTTTCTTTAAATCTATATAACTTTCTTTAAAACTAAATCTGGACAACTGCTACGGAATAGTATTTTAAAAATTAAGCTATGCTCAGGGAAATGGTGTCTCAGCTCACCTAAGGATCTTTTATAAAAAAAGGAATTCCATTGTCTTATAAATCTTTTATCAGAATTTCCAAGGTTGAGTCTTATAAGTATGTATTTTTATAAAGATTCCCAGTTAATTCTGATGAATACCCACATATGTGTACCATTTATTTAGTGGGGACATCTAAAAGAATGAGGATAGTCATTGGATTTATATTCATATTGAATGGCTTAAGGAGATCAGGAAGTTTGATCCTCGAAAGGTTTTGCAAGAATAGAGCCTATTATCTGTAGACAGAAAATAAATATTCAGAATTACTATACCAAAGAGCAGCATAAAACAGACAGTAGAGCTAAGAAACAAGGAAAAGTTCATGAAAACTTCTGTACTGCATGTTTTGGCTCTGTTAAAATAGTACCGTGGTGGGAGGCCGAGGCGGGTGGATTGTTTGAGCTCAGGAGTTCGAGACCAGCCTGAGCAAGAGTGAGACCCCATCTCTACTAAAAGTAGAAAGAAATTATCTGGCCAACTAAAAACATATATAGAAAAAATTAGCCGGGCATGGTGGCGCATGCCTGTAGTCCCAGCTACTTGGGAGGCTGAGGCAGAAGGATCGCTTAAGCCCAGGAGTTTGAGGTTGCTGTGAGCTAGGCTGACACCACGGCACTCACTCTAGCCCAGGCAACAAAGCGAGACTCTGTCTCAAAAAAAAAAAAAAAAAAAAATAGTACCGTGAGCTCCATATTTGCCACGTACTTAGTACTTAGTCACCCATGATTTCATTTCTGTCCTCATTCTAAGATTCAAAACTCTGTTTCCACCCTATAGTGGTTTCCTTCTACCCAAAACAACCTCTGTGAATGTTTAGAATTTATAGTGGCCCAACACATTGATGTATGTACCAAGATAGTGGAGCAGGGTTGAGAAACTGCCTGTCAATTCCTCTTTTCTTTCTAGGATTCTTGAAAAGCCCTACATACCTAACTTCCATCAGTAGGGGAATGGATAAATAAAGGTTAATTTATGCAATGATATTCTAAAGAATTGTAGAAAATCTGTGCTAAATTTACAGTTACAAACATAGATACTTCAGAAAAATCTAATATTAGGTTTTTTTTTTATAAAAAGCAAACGGCAAAAGGAGCTACACAGTATGATGTCATTAATGTAAAATTTTAAAATACACACATCAATGACATTGATCCTTATGGATATATGGAAAAGTAGTAAAAGTATCAACATGTACATGGAAAAATTTTAAGTAGACAAAAAAGAGAAGTGTTTCTGATTGATGCTTTTTCAACATGTAGATCATACGTATTGACTTCTGTTTCAGGATGAAAGTTACCAAATTTACTTGTCTTAAGTTAGCCAAACTTAAAAATATATAAATATCCAGGCTTCCTATTTTATTATTTTTCAAGCTTCATGCTTTCAAAGATTATTCCGAATGCAGAAATTCTTAGAAGTAAGCCACCATGCTGTAACCTGAATCAAAGCACTTCTCATACTGCCAGGTATGACTTCACAGTTGTTATTTGATGAAGACCTCAGCTAGAACACTGCCAATGAAACAGTTTTGAAATATTCCTGCATACCTCTTAACATATTTCTCAGAAGGAGCTCAAATCATGAAAGAAAACCACATGAAATTTTGCTTTAACTGCTTTTTTCTCCAGAGGATACTACTAAAGCAGTGTTGAGTCTCTGATAGCTTCAATTACTTTTACTGTTTGAGAGTGAAGAGTGGTTAGTGCTACCTAGTTCCCTGAACAGAGGGCTATTTTCTCTCTTCTTTGGCTCAAAGGAAAAATGCTGTGATTAAGTATCAAGCACCAATGTTCAGCACAGCAGTCTTTCATAATGGGAAAAATGGTAGGTATAATACCTTCTCGAATGTATCGTAACGACCTAAAACACTAACAAAAAAAAAAAAAAAAAAAAAAAGAAGAAGAAGAAGAAGAAAAGAAAAAAAGAAAAGTAACCAAAAAAACTCCTGTCTTTGTCCGGGTAGTTGCATTATTAGAAGTGTATTTACTTTACTCAGTGCCTCAGTAGACCCTTCAAAAACCCCATGCAGAGTTATTAACAGAAGAATACTCTATTTCAAAGCATCAGTAGCAAAAGTAAATAACACTCAAACACAGAACAAAAAAGCCTAGTGACTCATTCACCTTTCAGGTATGACTGTTTAGCTAGGAAACCATCAACACCAAGCACCTATGTGTATGCTATACTGGGATAGCAGTGCCCCTCGAATACAACTCAACACTTGAATTTTACCAGTAAGATGAAACGAACAATGAACATTAAATGCCAATAAGAGATGTAAGTATAAGGAACCTTCTTTATACAATAACAGTCAGCCAGCATAGAACTTCCAGGAGATCAGTGCATGAAAAAAATCAAATGCCCTTCAAGAGGATGGTCGACTGAAGAAAACTGCTAGGTACAGTCATAAAAATGTGATAATGGATCAAATATTTCTATTTCTGAGGTTTCGTGTTTGTGAACACTATATAACTCAACCACCAATAACACTAAACTATATACTATTACGTACCTTGAGAGCATGGATCATATCCATCTTATTAATATTATATCCCAGCAGGTAGTACTGTGCTTGACCCAGAAAGTGCTTAAAAAAATTTGGTTTTGAAGGAATCTATTCCCACTCCTCTTAGACCAAAATGCCTTAGCGCTGAACTCTCTTATGTCAGTATAGCTTTAGCAGTTATTTAATCACCACATGGATGTTTAATAAGGTAGCAAATATTATATGTCCAAGACTAAGTTCCTTATCTTATTTTATTCTTCCCCACCTCCCCCCAAATCTATTCTTTCCTTTGTCTTCCCCATTTCGGTAAATAGCAACTCCATTCTTTGAAGTGTTCTGGCCCAAAACTTAGCACATGTTGATTCCTCTATTTCTTGCACACACTACATTTGATCCAGTGGCAAATCTTGTGGGCTCTACCTTCTAAATCTGACAGCTTCTCATCACCTCAACTCCACCAGCTTGGTTGGAGCCACCAGATTTTTTTTTGAATAGCTTCCTAATTGATCTCCCAACGTGACCTTAATCCCCCCTTCCCTCGATATTCAGCAGAATAGAAAGATCCTTTTTGAAAACAAGTCAGACAATACCACTCCTATAATCAAAGCCTTCAATGACTCCCATCTCAATGAAAATAAATACCAAAGTATTTACAAAGGACTACACAGTCCTAAAACCTGCATCCCTGTGACATCCTTTCCTATCCTCTCCCTCTAGTTATTCCACTCCAGTTGGCCTGCTCCATTGTTTGAATGTGTCAGGGACATTCCGGCCCCAGGGTCTTTGCATTTGACACTCCCTTGGCCTGGTATGTTCTTCCAAAAGATATCTACATGGCTTACTTGCTACCCTCCTTTAGTTATTAATTCAAATGTCACCTTCTCACAGACGGTTCTTCCGAGTCATTCTATCTAAAACATCTTTTCCCCATTCTGACTCTCTCTACTGCTTTTCCTGCATTATTTTCTCCTCAGCACTTACCTAAACTATACATTTCATTTATTTTTCTTACTTTTTTCCTGTGTCCCCCCACCACTAGAAAGCTCCAAGAGAATAAGTTATTTCATGTTTTCTGATCATCAATACCCCAGTTTCTAGAGAAATGTCTGCAATTCATGTGTTGATTGAATAAATGCATCTCTAATTATCCCCATCTTCTACAATGGATTTAGATGACCAAGTACAAGTTGTACCTGCTGCCAACTACACAGTTCTTGGGACCCTTAGGTTCTTAAATCACCTGCTCTAAAATTTTTAGTAAAAGACAAAATCTGAACTGGAGAATAAGAATGCTGTTGTATTACAATAGCTTAAGATATTCAGTAATGTCAAGGTGTCAAGCAATTAGGAAGATGGAGACGAAAAAGTATAGATGTAAATAAGAGAACTTTAGAGTAACTTCTGGAGTCTAAAGTCATGGACTTTACCTTGTCATTCCAATTTATTGGTTGCTACCTTGAGCGATGTACTTAACCTCTTTGAGTATCAGAAGCCTCATCCACATGGGGGTAAAATAACTGAGGGTTCAATTATTGTGATAAATAACTAATATAATATAGGAGAAAGTAAGAAAGCAAATATTTCTTTTCTTAAGCTGAATATATTTTGAAATATTTTCTTTCATGTTTAATAGCAACCTTCACTTAACTCATCAAAAGTCTGTATAAATGATACAGGGAGGATCAGAAAAATAGTAACTATAACAATAAATGTTAATATTATTTTAACTGAGGACAACAAACATTATTCCAACTAGTTAATGAATAATCTAATTACATTTTATAACATTTCTAGTTGAGTTATTATTAGTAATATTTGTACTACTGAAAAATTAAGGCCACACAAATGCCCATGGCATCTGAAGAAGGCAGATTTTCACTTTATAATCTGAATCCCACCTTCGTTACTGTACAATTGTGCTTATGGCTTTTAAATAATAAAACAGGAAGAGACACAAATTCATCTGTATATTTTTCCTTAAGTTATAACAAAAAGACAATCAAGTATCAAATAAGATTCACATTTAAAATTTTTTTTCCAGGATCTGGACCATAGACCAGGATAATTTATAGCAAAGTTTGCAAAAAAGTTTGAAAAACTTATCAAAAAAATGAAAATAAACAAAAATATCAAAAACTTTAAGGAAATTAGCTTCTTAAGGGAAGATGGGGGAATGTGAGGGAAAATCACAGAGGGAAATGACATAATGATTCATCAGAAGATAATTTCAAAAAATTCAATGATTCCATCCTCTCTATAAAGACATTTTTATAATAATATTTGTTAGCCTTTCTATGAAGTTTCTATTTCTATGTGAAATGCCAAATATTTTGTAATACCTACAGAAAGTTTGTAATTTTCCTCTTATTTTTATCTTACCCAATCTGATGTGTCTTTGTCACTCAGCACTCAAATGTCACAAATGGGTAAGTGGTGAGGGAGAAAAGATGGCTTATACAGTGATGTCTTGTGAAAGCCACTTTGTCCGTGTCAATAAAACTCTCAAATATAGCAATGGGTACATTTAATGAAACTGAGGCCAAATTCATGGAATAGGGAAATGCGACTTTTCTTTCCTGATTTTTTTTTTTTTTTTTGATCATGCTGGTGACCTCGTGATTTTTAAAAATAACCATTTGAGTACACTAAGACTTTATGTGGAAATCTTGATATTTCTAACTTTATTGTCAAAAAATCAAGTCAGTAAACAAAATAGAGAAATGAATTTTAAAATATTTTTATATTAACTGCATAAGGGTTTCCAAATGGTACACAACCTATAAGAATTACTTTTGAACCTGTCTGGATAGTTTATTCTTTTTTAAAAAATAATATTAGAGAAAAGCATTTTCCAGACACTTCTTGAACAATCACCCTATAATAATTATTAACTGCAGGCCAGTAATTATCAAGAATCTGTTTTACTTTCTGCATAATAATGTATTATTTTAATGTTGAGCCACATTTGTTAAAGTGCAATAATATTATTTTTAAATTGCCTCTTAAACACATCTTGTTCTGAAATATTTGTCATATAGCTAATATGAGTTTCTTCTCTTTTTATGGAAACGTGTAAGCATTCACTTTACTACTAACATATCCATGGGCATAAAACATTGATTTGAATCATAAATTTCAATGACGGCTGTAGGATTCCAAAAAGCCTATTTTCTGATAAATGTGGCATGAACTCTGTGAAATACATTCCTGGCACTGCTCTAACTCTTGGGAGCCAGGTCATGAGACACAAAGGTCACCCCACAAGCTCTTGGGAAAGTACTAAAGGCTCAATGGTCTGAAGAAATTAGAATTTCCTTCGCAGAACAGGATGAAAGTCACAGTTTGGTAACCCAGTAAGAAGGACAATATGATTGCATTTCTTACTTTTTTTTTAAATAGCACATTAAACCAAACAACCTACCCACAATTTTCAAATTTGAATTAAATTGAAAAACCAATCTAAATATTTTCAGGCTTTCATTGCTTAAAAGAGAAACACGAGCAAGTATTATAAGAGCACACAAAAGCATTCATGTCCAACCGTCCTTTGGATAGAACTTTTATTCTACAAAATCTCTTTGATTTCAGAAGCATAATTATGCTTAGCACATTCTAAGTTATTTGAGATCTTCTTGCTTTGAATTAATGGTGAAACAGATCTGAAACTACCTTAATGGAGGAGACAGAAAAGGAAATAATAGAAAATGCGGGAACTAAGTAGTCTATGGTAGCTGAGGGTTAAACCCAGATACAGGTATGAAAAGGGAAGGTTAATGCTGATTAATTAAAAAGCAATTTATGATCAATGGGAAGCTTTTAAAGGAAATGAAATGATCAATCAGTAGATAAGAAAGGAATTTAGGAGTATCTGGGGTAAAGGTGAGGACAGGAAATGAAGCTGGGCAGATAGAACATTTCATCCTTAGCATTTCTAAGTTAAATAAAGTGCTTAATAATAGGAGCTAACCTATAACTTTCAAAATGTCAGATTCTAGTAGAAGTGCTTATTTATTTTCTTAGGGTGCTCATTTAAATCCTATAAAACACTATGATGTAATACTATTATTATCTCCAATTTACAGATGAAGAAACTGAAACACAGAGAACAAGTAGTTTACCCAAGATCATTCAACTAGTATGCAGCAGAGATACAATTAGTGGTAGGGTGACCAAGTGCCCAGGTTGGCTTAGTACTGTCCTAGTTTTAGTGCTAAAGTTGTGCATCTTGGGAAAACCCTCTCCAAGATATAAAAAGCCCCAGATTTCAGAGATGAGTGAAGAAGGTTGAAAGATAATACAAAATCTATAGGATGGCCTAGAAAATAGACGCTGAAAGCAACAGTATTTTTAGTGTTGAATGGATGCACCTTCATTAGTGGCTCCTGCTGGTTTTTACCCTGACTGCTGATGTCAGTAACCATGATCTGTGGTCCCAATACTGGATCCTTCATTGTTGCTACACTGTGAGTGTTGTGACTTAATTAGGCAACTTAAGTGCATTGTGATCCTGAGCTCCTTTTTAACTTTGCCTGTGAATTAACAGCTACGCTTGGTATCAAGATTGTGCTACTTTAATTTTTATATTGTGAATATTGTGATCATTTTTTCTAACAGTTCAGTGATATGAGTATGGCTATAACACCAAAGCTAGCATGACAATACTGAAAAAGAAGGTTAAACAACTGTGTTATTTTAAAGACACATGGAAAGACACATGAAACTAGGTTAGGGAGCAAATCAAAACAAAGCATACTGAACAATATGCAGAAATGAATTGGGGAATAGGCATGAAAGAGAAGGTGATATGAATGCACCTATGGAGACTAAATCTTACAAGTCGAGGATGAGACAGGCATGTTTTTGTAAATAAACCCACTATTTTTCATCTCCCCTCAAAAAACGTCAATGCTTGCTTGAAAATAGCAGTTATCAAATTAGCTTGAGTACACAGTAAGGATAAGCATGCAGTTTTGTTTAGTTCCCTTGATTGCTCTATGCACCTGATTCAGAGGTTGCAACTAAAAAAATCCTGTGGGTAAACAAAAGGGGGAATTTTCATAAGCAGTATGTTGGCCCCTTATAGTGTAGAGCTGATTCTGTCAGATCTTAATAATGATCATGCTTTTGACAGAATATCAAGTGATATGCTCAATCAATGCAATGAAAAATAATGTTCCCTCTAGCTCTTTGGTACTTTGATTTGAAAAATGGCATTTCAAATCATCTTGTTGATTTCTATGAAGATTTTAATGAAACTTCAGAACACATAAAAGACTTAGCATCTTGTCCAAATATAGAGTAGACTTCGCTCATCTATCTACATATCTGACAGACAGAGCAAACGTAAATTTCAAAAAAAAAAAATTTCATTCAGCCTTTAAACTTCTTACAAGTGAAAATGAATAGTTCTTACATACTAAATGTCTTGTGCACCTTTATACAATAATGATGAAAAGGTATATGATTTGCCTACCTGTGATATTGAAGTTTCATAAGGAAAATTTTTGGTCACTTTTCAGTTTCTTTAAAATGTGTAGAAGCACTTACTAAGCTTTTTGACTTCCTAGAAATAGAAGGAGATAGTCTCCTGAGATATGTGCCTAAAAGATGGCTATCATTGTGGCTGGCCATAAAAATGATGTTAACATATTGGACTTCCGTAAAATTATATTTTCACAGTGTGGGGCAAAAAGAATGTCTCCATTTAATTTTGAAATACATGACTGATGAAAACAAAGAGAAAGATTACAATAAAACAGAAACATACATGATGTTTAGGTGTGAATGCCTTAAGTAAAATTTTAAAAAATAAACCCAAAAGAAAAAAAAGAAATGTACAGGATGCTTCTCTAAAATTGTTTGATGATCTCTGAAGAAGCTACGAGGAATCTGGGAAAAGATGAAATGACTCTACCTGAGTTGCCTGAAGTTCTATGTAGGTTAGGGCAAAAATTCATGCAGTATAAAAAGGGACTCATTTTGGGGATTTAAAATTGTTTCCAAAAATGTCACTGGAAAAGGGCAGTCAAGCTAAACAGGAATTTTTCATTACTTTACTAAAGCTGTAACTTGTTTAGAATCTGCTATGATTTGAATATGTTCCCTAAAGTTCATGTGTTGGAAACTTAGTACCCAGAAGTACTGAGAGGTAGAATCTTTAAGAGGTGATTGATAGGTCATGAGGTCTCTTCTCTCAGAAATGAGTTAATGTTATGGTGAGAGTGGGCTTGTTACAGAAGCAAGTTCGGCTTTCTATTGCCCTCTTGCTCTCTCTTGCATGCATGCTTTCTTGCTCTTCTGCCTTCCACCATGGGATGACTGACAAAAAGGAACTCGCCATATGCCAGCACTTAGACTCCCCAGCCTCCAGAAATGTAAATAAATCTCTGTTCTTTATAAATTACCCACTATGTAGTATTCTGTTATAGCAACACAAAACAGGCTAAGACAGAATACAATCTCGATTTCATAAGGTAGAATTATGCGCTTTGAAATTATTACCCTTGATAGTGTTTTAACTTATCTTGTCATCCAATAGGCTTGGAAGTGTTTACAAATGATGGACATTTTGGATGGAAACAATCTATATGATGAATTCATAGACACAAAGCACCTAATGACAGACGGCTGGTCTACCACAACAAGCCTGCAGAGGCAAAGTGGATGGGCATTTTTGGTGAGTTGGGAACTAATTCCTACAAGTATAAAAAGCTATTAAGTAAAGCTATTCAGTAAAATCCCAAGTATTCCATGCCCAAACATGTTTGTTCAGAAGATATTTAGCTACATGTTATTACACTGGGTTGACACAAGAAATCAATGTAATGTGAGCCTAGTCAGAGCAGAACTGCAAGTCAAAATGAATTTTAATTTCGACCATATTCAGTTTTACCTCTACAGAAAGGAAAAGAAGGAAAAAGACAGAAAGAAACACATCGCCATCATTTCATCAAATACAACTAATATCTGTTTAATTATTATATTGTATTTACTTATCTTTTCAAAAAAGTCTTATATTTATGTATCTTAAAAATACACACTAAGTTACCTTGACCATTTAAATGTTCAATAAAGACTTAAGGAGCACTTAAAATAAACTGTTATATCAGGAGAAAGAAACATTATGAAAATATTGTAATTTTTCAAAATAATATAGCCCTACTAATTAACTACTATTAAGTACTAATTGTCATTGCGTAATAGTAATAACACATACATGCATATGTATTGAGTATATTTTTGGTCTGGTAGTGCTGTTTTCCAGCTGGCTGTCTAAAACATTGGTCACCCTAAATACTCCATGCTCTCAATAACTTCATGAACAGTGAGGAGGATCACAAATTCTTTCCCATATTCCTTTTTGTGACCAATTACATATGGGCCCAGACATATGATTTTTCAACCTTACGGTAGATGTAACGGAACACAACCCCATCGTAGGTCAAAGATCAACTGTATACTGAGCTCTTCAGGAGTGCGCAGAGCCAGGCTTGCATGGGTAAGAATGTTCTGACTCTTCTTTGAATGCAATGATTACACCCAGGGGTTTTGTTAAAATAAAGTTTAGAGGGAATCATGTGGCAGATTTATTGATTCTCAGATAAAATGTGTAACTTACCTAAGTTTCTTTTCATTAAGCACGTACGTACACACACAAACACCTTTTGAAAGTACTTCTTAGAGGGGCTGGGAGATACAGAATGGGTTGAGAAGCTGAAGAGTAAGGAAAGGGAACCACAGAAATACTGGGCTTGAGTTACCCGGATACGTTTAGTTTGACCATTTTATCATTCTTCTCACAGAGTCATTTTCTTTGGCATGTAAGAAAAGGTAAATTTACCACAGTGAGAAAGAAAAAATTTTAATTAATGACAAATTAGGCTTAATAGAGAAAGTAATTTTTCATACCTAGATAAAAGCCATATAAAAGACTGTACCAGGCCAAAAATACCTAATATAATTTTGGTAGATTCCTTTTAAGGAGAGTGATGGGGCTCTGATACAGTTTGGATATCTGTCCCCTCCAAATCTCATGTTGAAATTTGATCCCCAATGTCGGAGGTGGGGCCTGGTGGGAGTGTTTGGGCAATGGGGGTGGATCCCTTAGGAACATCTTGGTGCCATCCTCACAGTAATGATTGAGTTTTGGCTCCATTAGATCCTGTGAGAACTGATAAAAAGAGCTTGGCGCTTCCCCGCCCCCCACCTTCTCTTGCCACATCATGCCTACTCCCTTTCACATTCTGCCATGAGTAGAAACTTCCTGAAGCCTTTACCAGAAGCAAATGCTGGTGCCATGTTTCATGCACACTCAGCATTGTCATCATAGCTCAGTGCAACCTCAAACTCCCGGGCTCAAGCCATCCTCCTGCCCCAGCCGAAGTGCTAGAATTACAGTCCTGAGCCACTGCACCCAGTCTCAACCGTAAGTCTTAACACACCTCTCCCTGATAAACTCTAAATTCCCTGAGGCCAGGGACCTGGTTTACCTTACTCTCCACTGTATTTGGTGGAGATGGGGTAATCTAAAATTTTAAATAGGGTGAATATGAAAAGCTTCACTGAGAAGGTGACATGTGAGCACTGACTTGAAGGGGGTGAGGAAGCTTGCCCTGTGGCCATCTTGGGGACAGGGAGGGAGGAGCCTTTCGCGTGTAACTAGAGCACAGCTGATGTGCGTGTGGAGGCCAGGCGGCTAGAGCCAGGTGAGCGAGGGGAAGAGTCATAGGAGAAGATGTCGGGAGATGCTAATGGGGGCCAGGATTGGGGATTTTCCTCATACTAAAATAAGGAGTAACTGGAGATTAAATCAAAGGTATGAAGTAACTGACTTGGATTTTAAAGGGTTTATAGAACAACTTTTTGAGAATAAATCAGACCAGTGACATGACCTCACTCACTTTTTTTTTGTTTTTTTTTTTTTTTTGAGGCAGAGTCTTGCTTTGTTGCCTGGGTTAGAGTGCAGTGGCATCATCATAGCTCACCTCAAACTCCTGGGCTCAAGTGATCCTCCTGCCTCAGCTGCCCAAGTAGCGAGGACTACAGGTGTGCATCACCAGACCTGGCTAATTTTTTCCATTTTTTGAAGAGATGGGTGTCTTGCTCTTGTCCAGGTTGGTCTCAAAGTCCTGGCCTCAAGTGATCCTCCTGCCTGGGCCTCCAAACGTATTAGGATTACAGGTGTGAACCATTGTGCTGGCCCTAACTCACATTTTTAAAGCATCCCTCTGGCAGCTGTGTTGAGACTAGATTTAAGGTTGACAAAGAGGGAAGCAGAGACCACTAAAGGGGTATAGCAAAAACAGTAGAGGGGAGAGAATAAGGACTTGAACCTAGGGGGTGGAGATGAAGAGGTCGAGACAAAGTCAGATTCTGGGTCTGGCAGAACACGAGGACGGGACTGAGTGTAGTACGAGTGAAAAGAAACAAATCAAAGGTGATGCACAGTTTAGGGCCAGAGCACCTAGAAGGATAGAGTAGTCATTTACTAAGCCAGAGAAGACTCAGAAAGGGGAATAGCTAAAGTGTGATTCTAGAATTGTGACAATTAGCAGAGAAGTCTAAGTAGTTACATGAAGTCAATGGTTAAATCTGAGTCTGCAGTTAAAAAATGGGGATAGAAATCTGTGGGAGTCATGAGATGACGTTTAGAGCCACGTGACTACATGAGATCACCTAGCGAGAAAGAAAAGATATTTAGGATTATGCTGTGGGTCAGAATGGCAATGAGAGGTCATGGAAATGAGGGGAGATCAATTGCTGAGGATGGAAAAAGTAAGAGAGAGTCAGTACTCAAGACAAAGAAAAGAAAGTGTTGCAAGAATGTAGCCAACTCAAATTCTTCACATATTACCTTATTAAATACATTCTAACTCATCCTTAGAGCAGAACATTTCTTTGATAAATCCTCTCTGAGCAATCCGGGCTCAGACAGATGATCCTTGTCTATGTCCCTAAATCACAGGGTAGGCCTCAACTATAATATTTATCAAAATTGTGATTCTAGCTGCAGCTTCTCTTCTCTGCCCTTCTTCCCCATCCCCACCCCTCTTTTTTAGAAGTTTGAGGGTGAGAAGTTTCCATTGGAATCCTTGGACTCTAGTAATGAATCCGACAAATAGGAAGGAGGATGTTACATTTAATGAGAACCTACAGTGAATGAGGCAACATGTTAATAGCTTCATGATGGTTATCTTAACTTAGCTGCTCAAAAATGTTGATAAGAGAATAAAAGAAGTGTTTACTAAATATCAGAAATTACACAGATGGAAGATAAAAGCAATTCAGTGCATTGGGAGAGTCCTGGGGTAGAGACAGATGCATCAGGGTACCATAGCTTGATGTCAGGAATGACCAAGATTACTCTGATAACTCTTCTTGCTCTCTTTCCAAACTTGTCAAGCAAAGTTGTCCAATATAATTCTGTTTCCTTTATAAATTTTCCTATAAAGTTAGAAAGTGATAACTAGCAGACAAAAATATGCATTCCAACTAGCTGTCGTATTTCTCACTGTGCATGAATAAAGTAGCGTTCTGTTTTAGAAATTAGTTTAAGGTAAGTTTGGTTAGTGGGTTTCTTTTTGGATCTCTAGGGATGATCAGTCTGTTTTTTTTGTTTTTTGTTGATCACTAATGTGCCAAAATCATGTTGTGAAATCAAAATGGGACTGACTCAGGCAATCACCAAGAGCTTGTGATACAAGAAGTCCAGGACACCCATGCTGTGTGACTGACTGCTAAAGGAGCATATTGATTGATTTTCATTTGTTTTATCTCTGTTGACACACAATAACGGTCAGAGTCATGATGCTCATAGAATGGACTGGGGAGAGGTTGTTAGGCAATGAACTGAGCATAAAATGATATTTTGTCGTTGCCTCAAATTTGATCCGTCGTTCTGAGCTTGAGTTCATTACCTAGGCTGAAAAGTAGGATCCCAGAGCCGCAGCAACACATTTCAGATTTAAATCTATCATTTGTTAGTGTAGTCAGTCTAGCTAAGATGGATCAATTTGTGATGCTCTGACAAAATAGAGTTTGTATTCGTTTGAAGATCAAAATTTGAACTGTGCTGACATAGCTAAGGTAATTTTACTCTTAAGTTTCTAACAGGGTGTGAATTTGGTCTCTCTCTGGGATACCTGCTCCATCTCTCTCTAAAATTGAGTCAAAGAAAATTTTGGATGACATCATTTGGATCAATGACATAAGGTAGATTAAAAACTTTGTCACAGTTCTCACTTTTTAAAATGTGTTATACATTATTACTTCCTCTATTTTTACTGACCACAGAGTTACTAACGCATTTGTCAATCTCTATAATCAACGTAATAAGCCCTTTGGATTTTTATGTTCTAAATATATCTGAAATATTAATTATTATATATTAATATAAATCCTCTTCATGGCTACCACAACAGCCTTTGACTAGGCCCTAGGCTACCTTTATCATGACTTATGGAAATAACTGTCACACTACATCCAGTCTGATAGTTTTTATGTCTATCATCCACACAGTATTGGAAATAATCTATCTAAAATGCAAAGTAGCTGGTGCCATTATTGTTTAGAGATATAGCCATCATTTCTTAATTACCCACAGAATAACAGCAAAGACTGATACCACAAGTATATGCTGAGACCCGGGGAAGAGAGCTCTCACCTGGGCCTCATACTTCTAAAGCAGATGGGGTAACTCACTTCCTGGAGCCGGGGGTAGGCTCTCCCCACCCTGCCACGCATAGGTGCAGATTCCAAGAATTCTAAATTCAGATTTTGTGTCCTCAGTCATTATTAAGGTATGCTTTGTGAAGTCAGGATATATTTCATTTTTTGCTGGTTTTATTTATTACTTGCAAATGCTTAGACATGTGGGACATGGGATATGTGGGATATTCAGACTTCCACTGCGGACATGCAAATGTGAAGCCTTCTACATTTCCACATTAGGCCCTTCATGGCCACAGCTCTACTGAATTCTTCAGCTCATTCCCAATTGCTAATTAGCGTGAAAGTTAATCATACAAATTAGACTGTTTCTGTCATATCCAATTAAAACAGCCAAGAGGCCAGGCGTAAAAGGCACTCAGGGCACAAGACATTGCTCCAAGAATGTAATTCTCTACAAGCCTGGCTGCAGAACCTGCCTGCTGTAACCTGAACCCAGATTCACCTAACAGCTATGAGACAACCTGCCGCAACTCTAAGACTAGTTTTACCTACTGCCAGTCTCTCACCAAGCAGAGCTTGCCAGTTCCCCAAAACTTTCTAATGACAGTGAACTGCCTGGAAAAATGATATGTAACATGTCTCCTCTTTATAAAACCTCCAACCTCCTCTGTATACCATGTATGCCTTGAATTGCAATTCTTGTTTCCCAATAACCTGGTAAATTTAAGCATTTGTCACTACATTTTATTTTGACTTCAATACTAGACGTGTTGTACTTATGGTGCAGTAATCCTAAACTCTTTATACCATACTCTAAACACCATGAGATATAATATCTTCATGTTTTTGCTCATGCTGTTTTCTCTGATTGGTATGTTCAATTGCCTGGCTAATTCATTCATCTCTTACTGTACAGCTTGCAGATCATCACCTCTAAGGATGCCTCCTGACTTTTACATACTCAATCTTCCCAACGTATACTGTGCAAACTTCACTTTTACTACTACCTTATTACACTACATAGCTATTTGTGTAAAAAATCTAAAAAATGTATAAACCTTTTGAAGGCAATGTTAAAATCCTATTATTTGTATTACTAACACTTAAATATGTGATGAACTGAACAGCATGTTAAAAATACATGTTATTTCAAATTTCATTGTATCTATAAAGACAATTGCCTTGAAAACACTATTTACCAATTACTAAAGTTAAAAGCTAAGCAACATTACTTAAATAATAAAAAATTTTCGTTAATTGTATGAAAGAATGCTCAGTCTTTGTCAAAGCCATTCCTGGGTTTTAAGTACTCATTTTCTTTCCACAATGTAATATATACCAAATAATTATGACAGAGGTATTACAATGTAAAGTGCTATGAAAACCAAATTTTGCATAAAATGTTGAATTTTATGTATCAAAGTATCAAAGTAAAATACTTTACTGTATCAAAGTAAAATACCAATGATAGTGCCAAAGACAAATAATTTTGTATAAATTATACAAGATCAATAATCTTAAAATAATCTTAATATGTAAATTAAATTGTGTTTAATTTATAATATTTGAAGAAAATTGTGAGAAGCTATATTTTCAGATTTTAAGTGTAATTATTCATTTAGTTTATGATTTTTATAATATGCATAATATTTAGTTTATGATTTTATATTTATAATATGTTATAAATCATACTATTAAATAATCATATCATTATATTATTTGGTCACACAGAGTGATGGGGCAGTATTTAGAAAAACTGTATTCTTTTCATTGAACATCTTATTTGAAACTTTAGAAAACAGCCCATTTTTAATGTCATATAATTTATATAACCTAGCTTTCCTCCAGCTATAACTATTGGTTGGACCCAATCAGTGAATCTGAGTCAGCACTAGTTTTTGACCTGCTACAATGAGGGAAGCAAGACATTAGCATTCTCAGTCATCCCTGAGCATTAAGTATCTTGCTTGGAACAAATACCAAAGTTTTCAACAATGTACATTTCCTTAAACTGAGTATCTCAGGATTAGTCTTACCTACACCTGATGCACTGACCTGCTTAGTGTTTTTGTCTGAGTTTTCTGGCCTACAATTCCTAGATTCTGATAGTACTGCATTTCTAGCCTTCACCATTCTTCTGCTTGAGTTGATATCCTGAAACCCTGTCATCCTTCTCTTCCCTTGCAAATCCCTGTTCTCCATCTCTCATACATAGGAAAACCAGTTGCACTGGGAAGAAACCGATGCAGCCACATGTCTTACTTTGGAAACTAACTATCATCAGGATTTTTCCTAAGAATGCTGTTTTGTTGAATGGGCAGACTTATTCCATCATGCTGGAGTTTGCCAAACCCTCTGCATTATCCCACTCTGTACTGTGCTTACGGGTTGCTTTCCCAGAGTCAGTCTGACAGTATTTAATCTCATGCACAGTTTTTCAGTCTTCAATCTCCCCAATCTCAGCTTTCTAACCCAACCCCACTGGCCTTTGGTCCTGGGGTCCTATCTTACCTTGTTTACGTGGTTATGGTCTGACATTTATTCATACAAAATAAAAGAAGGGAGACTAGGGGAAGTTTAGTAAGCAAACTTCAATTTTACGAACGATATGGATAACAGGAAAAGAGAGTATGAGTTCTTTGAACAATCCAGTAGGATATGGCTTGAACACCAGAGAGCAACTGGACAGAATGCCCATGAAAGTAGAAAAACACTGAAGTATGACTGCCCCGTAGTCACACTATTATAATTAGGACTATTTATAGTTAGCAACCTGAGTGTACGTTAAAGCATTTTATTTTACGGTGTATATCTTACCTTAACTTCCACATGTGCCATCAGCACTGCAAAATTTGTTAGATGGTTACAAGAGCATGTAGTATGTGTCTTGTTTGTTGTCAGGAGCCGACAGCCTTGTGTTGACCAGTAACCTGTCATTGTCCGCTTGGAATAGCTCCAAAATGAACAGTTAGGGTTGAAATTTTCCTCTGACTGCTACAGGGGGGAAAAAAAAAATCAATAAAGCCAATAACTACTTTATGATCATGTAAATGAGGTAGGCATTTTCTTTACATCCAACACAACCTCATACTCTGTTCCAATTTTGGGGGAGATGTCTACCAGTGTTTTTATATTAAGTCAGCTTCGTCAATTCTAACCAAAATTGAATATATGTTGTTGTTTGTTCCATCTGATTAGAGGTGGGTTCACTGGGTTTTTTTTAATTATTAATATTAAAGAAATACTAGTATCAATGTTTTAGAATCATGTCAATTACATTGCTAAGTAAAGAAGTTAATTGCTCTAAACAATTAAATTATGAAAGGAGGTCTTTAGAAATCTTTGAATTTATTATACAACTGTAATTTTTGTATGTACACAAAAATATATCTTCACATAGACATAATTGCTTGTAATATCACATATGAGACCATGTCCAGTTCCATTTAAGGTATCACTGTCTTTTTTTAAAAAAATAAATTTTATTGTGTGTATTTAAGGGATAAAACATGTTATAGAATACATATAGATAATAAAAAGGTTACTATAGTGAAGAAAATTAAAATATTCTCATCTCACATGGTTACCCATTTTTTTGTTTTTTGTGGCAACAACAGCCAAAATCTACTCATTTAGCATGACTCCTATGTATAGTACAATTTTTTTACCTATAGTCATGCTGTACTTTAGATTTCTAGACTTGTGCTAACTCTTTTTAATTATGGAGAAGCATTATAAATTCATCTATGAATGCTTTTACCACAAGTATTTATTAGCAGATATACAAGAATTATTCTCTTCTTCCAAATGTCACTTCAAAAAACCCACTACATTTTACAGACAATGAATTGTTATGTCAAATAATAGAAAAATATAAAAAGAAAATTAATATACTTAATATTCATGTTATAAGGAATATATATAATGTGAACAACTAAACTTAATATCCCATTGCCTTACCTTGATATGTTTAACAGTAAACACCACAGGATCAGCCAAATACACCTTATTACTGAACTCTTTATTTATTGCTGCTGTAATCACGGGGGAATTGACAATAACAGAATGATTTGTGGACATAGCTTCTGTTCCCAACTTCATACTGGCATTCTCCGTGGACAAATAAGGACCCAAATTGTTATACAGGACAAAGGCCACTCTGATTTCTCCTACAATAAAAGAAAACATGAATTATAAATTGACAAAAACTCTGATTAGTTTGCACATTCTACTTAAATTAGTTGTTAGATGGTAAAGAAGCCTGCATAATATGTATTCATGCAAAAAATCAAGCGTTCATTTCAACCAAAGTGCCAAGTCATTCATGAGGAGAGGAAAGTCAAATTATGCTGAAACAACTACCTATCAGTATTAAAAAAAAATTGAACCTCAATCTCTATTTCACTATATACTCAAAACTGAATTCAAGATAGATCATACACAAAAACATAAAAAGCAGAACCATAAAGCTTCTAGAACAAAATACAGGGTAATATTTTTGAATTTTGAGGAAGATAAAGATGCTTTGGATAGGGCCCAAAAAACATTAACTATAAAATAGTCAACTGAACTTTATCCAAATTGAAAATTCATCTCTATCAAAATATATCATTAAGAAAATGAATAAGCAAACTAGAGACTGGAAATATAACTAAATATAGAACTCATGAATATGTATAAAGCATTTCTACAACTCAACAATAAAATAACCTTAAAATGATAAGAGACATAAACACACATTTTAGGAAAAAAGATAAAAGGCCCAATATAAACACATGAAAAATGATCTGCATCATTAGTAGTTAGGGAAATGAAAATTAAAACTACACTGAGATACCATTTCATACTCACTAGTATCTCTGAAAACGAACAGACTGATCACATTAATGTAGGTAAGTATGTGGAACAACTGGAACTCTTGTACACTGCTGGTGCGAGTGTAAAATAGTTCAACCCTTTGGAAAAATGTTTGCCAATTTTTCATAAAGATGTATCTAGCCTTCCTAGGTAAGTGAAAACATACATCCACAAGGAAAAAAAAATTTGTATAACAATGTTTATACCATCTTTATTCATACTAACCCCAAACTGGAAACAACTCAATTATTATTTATAAGAGAATAAATTATGAAGCATATTAATAGAATAGAATATAGTGTGCGTCAATGAAGAAAATACTGCTGATAGATGGAACATCATGCCTGAATCTCAAATATACTTTGCTAAGTTAGAGGATCCAGAGATGGGGAACCTGCGGCCTTAAGGCGAAACATGGCCTTCTAGGTCCTTAAGTGCGGCCTTTTGACTGAATCTAAATTTTGCAGAACAAATCATTTTAATAAAGAGGTACAGCAGAGAAAGATGAAGCTTTTCTTGCCTCCTTTGGTGCTTAAAAAAGAAGAATCTTGAACTCAGAAGGCTGCAGGTTCCCAGTATCATACTGTATGATTCCAGTTATGTGAAGTCTAAGAACAGGCAAATTGGTCTACAGAAATAGCAATGAGAAGAAAATTTCATTAGGTGGGGAGAGGGGGTGAGAGAAGAGGGTGGTAAAAGACACCAGGAAGTATTCTGGGTAATAGAAGAAATTTATTTTCTTATTTTATATGATTACAGAGATAGGTACAACTGTCAAATACTGTAAGTTTAATGCTGAAAGTGTGTATATGTTAGTGTATGTAAATTATATCTCAACTGCATAAAAAAACAACAATGATTCAAAATCTTTACTTGTCTTAACACTCCATTATCATGTTCTTTGAAGGTCACTGTTTGACTATGACCTATCTTTGATTATTAGAGTCAAGTGGAGAAAGAGAAAACTAAGAGTCAAGTGAGAAGACAGATAAAAAAAAATTTAATGTGTTTTTTTTTGAGAAGGGGGGTGCTGTCCAACATCTAAACTGTGTTCTCATGTTTGGGAAATTCCCTCCTCTTTTAGACGCAAAATAGACATATATTTGCTTTCTAAGCTTGCCTTGCAAAGAGGCTTCTCTGGGCACCTCAACTAGATACAGACAGATGCAGTATACAGTATACAGTACACAGACAGTCTAAGTAGGCTTAGACTTCAGATGAGGAACTTGTGACACACAGAAGCAGGACGTGGTGTAGCAACAGCAGCAGCAGCAGTCCAGTTACTGCATCCAGAGATCATGTGTAATAGCAGTGACATTTCACAGCAATGAGTCTGTGCTACGGTACAGGCTGCTGTCAGCCTCCCTGCTCTGGTATGCTTTTGGGGCCTGAGTATCCAGCCTTCTCAGTGATTCTATGAGATATCCATTATCCTCTCAGTAATCCATCAAAGAGATTATGAGGAGAGCTACATAAAGGAAGAGGGCATTCTTATCTAATCTGCAAGTATTAACATAGTATTGGGCAAATCACAGCAATTCAGTAAATACTTCTTATCTGTTATAACATTTAATTTAATTTTAGTTCTTTCCCTTTATATTTAGTATAAAAATGAGTTTTAGAAGGTTAAACTTAGGAATAGCCATGCATTCTTCTTGTTGATATTAGCAACTTTTATTTTAATTGGCTTATAATTGGTTGATAATTCATATTAATTTCTACATATGGGATGGTGTCATGTTGCCATCCCACCCTGTTTTAACAGTGCACTTAGTCACCGGTAACTTTCAAATTCTCCACTCCAAAATTAATGCTTAAACTTAAAAAAATCCAACTATACATTAATGTAGTCAGCAATAAGATAAATGAACATACAACTTCACATGACTAATATAAACATATTTCAATCTTCGTTAGCTTTGTGTTTAGTGAGTGTGTTGATGCGACACGCACTGTTTCAAGTACTAGGGTTCTATCAGTAAAGAAGTTTAGACAAGGTCCCTGCTCTCACAAAGCTTACTGCCTAGAGGGAGAGTAGGACAATAAGCAGGTAGGTGAAAAGTAATGTACTTTTTTATAATAGTAAGTACGTTAATGCTGTGAAGAAGCATTGGCATAAACATGGCTAATTGGAAAAGAATGACTGGGAAAGAGTGGTCTACCTTAGAGGAGATGGGGAAAGCTCTCCCTAAAGAGGTAGATTTTTTCTAAGAAGCAAATGATGGAGAACCTGCCATGCAAAGAAATCTAAAAGTTGTGTTCCAAGAAGAAAGAAAAGAAAATGCAAAACACAAAAAAAATTGGTGCAGGAACACACTTGGTATATTCAAGGAACAGAATCAAGCCTAGTCTGTCTGGATCCCAGAGAACATGTTAAAGACAGCTAGTTAAGTCATGAGATTTCATTCTAAGTGTTACTGGAGGTGAACTGGTCAGACTTACGTTTCAGGAAGAACCCTGTGTCAACAAGTTATACTGTTGAGGGATAAGAGTGGAAGCAGGGAAACCAGTTAGGAAGCTAAGTTAGGAATCTGATTTTGCTGTTGAATCTCACTGCTGCCTCAAAAATTCCTTTACTCAAGTGAGCAACATAATAATAATTTGTAAGTTCAGTCTTATAGGATTTCTAACATTTATAAAGCATTATATTCTGATGACAACATATAGAATTTGTTTTGCTCGCTATTATTTAAAGGGATCTTCTTTTTTCAAAACTGTTCATCCTGAAATATGAAACATCAGCTTTGAGTTGGTTACTACAACCTGAGGTCGTCTTCCTCATCTAACTGGTTAAAAGATCTCAGTTTCTTGGCAAAAAGTATGTTTTTGAAATTTTAACATTAGTGAATCTTGGGGCTTACTTTCTCTATGAGGTTATTTATTTATTGAATTTTAATTATTTTCAGTGTCTTCAGTCTAGTACTAAGTTAAGCTGACTTATATTTACCAGTTCCATTCCCCAAAAGCATCTCCTTCCACTTAAATTTATATATGCTTTGCAAAGAGAAAGCACAGAAACACTCTCAGAAAGAAGTTTAATAAAAAAAATGTTATTTTAAAATTACAGGTAAAATTTCTATTAAAAAATTTATAAGCGAAATCTGCAAAGTCAGTGACAGTTACTCCTTTTGAGGAAAAAAGGTCCAAACATCTGGATTTTGGTGTTTGTAATTTCCCTCATATTCAAGTTTCTGAAAGCTGAACAGTAAAGGAATAATGTCCAAATCTGATTGAGAATTTTGCAGAACAGATACCATTATAATACCTACCGTGAGGTAGATAAGAAAGAGGAGGAGGAGGAGGAGAAAGAGAATGATGTAGTGAGAGGAGGAGAGGAAGAGCTCTCAGACAGTGGATCTAAAATTCCAAGCCAGAAGCAACAAATTGATTAAGGTTCAATTCCATCACGGTTAAAAAATAAACTCTAACCTACCATTTCGGCCATTTTGCTTTAAAGTATTTGCAGAAAGCTGGATGGTGCTTCCATGGCCCATGTTTTCTGGAAATTTTAGGTCTTCTAAGTTTCCTTCCGTGCTCAGCCTTGCAACTTCCAATTCTGTTAATAGCAAAGAGATATCAGTGCTCATTGAGAAACATGCCCAGGCTACCATCACTCAAGTATTTCTAAAATAAAAACATTGGAATTCTTGTTTTATTTGTCATGCTTTATGGTAGTTCAATCTTAAGAAAGTATATGGTTAGTATTTTAATTTTTTCAAAATAATGCAAATCAAAGCTAGTAAAATCATGTAAATAATACAACTATGTCAATAATAAAGCCTGAAATTTAAAATGCAAGCCCAAATCCTTATACAGAGTCATTGGCCTTAATTTTCAAAATATAATCTTTATTTTATGAATTAAGTAAAAATCCTTTTATAATCTAGAGCTGTACTATCATATCAGTATTGATCTATCTTTAAATCTAATAAATTTGAGATAGCTTTATCAAATCTTCTGAAATGAAACTGTCAACTATCTCCTAACCCACAATAAAAACAGATTTATACTCTTTATGAGCCAAATAACACAATTATCAAATATTGTTTTATCTTCACTCAATTGACTTATTTATTTACAGTGTATAATTCAAAGATACTGCTATCATAACTATAATAACCCATAAGCCCTGTTTTAGGAGGATACGATTTTAAATAGTACATTATGTATGTAGATACATACATACATACATAAAAATTCTAAAAAAATAAATGGACCTCACTCTAATATATCCAATATTAGAATTTCGTAAGAAAGATACAACATACATAATTTTAAACCCTTTTAAGGCAATGACAGGTGATACCCTCCTTATTTTAGAAAAAGAACAACTTATCTCCGTCTAAATAAAGCATTACTCATATCTGGGACAGCAGAGATGCTTTTCTCTTTTTCCTCTTCTGCTATGCCAGGGTCTCTGGACCTTCTGCACCACAAAGACTACTTACTAATATTGTCTGTGTTCTCCCTGACAATGTCAGTCTTCAAAAGGTTGTCAGCCAGCACAAAAGCACTTTCCTCCACAGTGTCAAGCAACATGGTGGCCGCACGTAGTTGATCACTTGTAGTCAGGTCTCTCCATGCATTCAGAGCTTGTGGCTGGAGGAGGTTGTTAACTGTCTCGACCATTGCCTACAAGAGGATGAAAAGAATGACAGAGGTCTCTAGTGAACCCACAGAACTGTCAGAAATCCAGGTGTACATGTTGCCCAGCAAGCAAGGATCAGCGGTGTGCATGAGTTCAGTATTGTCCCAGCCTCCCCTGTGACATGCTGCAGCAGAAGCATTCATTATTTTGTTCTGTAAAACCCTAGCTGAGATTTTGCAAGGCAAGAGGAAAACCTGTTCTTGTTTTGAAGGACAACAAATAGACCCAAGCTTGCTTCTTAGAGTCAATAGCACAGGCTGCAATAAGACTATGATCACATAATTAAATTATTTGGCTACAGAACTGTTGGTAAGTAATTTAAACCAAGGGTTTTACCACATCACCCAGAGAAAATGATTTTTTTTTCTATACATCACCATAAAACTGGACACTGAACACAACAGAGATTAAAAGGATGACTATAGACAGGACAATCCAATAATTTGTTGCCTAGTCATTGAGGACTCACTGAGCGAACCAATTTGTTTTTTAGCCAGCTAGTAAAATGTCAGAATGGGGAAAATATCAAAGTAAACATACTCCCATATGAAGAGAAAACTTCTTTATGCTGTTTACCATTAGGGAGGGGAATTAACAGTAGGACCTCACCACCTATGGCTCTCAGGGGTTTTATCTTAAAAAAAAAAAAAAATCAGCAGTAGGTACACACACACAGAGACAAAGTATCACAGTTCTCATTGCTTCATCCAAAAGAATATTCTCTGTAGTTACAATTTATATATTTCCTGTGGCTTGCTTAATATTGTAGGTTACAAAGAAAAAAAACCAGTTCTCTCAATAAGGTCTTGGGTTTCATTCAAACATAGAGAATTGCAAAATAGAAAAATACAATACCTGCAGTTTGAAAGTGATCATCCCTGAACCCATTCATTATGAAATATGCATCTAATCCAGAAATAAAGTTGAATAAACAACCAACATAGACACAGTTTCTAGGCAGCACATAAGTGTTTTAAAACAGGACCCACATTATTGACACATTGGCAGAGAGGTTGGGAGAGATGGGAGAAATACCCTTTACACTGCAGTGTTTTCTTCTGGCTGGTGTTTTCATAGTAACCAAGTAACAACTGTTAAAAATTCAGCTTCATAATGAAACACCTTGGCTGCCAATTAACACCAGCTTCAAAAACTAATTTGCCTTTTGATAAAAGTTGTTTTTCTTGATATTTTCCCAGCTATCCCAAGTTCTTGCCAAAAATCAACATCACTGTACTTTTAAGTAAAATAGTCCTACTCACAACTTGCTTACTTTGCATAATTTTTAAAAGAAAAACACAAACAAACCAAAAAAAAAAAAAATCTTTCATGAGTTTAAAGACTGGGCATTTTCACATAGTGTGCTTAGCTCTGTCATTTGTTCTGGGTTTAAAGCATGACTTAGTAGCCAGACAAAAGTATTTCCGGATCACAACAAAATAATCTGCTTTCCAGGAAATTCTCTATAAGAGTATTGCCAACGGGATATGCCAAAAGAGAGGTGCCAGGGAAACAAATTAAAAAAAAAAAAGGTTTAGATATTTTCTGAAGCCAAACAGAGAACACAGATCTCTTTAGCGCAAAGAAGTATTCTGTTAGGAATTGATGATGCTCTGAATTCATTAGAAATGCTCTGAAGATCCCACGTGTAACAGAAATTATGTGTGTTCTTTATGGAACAGCCATTTTAGCTGCTAATAATCTTAATAATTAGTTAATAATCTTACAATAATTAAATCTTATCTCTGGGAAAAACTATTAGGGATAATACAAATTTCTGTTCTGCCCTTCATTGCTTTTATTTTTTAATTTAAAAAGCACAAATTGAAAAAAGAAAAGAAAGAGAAACAACTATGTCCAACTCCAAGAATGCTCTAAATAAGAACCTGATCCAAGACTAAAACATGGAGAAATAGGAAGTCTGAACAGATTTTTAACTAGCATGGAGATTGAGTCAGTAATCACAAACCTCCCAAAGGGTAAAACAAAAACAAAAACAAAAACCCAGGATCAGATCGTTTCACTGGTGAATTCTACCAAATTATTCTACACTTAAAGATGAATTAACACCAATTCTTCCTAAACTCCTCCAAAAAAATTGAAGAGGAGGGAACACTTCCAGACACATTTTATGAGGCCAGCATTACTCTGATACCAAAGCCAGACAAAGATACCACAAGAAATGAAAACTACAGGCCATATCCCTGAAGAATGTAAATGCAAAAATCCTCAACAAAATACCAGCAAACCAAATTCAACAGCACACTGAAAGGATAACACAACAGGACCAAGTGGGGTTTATCCCTGGGATGCAAGGATAGTTCAACGTATCAGAATTAATTAATGTGATACACCACATGAACAGAATAAGGATAATGTCACATGATCATCTTAACAGATGCAGAAAAAGCATTTGACAAAATTCAGCACCTTTTTATGATTAAAACTCTCAACAAACTAGAAATAGAAAGAAATTTTCTCAAAATAAAAAACGCTGTATATGAAAAGCCCTCCCACTGGGAAAAGGAAAGCTTCACGAGGGTGGGGACGCTGTCTCATTGACAGGGGCCAAAAGCAGTGCCCAGTAACTTTTGGCTGAGTAATTTGCCATCCATGGGAGAGTCACACTTAAGTCATTTTTCACCATTTTCATGATAGCAGAAAAAAATTTTCTGAAGGTATTGGTTTTACAAGAGCAAAGAGTAACTACAAAAGATAAAACCTATTAACTAGCCAGTATTTTCTGAATCATTCTCATTTCAGAGATTCAATAGCACATGGGTTCTGTCTTCATCCATTTGGGCTGCTATAACAAAATGTCTTAGAGTGGATAATTTATAAACAACAGAACTTTAATTCTCACAGTTCTGCAGGCTGGGAAGTCCAAGATCAAGGCACCAGCAGATTCAGTGTTTGGTGAGGTCTCTCTCTCTGCATCCTCACATGATGGAAGGTAGAAACAAACTCCCCTGGGCCTCCTTTATAAGGGCACTAATCCCGTTCACGAGGGCCTAACCCTCATGACCTAATCACCTCCCAAATGGCCCCTGTCCCGACACTGCTACACTGGGGATTGTTTCAACATATAAATTACGGGAGATACAAACACTCAGACCACAGCAGGCTCCCATTTTAGTACTTATTCATCTTGAATAGAATTATTTATATTTGTGTCTGGATTTCTCACTAGACTGTGATATCCTCAGGGAAGAGATCATGTTCATTTGTGTTTTCCCGGAGTAAATTTTAGTGCCTTGATACATTTGGGGTACTCCTTAATACTTATACAAGGTTAACTTACTTTTATTATTAAATCATTCATGATGTTATACACAACAGGAAAATTGAAAGCATTCTCTTTTATTTCTTTAACAATTTTCTATGTCTCCCAAAAAATCTTTTGAGAGAAGGAAGCACTCAGATATCACCATAGTTTGGAAGGAAGGCAGGCTGAATTAGAAGGAATTAAGAAGACAGAGTTCAGAAGAAAAATTGGACCCCAGTTTTTGTGGATAATACAGACCACTATGAATAACAACAATATATTTTATAAAAGTTTCCCATAATGTTTTAAAGTGTACTAATGCCAATTTTCAGCATAATTCAATGAGATTTTATTAGATATATATAATATGCAAAGAACTAGGGAAAGCACCGTTGGATGAATTCAGGAAAGAGAAGGAAAATATGGAGTTTGCCTCCAATTGCCTATGCTCCAAGGCAGAAAGGCCAGCACAAAATAGATCTAAAAATTCCCAGCATGTGGGATAGAAAGTAATAGCTGCTTGGTGGAGGGATCAAAAAAAGAATAAACTTTCTTTGGCTCTGAAGAAAGTATTTGAAGCTAGAGTATGTAATAAGCAAGTTGATAATAAAAAAAGCAAATTAGGCAGCCCATTTGAAAGTTAAGAACAATTATTTCACTTTAGCAGATAAATTTAAACTAATAAATTGCTGACATCCTTCTGAAAACTGCATAGTAATATAAATTATATTTCACTCTACTTCTACATTTTTGTTTTTTGATGTTCTCCTGAATGCAACATGTCTTTATCAGTATATACCATAATCATTATGCTAAACAATGTTGTTTTACTCTTACTATATATACAGTTATGTTTAAAATTTTTCTTCATGTGTAAATCTCAAGATATGTTGAGGAAGAGAAATAAGTTCAGGTTTCCTCTGCTCCCATCTCTTGCTTTCTGACTATATACACTTTATATATGTGAAAATACTATACATCCATTTATAATTTGAAAAATAAAAACATAGATTTAATTCTTTTTTATTGTTGACTTCTTGATATAAAGTTTATCCATTGAGAATAAAGTAGAGTAAAGCAAAAGTTTAAAATCATTACTGAATAGAGCACATTGTACTCCAATCTGCGTTTCGATACTGATTCAAATCAAAATTTTAAAGGTCAAATGTCAGAAGAGTCCTCAAAACAGTTTATAACTTGCAGGTTTTTTATTACAAGTTGAGTGACTGATATTTACACATCTGATCAATAAACCTAAGGTACTTTATATAACCCCTGTCATTTTATATTATTAAGCATACAAAAACTACTAATCTCTGAGCTTTTATATAACAGTGAAGTGTTGGCATTTTCAAGTCTTAATTAAAATTAGATTGTGTAACACACTGACCTTAATATAGTAATGAGTTCCTTTGAGTAGAAGAAGATGAAACTAAAATTTCATAGAAAATACCTCTTTCTCTTTAAAAGAGACTCTTTGTTAAAAAATATTATTTTTAGCAAACTATATTAGATTGTATCACTTTTTTAAATTCTAGTTTAGCTTAGGACAAAATGACAGAATGTTGTCAAATAAATCTATATGGTGTTACAAGAATTAAAGGGAGCTATAGACTTGACTCAACCTTCTTGCTAACTCCATATTCATTCAACAAATATTAACTGAGCACCTTCCGTGTGGTAGGAAATTGAGATGCAGCAAGAAAGACAGATGTTCTCCCCTTCCCTCAAGGTGATAACATAGTAAGCCTAGGCAATCAAACAAGCAATTAAAATCCACATGACAAGCATAGTAATAATGGAAACACAGGGTTCAAGCTCCGTATTGTTAAGTCTCCATGAAGTAGGAGAACTACAAGCTGAAATTCAACAGTGATCAGAGGCAAGGGGTATAGCATGTACTTATAGGCATAGAAGTGAAATAGGCACTTTGGGGGACCTGAAAAAAATTTTCTTGTTGTAAAGAGTGCAAGGGGTTCAGTGGCAGGATTGGTAAGGGAAGGCTAGATTCCAAAGAGGCTTGCAAACCATATTAATAAAGTGTTTGCAACTCTTCCTAAAAGCAATGGTCACTAAAAAAATTAAAGTAGTGGAGTATAATATATTTATACATTACAAATGTATAAACGTATTATAATGGTTAATATTTGGTTTTTAAAAATTTTTTAATGTTTTTTCGAGACCAGGTCTCGCTATGTTGCCCAGGCTGGTCTGAAAATCCTGGTCTCAAGCAATCCTCCTGCCTCAGCCTTTCAAGTAGCTGGAATTACAGGTGCACACCACCACATCCAGTAATAATGGTTAATATTTGCAAACCATATTCCAGAACCCAATATGACTGCTTTATGATGCATCAACTCCTTTAATTTTCACAATAACCCGATGAGGTAGAAATTATTATTATCCTCATCTTACAGTGAGAAAATGGAGACTCAGAGAAGTTAAGTAACTTGCTAAAGACTAATTAGCTAACATAGGGTAGACCAGAGTTCAAATCCATGCATTCTGGTTCTGAAGAAAAAGAGAAGCAGAGATTCCAAAGATATTTAAAATGATTTGTTGATTGATTAAAGTTGGTTGCTGTGGAAAACAAAGAAGTGCAAAGCATAGCACTTGAGATAGGCAATGAGGTAGCACTCGCTTAAAATGGTAATAAAGGAAGAAGAAAATATTTTTGTTTTTTAAAACATAGTTGGTGTAAGTGTGGGGTGATGAAGAGTGTGAGGAACGTGATAAATTCAAGTTTGCCTATTTTGAATGCAAAGTACAGACATGTGTTGCATGAAGATGTTTCAGTTGACGATGGACCACATACACCACCGTGATTAAGATTAAAATGGAACTGCCCTATACAGGTGTACCATTTTTTATCATTTACACTGTATTTTTACTGTACCTTTTCTATGTTTAGATACATAAATACTTACCACTGTGTTACAGTTGCCTACAGTATTCAGTGCAGTAATATGCTGTACAGGTTTGTAGCCTGGGAGCCATAGGCTATACCATATAGGTATGTGTACATACAATCTATGATGTTCACTCATCTAAATGACACATTTCTCAGAATGTATTCTTCTCATTAATCTACCTATGACTGTAACCTGAATAGCACTGGGTCTAGATATGCCTGAAGTGTACACAAGATATCTATTGTTGACATGTAGTTCAGGTGTCATAAATTAAGCAGGCTTACTGAAGCATTGGTATGTCTGGCATTACCCAGATAAACCAAATAGAGGGAGAAGAATTGATAGCACAGAAAGACTAACAATACAGACGAGAAAATGAAGTAAGAATAGTCGACAATGATGATGAAAGAGTAAATCGTCACAAGAGTGTGGTATCAGAAATCAAGGTAAAGGGGTTTTCATCAGTTTCAAAAGTAACTCAATCATTGAAGTATCCAAAACATTCTTCTTCTCGAACTAATAATAATAATTCTAGTTTCTTCCCCACCCTAAGAACTGGTAGAATGGTTGTAAAATAAGAAGAAAAAACACTGAGAGATTGTTTTTGAAGGACAATCAGTACAATTTTATGTATCATTACTTCAAAGCAGCAATATTTATTCATAATTAAAATAATCCTAGTACTGAATATTCTGGCAAGGGAAGCAGATAATAAAGTGTACAATGTTAGAAGGCACAAAGTGCCATGTAAAATACAAGGAAAATAGGCAGGATAGGGGGATTTAGAATTAGGGGTGGGGTTAGGGGAGAGAGCAGCTTATGCTTACAGGATGGTTTAAATGGGCATCTCTGAAAATGTAGCAATTCAAATAATACGAAGTAGTTGAGAGAGTTAGCCTGGAGGAGAAGCATTCCAATCAAAGGGAAGAGCCAGAATAAAAATCCTCCATTGGGAACATACAAAGCAGACTGGAAAACATACAAAACATACAAAGGAGACTGGAAAGAAGTGTCAGTTAGGGAGGTGGACAATCAAGTGTGTGGTCCTGAAGAGAGTATATCAGGGAAGAGGGGGTGATCAGCTGTGTCAGATGTTTCTGACTGGCCAAGTAAAGTATGGATCGACTGCTGACCATTGGCTTGGCAGCATGAAGTCATTAATGATCTCAACAAGTACCATTTCAGTGAAGTGGTGGGGGGAAAACCTAATGAGGTAAATTTAAGAAAAAAGGAGAAGCGGGATTGGCAATAGTGAGCGTCGAAAAGTGCTGGCAGGATCTCTATTGCAATGGGCATACCAGCAAGCAAGTAGAAATGTGGACCAGGAGCTTCAATTAAACAGTAAGTATTTGGAGATCACTTCATATGTGCTAAGTACAATTTGAAAGGTCCTGAGGATACAGAAATAAAAGTAGCCTGGTGCCTCCCCAAGTAACTTAGTGATAGAGTGAAGAGACATTAAAATACAGCTTGGTAATTGCTGCAATAGAGGAAAACTGAGAGTATTATAAGTTCACATAAGAGGGCATTTATCCCGGCTAAGTGGGACAAAGAATGCTTCTCTAGAGTAATTGGCATATGAAGTGGGAGTTGACAGATAAGTCAAAGTTACAGAGATGAAGGGAAGGAGGCAGTAGAGCAAATGTAGAATGAATCCAAGCCAAAGGTACTGGACTATGAAAGCATGGGGACATGAAGATAAGCGGTTTGTGAGTGCAGGGTCCAAGGATGCAGGAGGGGCCAGTCAACTGCGTGAGAAATTAGCAACAGGAGACAGATACTCAAGCACTGTAGTTCAAAAAGGGGACTTTCTTCTTAAAGGGCAAGAGAGTAATGGACAGTCTGTGAGTATGGTCAAGTCACGATCATATTTGCATTTTTAAAACATTACTTAGCAGTAGGGGGAATGGATTAACAGAAGAATTTGGGAATGGATAAAACAGTTGGTTAACTATTTTTTGAGAATCATTCTGTACACAGGTAAGAGCTGAAGCTGGAAGAATGGACATCAGAGGAAAACTAAGTTTGCAGTCAAAATCATCTTGCAAAGGTATGTCATGACCTTGGTGAAAGCTTTTTAATGGCATTCAGACATTGACTCTTTTCCACAGCGTTCCTTCCACTGTATTTTCCTTCAACCCAGTGCTTCAGGCATATTGGTCTTCCTTCTATTCCCAGAACTCTCCAACCACTTCTCACTTGACCATCTCTGCCTTGGGTGACCTCCGATCCTGAAATGCTCTTTCTCCAGAAAGGTACAAAGGGGAATTGCAAGAACTCAGTTTCATTATCACCTCCTTAGAAAGTCTTCTCTGATCTACATGAGCTATAGTAACTATTTTTAATCACATGACTGTTTTAATTCTTTGCATAGTACTTCTGCCACCATATTTTATTACTTTGATTGATTTACTGTCTATTTCTTTCCTGAACTTCAACCTGCTGAACTAGGATGTGAGCTCTACAAACGCTGACATCCTGTCCATTTTTACCCCTAAGTATCTGCAACTGGAGCAGTGCCTGAACAATGAGAACTCAAGAAATATTGCCTCACTGAGTGAATGAATGAATAAATCTATGCTTTTAAGTTTCTATGTTTATCATTTTTTAATGGAAAATATATTTTCCTGACTTTGACAAGGACATAACTTGTAGGAAAGTCTGAGAAACTGCCATAGCCAAACAGAACAAATGAAATGTATTATCATATCTTAGATAGCATCCTAAAACATAAAAAGGATGCAGGTAAAAACTAAAGAAATCTGAATAAACTATGGACTTTATTTGTTTTTGAGACAGAGTTTTGCTTTGTCACCCTGAGTAGAGTGCAGTGACGTCATCATAGCTCACTGCAACCTCCAACTCCTGGGCTCAAGTGATCCTCCTGCCTCAGCCTCCTGAGTAGCTGGGACTACAGACACACACCATGACACCTGGCTCATTTTTCCATTTTTTGTAGAATCACGGTCTTGCTCTTGCTCAGGCTGGTCTCGAACTCCTGAGCTCAGGCAATCCTCCTGCCTAGGCCTCCCAGAGTGCTAGGCATGAGCCACTGTACCAGGCCTAACTATGGACTTTAGTTAATCACAATATATCAATATTGGTTCATTAGTTTTAACAAATGAACCATACTAATGTAAAATGCTAATAATAGAGGAAACTGTGCATGTGCATATGAGAGATATATGGGAACTTTCGCTACTACTTAATCAATTTTTCTACAAATCCAAAACAGTTCCAAAAAATAATGTCTATTAGTTTTAAAAGGACATGCTCATACTAATGTAAAATGCTAATAATAGAGGAAACTGTGCATGTGCATATGGGAGATACATGGGAACTTTCGCTACTACTTGATCAATTTTTCTACAAATCCAAAACAGTTCCAAAAAATAATGTCTATTAGTTTTAAAAGGACATGCTCATAAACAGTTAAAGAATACAGAAGCATATAAATTAAAACCTGAAAATCTGTTTACAGAATACCACCGCAACCCCACCCAAAGAGAATCACTTTTGATAGTTTGTTAGGGATCCTTTCAGACTTATAAATATTCACATACTTACACAAACAAATGCAATCCCTACAATAATGCTGTTATCTGTTGTTTTTTTGCTTGTTTATTTGTACTTGAAAATACTATCACACTCATCTTTCTAGGTCAATACAAAATCTATTAATATGTTGTTCTTTTGTGGCTAACAATTATTACATTATTTGGTGTAGTAGTTAATGCAACCAGTTTCCTACCGATGAAAAGTTAAATTGTTTTGTCACTAAAAACCACAACCCAAATCTACCTTGAGATCCTTTCTACAGAATCTATTCTTTTCCACGGCAGAACGTTATGCCATTGTGTGGGTCTGTCGCACGCTACTCCCAAAGTCCTTATTCTAGGCAAGGAGAACACCACTGTTTTGTGATTATGTGACAAGACTTACAAAGAAACATTATAAAAAGATGGATGTGAGTAAGAATAATCTTCTCTGGCAAGACATTTTAAAAGCTGGTAACAGTGATTGCTTTGGAGGAGAGCTGAATGCTTGGGAGAGAGAAGAGAGGCAGGACTGAACTACGTAACTCCAAGGGGCCACCACTCAAATAGACAACAATGTTAGCGGTACGCCCTGGAGATTCTAGTGGCAGGGAGACATATTTATTTTTCTGTCTTTTAAATTTTAAGCCATTTGCCTATATTAGTTATTCAAAAAGTTACTTAAAAAGAATAAAAATACAACCTGAGAATAATTTGAAATTGCTTTAAAATTTTTTACACAAAATGATTAATCTCAAGCTATGACTAACAGAACAATCAAAAGGACATCATAATCTATATTTAGAGTTCAAAAGTAACTCCAGTACTGTTGTAAATCTATGGTAGGTTATTACATCAAAACTGGAAAAAGATTGCATTAGGTATCATTAAATAAGAAAAAGAAAAAGCACTTTAGTTGCATCTGAGAATGGTAGTTGCCTAATATCCCTCTTGTGGTAGACACAGAATCACTGGACACTATGCCCACCTGCAAAGCTACACCTATTAAGTGGTATTTAGCTATGCAAATAGGGTAACCCATGAGATACAATCAGAAGTAGTTGGGTAAGACTTCTGGAAAGTACTAAAAGGAAAAAATCGTTCAGTTACTTGCCCTTTTCCTTCTTCCTGTTTGGAGATTAGTATGTCATGATTGTTGGAACCTAGGCAGCCATCTTGTCATCTTCAAGATGGAAACCCATGTGCTAAAGATAGTGGAGCTGAGAAACAGACAAAGCCTTGTCTCTGAAGATTTCGTGGAGATTTCAAGCTAATCTTGGACTGCCTCATCTGCATTTTTTTATGTGCAAAAATAAAGCCCTGGTTTGTTTAAGCTACCGTAGTTAAGTTTCTGTTACTACCCGCTGTACAAAATTCATACATTAGACAAGGAAAAATATAAAAATTGTAACTTTGTTGGGAGCAGTCTTAAAAAATCATTTGTTTGGTTCCAAGCCATCAGGCAAATACTTTACTGCAAATTACATTTTAAAATTTCCATTTCTTTTCTGACCTGTACCCAAAAAGCTAATGGTAGTTTCAGAAAGTAGGATCTTAAATCTGTAATGCTGTTTTTAATATCTTTTTCCTTCTGGTTAGCTATGTAATCATAAAGCTATTAAAGAAATAGCAAAGTAAATTGATGTGTATTCTCTTGCATTTGCATAGAAATAATATCTATTTATATTTTATGTATTTTAAACTTTTCTGAAGTAAATATATGTTCAGAAAGCAATGATGCATGGAATGTACATTAAATAAAAGTTTTTCAATTAAGCAATGACCCAGGTTGTGATCAGGAAATTAAATGAGAGAAGAGAATATAAGCTGGTGAAGAGAAGATAGAAAATATTTTTGTTTTAGATAAAAAACATTTTATTTAAAAACAGAAGGACACTTTTCCCCCACCATCATTAGAATCACTTCCTTAAGCATTCACAAACCATGTAAATAAAAAACAGCAGATGGAACATTTGTTTATTTACAGGAAATGTGGAAAATGGAAGGGGCAGAAATGACTCTGTAAAGCGGCCATCTCTGCCTGAACTGACAAGGTCGCCAGGGGAACCCAGAATGATGTTCTTTCCACCTCAAAGCAGAATCTCCATCATCAATATCTGTCATTGTCCTTTGGAGGTCTTCAAATTATTGGATTTATGAATTGACCTCTTCAAGCTCTTAAATAATACTTGTATGATTTACTCTATATTACATATGATTTTACTGTCTTTTGATTCAACGATTGCTTTGTATGTAGTAGCATTTAATGACTACAATTTATAGAAGAGAATTCTTAATAATTATGCTTTATATAAAGAAAACGACAGTACTTTGGTTTTGTAGTTGGAAGTCACTTTCTTTGATCTCAGTGTCTTTTAACAATACGTTCAGGGCACCAGAAACACGCAGGGTGCAGATTTATATTTTCTCTCTTACTGACATAAATCAAGTGCAGATTTATCAAGCTGTGAAATATATTAAGTTCACAGGGTTTTAACAAAGGGTTACCAAACCACAAGAACCTGCTGTGATTCAAACTACTTTCAGATGTCCTTTTAATTATACTAAATGAAAGTTTGGGTTGGCTTTGATACTTATGGGCAAACATCGAAATCTCTTGAGAGAGCTGCTGAAAGTACTCCCTGTTGCTGTAGTTAATATACTACACTGTATGCACACTGGTCATACAATGACCGATTTATTCTAGCCACTTTAACAAGGATATCCAGCCTGACAGGCCACACAGAATGGTATCACAAGTCAAGCAAAGCACAAATCATTAGAGGACTCTGAAAGTTGTTTGACATGCACCACAGAGCTCTTTGTCACCCAGCCAATTAAGTGACCAAACAAGGAACTTGAAAATACTCATTAATTTCTTCCCTAGCAGTATAAATGGAGCTTAGAATGCTTCTTGTCTTATGCACGAAAGACACACAAGTAAAACTGGCATAATTCAATTTGCACTTTGTCAAAGGTGCAAGTAGCAACTTTGGTTCACAGAAAGAGTGTATTAATAACACACAAAAAATGAAAGGAATGGGCAAAAAGGTTTAGATATTACATGTAATAATATAAGACATCCAAGCTTTGAAATTTTTAAAATGAATCAAAAGTTGACAATGCTTTGATTCTTGGAAAGCTGTGTCAGCATTTTTGAGCAGATTCAGCAACACTTGACATCATTTCCTCCTCTTTGCAATAAGAACTTCAGTTGAGTCCAGAATACCATACTGTCCTGGTCCTCCTCCTTCCTTAAGACTGCTCTTTACTCTGTATTTCTGGTTTCTTTTCCTCTCCCTCACCTCTACATATTACAGTGTCCTGGGGCTCAGTCCTATATTCTTTTCTATTCTCTCTCTACTCTCATTCCTGTGATGAATTCATCTGGTACACTGGCTTTAAGTGCTCTAAGCTTAACACTACCAAATTGATTATTTCTAGGCTAACCTCTCAACTGAAGTCCTTGCTTGTATATTCAACTACATATGCAACATACATATTGCATATATAATAAGAATCTCAAATTTAACATGCCCCATAATGAAGTTCTTTTCTTGCTCCTCCCAAATTGGTCACAGACAGACCATCTCAATAAATGGTGATCATTCTTCTCAGGCAATAAATCAATCATTGCAGCTCCTTTCTTCCTCTGTCACCTCACATGCAATCTCTTAGCAAATCTTTGGTTTCACTTTATTAAAAAATCGTGAATCTGAATAATAATTGTATTATCCAGCACTAATATAATAATCCAAGTGACAGTGACTGTCACCCTGCTTCAGATCTTACTTTTCCTGCTATAAGCTATTCTCCACTTTTATAACACATCAGATAATGTCATCTTATGCTCAGAAATGTGCAATGGTTTATTGGGTCTCTCTGAATAAAAGCTGAAGTCCTTACAATGGTCTTTCAAATTCTGGGCCCTTGCTGCACCACAGATTCATACCCTGTGACCTTTTCTCTTTCATTCTCCTCCAGTTGCACTGGCCTTCTTAACCGCTCCCTCAATTTTTATTGTGTGGTCTTTATGAAAGTCATTTAACCCTTCTTGGGCCTTGTTTTCTCATCTGTGAGTTAAAAATTGGAATAATTATATCATAGGGTGCTTATGGTAGGGTGAGGGGAAACTTCCCCTTTCCCCCAGAAAGTTCCCTGAGAGATCAACTCACAATTAGGGCAGATTAATAAAAGAAAGATGTATTTACCACGTGCATGGGGAGAATCACAGAGTGATTAACTCAATAGATATTTTTATACCTGTCCTTTTGGAGGGCTAGGGGAGATGAGGAGTACAGGTAATTCTCTTTAGGGGTGACAAATGGTGTTAGGGAGGACAAATGGGTTGGGGAAACAGATTGACTTGTAAATTAACCTGAGAGACCAGCATTGTGTTTAAAATGATCTGGGCCAGGTCTGGTTGCATTCTTGATCTTCTTTCCTGCAATATATTGAAATAACAGGGAGAGGAAGGAAAGTCAATTGCCCCTTTGATCTTTTGATTGGGTCAGTCCAGTTTATGCAGATAGAGGGAAAGCCCTTTCCAGTGCTTTCTGATCTCTAAGAGCCTTTATTCAAAATACCAAGGACTCATATTTTGGGGTGAAATTTCCTGAGTCCCTTCATTATGAATATTAAATAAGAATGTATGCTAATTGCTCTGCATAATGATGGGCACATAATTAATGGATAATATACATATTTATTCTTACTAAAAAATTGTTGCTACTCTTCATTGAAGTGTTGAAGAAGCACAGGACACCTGTCAGGAGAGCAGCAACAGTGCCATCAATGCTAGATGTGTGACCTTAAGCCAGTCATTTTGTAAGAGAGGGAATGGTCTGAAAAGGGGTAAAATGTTTTATGAGCTGTCTGTTTACCACCCCTCCCCTCTTTTTTTGGGAATTAAAACCTGCATCCCTGCCTGAGGCCAGTGGTTAGAAGGGCAGGGGAGTGTTCTTTGTTTTTTGTGCCACAGGAGATTGCTCAATGGAACTGTCTAGGCATAGGTCACACGACTGTCTTTGCTGGAGATGGGGTCAATCAGCACCATCAACTATAATTAAATAGCAATACTCTGAAGCTGAACCCCCCACCTTTAAAATCTCTGTATTTCTGCTTATCATTAGGATGATGGCACTTTAAGATGAGATTCTCAATCCTCCTCATTTGCTAGCAAATTAATAAACCTCCCTTTCCTTCTCCGCAAACCACTTGTCCTCATATTTCTGATGTGGCCTCAGGGACAAGTGCCCAGCTTTCCATAACAATTTCATCTCCTCCAGGTCTCAACTAACTCACCTTCATCTCTAAGGTCCCTTCTGGTAATATTATATAATAGCAGCTATTTAATACGCATGCTTAAGACAAACCTTACCTGTCTTCTCTGGCATAAAACTTAAAACTCTCCTCTTAAATGAAGCTATTGAAGGAGCTCAGGAAATTTCAATCTAAAACATGACTCCTTGCTCTGAAGAATATTTTGAATTGAAGGCCCTTAGAGATGAAGAGGCCTTGGAATGGGCTTTCTTCCATTTGCATACAACCAGACAGACCCATCAAAAAGAACAATTGCCTTTCCTTCCCCTCCCTGTTATCTCAATATATTGCAGTAAAGAAGATCAAGAATGCAACCAGACATATCACAACTCATTTTAAAGATAATACCTGTCTCTTAGGTTCATTTAATTTGCAAAGAGAATCATTTATAAGTCAGTCTGTTTCTCCCATCCATTCATTCTCCCAAGTATCTGTTCATCCTCCCCAGTAACCATTTATTGCCACTCAACAGAATTATCTATATTCCTCATCTCCCCCTCCCCTCAAAAATGAGTATATGTAAACTTCTAGCCCCCACTGGGAAATGGGGTAATCACTCTGTGATTCTCCCCATGCACCTGGTAAATAAATATCTTTCTCTTATTAATCTGCCTTATTGTGAGTTGATTTTTCAGCAAACCTTCCTGGGCAAAGGGGAAGTTTCCCCACAATATTATGCCTAAGAAATGGAAACTATATGTTTTATTATTATACATGTCAATTTCTATCTTTTGACAGTCAACAAGGATTGCATTGTAATCGATAATTACAGATAAATAAAGAAAAATAAAATATATTGGACCCAATGTGGGGGTTCTATTGTAGTCAAAACTCTCGGGATGCAAGTACAAGCACTTTTAGGAAGATTCATGTATTTAAAAAAATCATACCAATCACCTTTTAATTGTTGATCTACAGATCAGTTATCATAGTGGACAGCTGACAGTTCAAATTCCACTGTGCTTTTATTTGTGTGTGAAATAAATAAAAGGTTGGAAGCAGGAAGATATCAGAGATGGATCTAGGTAATTTATAAAATAGACACTGAACTTCTAAATAATTGAAAACTAAATGGATTTAAAGGGTTAAAATCAACCTTAGAATAATCATTGCTTGTGCCTATGTAAAATCCATTATTTTTAAAGAAACTCATTATGACTAAATAATCATTTTATTTCAAATTTAATGCATAAAGCACTTCAAGTGTATTTCATACCTATTGCATAGATAGCTGTGAATGTGCTCTGAGCATAGAAACAATAGGGTACATAAAACACATCTTTAAAATTCAAACAGACAAAGAATAAAGTATTATTCACTCTGGAATTTCATGGAATAATGATCTACATTAAGACAAACAGAAGTAGTGCTGTGTATTAGTTAGCAAAGCATTTCTGCTCCACCAATATTCTGTTTGTATTTGGTCTTATCAGATGTTTAGTCAATAGCTGAAACATTTATTCACAGTCAGTCAATTATAACACCAGGAAATCAGCCACTGAATAAACTGTGCTATTAAGTTTCCATCAGAGATTCATGTTTGAATGACCATGCATTTCATAGGTTTAAATACCGAAAGGCTAATTATCCCAAAGGCACCATTGAAAAGGATAACATAGATTGCAATCAAAAACAATCCTAATATTGCTAAGCTCAAAAATGATCTTCAGCTTTCAATGCTAAAAAATACTTCAATTTCTCTATCTTTTGCACACACAGAGTGTATATGTATACCTATCCCATATATACCTATACCTATATGTATATCTATACCTATATATACCTTCCAAAGAAATTTCTTTCCCAAAACCTTAGAAAAATAAACCTGAAGTTTCTTATGCACAAAGATTCATTATTTTATATAGTAAAATACAAATTAAAAACTTATATTTCTAATCTCTGTTCACTGTTCAATTTTTTCCTTTTAAAATACTGTCTCACAAAATGTCCTTATTATCCTTATCCTAACAGCTTCAAATTCAGAATGAAATGCACAAGAAAAACAACTATTTTTTTCATTTTTCTTTTAAAAAAAAAAAAATCGGTTATTAAATATGAAATGTCCGATTTGGAATCAATAGTTTATTATATTTCAGACAAGAAGCAGTAAAATTAAAGTATTTGCCTAAACTAGCTACACTGTCTTGCCATCTTAACGGTAGTTTGTTTATGCCAGCAGTGAAGAAGCCTGGAGAGCAAGTAGCCATGAAATCACAAAAGGCGTTTTCCACAGCTTGTTGAGAACTGAATATTTTTCCTTGTAAGAAGTGGTCCAAAGCCTGGAAGAAGTGGTAGTCAGTTGGTGCAAGGTCTGGTGAATATGGTGGATGACAGAGAGTTTCCAAGTCTAGCTTCTGTAGTTTGAGCAGCATTGTTTTTTGCAACATGTTGTCTTGGAAGACGACTGGCCTGTCTCTATTGACCGATCTCAGCTGCTTAATTACAAGCATACTCTTCATTTTATGCAATTGCTTGCAATAGACATCCACTGTAATCGATTGAATAGGTTTCATGGGGCTGTGATGGATAATACCAGCACTGGACCACTAAAGAGACACCATTAGATTTTTCTGATGAATATTTGGTTTTGGACTGTGTTTTGGCACTTCATCTTTATCCCACCATTGTGTTTAATGCTTGCGATTGTCAAAAAGAATCCATTTTTCATCACAAGTAACAATATGGTATAGAAATGGTTTGCCTTTAGGTCATGATAGCAAAGAAAGGCAAGCTTCAAGATGATTTCTCTTCTGATGCTCATTTAATTCATGCAATACTCATATATCCAGCTTCTTTACCTTGCCCATTTGTTCCAAATAGTCCAATAGTGTTGGGATAGTAACGTCAAACCTTGCTGCTAATTCACACGTAAGCTGAGATGGGTAGTGGAGCTGAAAACTTCCACTACAGCTGTCAGCTCATCATTACCCACCTCAGTCTCAGATTAAAGATTAAAATCACCAGAATGGAACTTCTCAAACCATCAATGTACTGTGCATTCATTAGCCGCATCCTTCCCAAACACTTTGTTGATATTTTGAGCTGTCTGTGCTGCATTGGTTCAACAATGGAACTCATATTCAAAAATAACATGAATTTTTGACTTATCCATGGTTTTACCAAAATTGTTCTAAAAAAAAATTTGAAAGATAATCACAAGCCAAAATGTACATTTGAAAGACTGAGGATGTACCTTCACAATAAAAATAAAACAAGAAGTGTCAAAGTGAAAGGTCAGAGATATCAACTGTCAAACTTAGTACTTAAGGAAATCGGACATTCCATACTTAATAACCTAATAATTGCTGATTCTGCAAAGAAATCCTGAGAGTAAAAGCAAGCAAGCATCTATTAGGTTCAGGACAGGTTACTCCAAAATATGGCATTTTGGTATTTGAGAAAACAGCAGAAGTAGTTAGGTTACTCCCCTCTCCCTTGTCCCCTAGTCCTTCTGCCCTGAAGCAGGTCACACAACCGAGCAAGAGTTTTGTAACATTCCCCTGAAGAAGGTCATAATATCCTCCTTGGAGGGGTGCCCTCCCTATTCCAAGAGGAAACAAGCCAAAGACACAGAGATACCAAGAAAATTTGAACAAACAGCCTTGCTAAGTTCTCTCCAGTTTATTACCATTAGATCACACACACCACACTCTTTGTCCAATCAGACTACACCATGACTGTCCACTCTTCATCAAACCTAAGCGTACAAACACACAGGTTTCCCTATTTCTTTGGGTTTTCATTTCCAAAGGCTACCATGATACATAAAACTGATGTTAAGGAAAGTTATATGCTTTTCTCTTGTTAATCTGTCTTTTGTTATAGGGGCCTCATCCATGAACCTAGCAATAGGTGAGGAAAATACACCTTTCCTTCACTATAGAATCAACATCTAGTAGAGAAAGTTTGGCCATCTACAAATTTAACTGACTTACAGAGACCACTTGCAATGTGTTTTCATGTAGCTGAGGAGACATGGAAAACACCAAATCCAATCAAAATGATCAGAATCCATTCCCAGAATGAGAGTATAACTCAAGAAAGGTGAATCTACTCACCATTAGTTTAATTTATCTGACGTGTTAATATACTAACATTTGTTAATCAATATTTTCTCCTAGATGGTAAAATCCTAGGGCAGAGATTGTACTATATTTGTTTTGCTCACTAGTATTTGTTGAGGAAATGAAGGAATTTATGTATGGAGTTTAAAACTGGGACAGCTGAAAGAAAAATAACTTGTCAGCCAGAATTAAGCAAATGGCTATAGCTAGCACACAGAGATATCTCCAGTCATTAAAATGTTTACTGTACTGCACTTTTCATAATTTGACCAGTTTTCCCCCAAGGCCATCTAGTTCCTTTTGCTATGATTTTATGCTAAGTTATTTCCTAATTATAAATCCAATGTCTACTTCTATACTACCCAGAAGGACAGTGGGTGTGAATATTCAGATCATTGGAAAAGTATAAATGAACAAATCAATATTTAGCATTTCCATTAACCTTACCTCTTAGGAGTTTTGGTTAAAAGAAAAAGTGAATGCCCCGATATCATGTTCAACTGTGAATTAATTGATAAGGTTTAGTTTTTGGACTGCCAATCTCATAAACATTAACTTAGTTCTTGAGGTCATCTCTTTATAAATGTAGATGGGCTTCCTCTTTAAGCATGCAGTGATATGTATACACAGAGGATAAAGTTTACAGTCACACGGTTTCATATTTTTTCCTCCCTCCCTTCCTTCTTTCCCATCTTTCTTCCTTCACTCCCTTTTTGTAAAAATAAACCAGAGAGCATGCTTCTGAGATTTTTGTCTTTCATATAAAACTCACAGGAATGGTTTATTGCTTAGAAACAACTTAGAACATGTTAGCTGGATAAAAATTGTATTTACACTGGGATTAAAATTTTTGCAATAAGTGAGAGACTTAGGTAGTCACAAATATGCCTTGAGCCAATAAACAGTTCCATTTTGGAAAAGAAGAATGGCATTCCAAGTATCCTGGACTATTTGTTGTCTTATAAGACATTGATTGATTTTCATTTCTAAATGACTTGCTACTCAAATATTGGCTGAGCCGATGTATAAATAAAATGTTTTCATACCCATCTCTATGAAGAAATTAGGGATTTAATATATTACAGCCAACTCACCTCTTTAGTGGTGATCAAAATGTTCACACCTGAAGCTGCACCTCCTCCTTAGTCTGTGTTTCTCATGTTTGACAGAGCATTAGCACTGCCAAATTTCTTTTTAGCATATACTCTTTCATGTCTTTCCATACCCACCCTTCATGCCCTCCCTGAAATTCCTTTAGTTCAATAGGGCACATTATCATTTTTCTATCAGATGTCCATTCATGTCATTGCAACAGAGACATTCAACAACTTAACACATTTATAAAAACGCAGAAAGTACCTGGACATAGGCTCTGCAAGAGCGCTCTCTTTTCTGAAGCTGAATCCATTAAGACAGCAGATTAAACACAGAATAGAAAAAACAAGTTAGTGACAGAAGAAAACAAGAAAAATAAAAGAACACATCTACACAAAACACCTTATTTTGTCGTTTACTACTTTCTAGAAGAAAATGAAAGCTAAGCAGCAGCAAAATGTAAGCAGTGGCTGGAAAAACAGTGGCCAACACCCTTTCAGAACAAGCCAGGTGAAAACTGAATGGGATGAGGCTGTTAATGATGGCAAGAAAACTTCGAATACATTTAGGAGAAATTAGTCAAAATCAATATGCTTCATTCATTTTAAACAATCCATTTCATACCAGGTTAGTTGTTAATTCATGGGCAAGAAATGAAGACATATGAAGTTAAGGAAATTATGCCAAAAGTTTGGAACCCATTTCTTGAAGATATATTATTTGTGGTTTATAGATAATGTTGCATATAGATGGTTCATGTGCACCACAAATCATATGTTCCTTCATATATACAACAATTTCTGTTTATCGGGAAAATAGGCATGCCCATTCATTATGACTATTTGATTCTAAGGGACCAATACCAAAAGAAAAATAACTTCTGATTAAAAGAAATGTGATTAATCTCCTGATTTATCACTGCTTTTATTTCTTGAAGAATTTCTTTTGACAGTTTCAACCAAAAAAACAAATTATACATTTTAGAAACTTTGGTGGGATAAGAAGCCTATCTTTGTTTGTTTGCACACGGAGTGATGTTTTGCTGGGCAAAAGGTTAACAGCAACGCATATGCACTCCCAAACATTTTTTCCTGGTTATAAAATGAATAATTAATAACAGCTTATTTATCCTGTTTAAATAAATGAGCCAAAATTTTATAAATTAGATTGTGGGTTTCTCTCCTCTTCCCTATTGTTTTTTTTTTTTTTTCCCTTCAGTAGCCTTGATTGTTGAAGGAGAAAATTACCCAGTTTTAAGAAGCAGTTACTCTTATGCCTTTTGTGTGGCTAATACTCTCCCAACTCTAATTCATGCATTCTTCAATGAGCATAGAGCAGTTACTTCTCTAAAGAATTAAGTGAGGAATGAGTGCAAGTAAATTGCCAGGGCTGTCATTTGGATCACTGACTCGAATCCTGGTTTGCAGGACTCTAAACCCTCCAGAATTTCAATGTGGAGTGCAATTGATTTGTACTGAGTTGACTTTGCAGAGCTGATGGGTTATAACTGCTTCAGGGAAAGTGGGAACCACAGGAAATGGGAGCAAGCCAGCAAGCATGTGAACAACCTTTGCCCTCCCATCTCCTTACCCCATCATGCAAATTAACATATGACAAACCACATTATATAAACAATTGAAAGGAGCCAAATGGGAAACAAAAGAGAGCATTAAAAAGCTTCACAAATGGAAATTTGCCCATTATGTAGTTATTTGATATTCAGAGTAGGCAAGCTGATTAGCTGTAGCCAGTTAGAATGTGACATTAATTGCCAGCTTTACCTGATACTGTCAGACATCAACACCATTTTTAAATAAAGATACAAAGTATTGCTATAACAAGTCATGATATGGATACGTAACATTAATAGAAATTACTACTTTCAGCACGTTATGATAAGGATAGCTGGCAGCAATGTTCATTAATAGCATCCAGTCAGCCTGGGCAGTAACACATTAAAATCTCAGCATGCCCAGATTATATAGGCAGCTGCGGATTATATTCTATCCGGGGATTGGTTGTGATTCTATTGGGGCCACAAGTGACAAAAATAACTCCTTTATGCTCAGCATGAAAAAAAAACTTTAATGATTTCTGTCTAACAGATAAAACTGTACCTGTTCTCTGATGAAATTACAGAAAAAAACTGTATTTGCCAGATAAAATATCTGGCTTTTTTTATGTTGAACAATCATTATGTTAAAAAATTTCTTTCATTTTGATGAGTGAAATTCTTACCCAGGAAGACACAGAAGAACTAAGCATATTAAAAGGCCACTCTGTAAAATCATTTTTTAATTCTCAAAGGAAATGTTCTTTTAGTGAATTCCATAGAGGAACATTAGTCTGTTGCTGTTGAATTCTTGCTTTTTTAGGTAGTGAGACTATCATGATATTCAAGGCCCCAAACTCCAGTTTCAATCATTCAATCATTGAGCATCTCTGCTACACTAAGGCCACTCGGGAAACACATGTCATTTGATGGTAGCAATGCTAATATTTTTTAACATGGGGTTAAATTAACCGTGTGATATTTTGTTACATAAAAAAAGATATTCCTTATACAGATGTAAAATATATTTTATATGTTTATATAAATAAATGCTCATTATATATATAAATATAAATATAAATTCATAAAATATATTTTCCTTGAAATTTAAAAGAAAATGAATTATTTTCATTATTCACAATTCAAATTTGCAGAAATACATTCAAACTTTTGAAATTTTAGTGGTATTGAGATAAAATCTGAGTCATTTCAAAATCGAAAGGCAGTAAAAATTAAAACTTAATTATTTGCCTCATGAGTTTTTTAAAAGTATTATTAAGTTAAATTATGTCATTTTAAAAACATCTATAATGGATTATTAATAGCCTCTTCTTGCTATTTTTAAAATTTCTACTTATTGATTATATATTTTTTGTTGTCAATTATTTTAATATAAAGATTTGAAAGGGAAAAAAAAAGAAACAAAATAAATCGCATTTATCCACATTAACCCTGTCAGAATTTAGCATACAAAATAGAGTATCTACTATGGAAAACAGAATTGTAAATTCAAAATAAACATGGAAAGACTATCATTTATTGTTTCTTTAGATTAAGAACCAAATAGTTCAATTAATATAATGAAATAATGACGTGAATTGAACATAACTAATGATTCTCTTTAGAATGATTGAATTCTATAGAAGGAAGAAAATTAAGCAGGGAAGTCTTATAGATTTTACAACTTTAAAGATACATATAACTGAGGTCCTTACCTTGTTCAAACTGCGGGCAGCACTATCTTTTCCTCCTGGGGTCAGGTTCCGGAGCTGGACATCGAGGAGACCAACCAGCTGATCCATGGCCCGCACAGAGTAGGTGATGTCCCCTGCATTCAAATGATTTCTTGTCTGTTCAGCCAGCTCTCTAGCAATGTTGGCAGCTGTCTCTCCAGATTTCAACTAAAATTTTGAAACAGAAATAGAAAGGAAAGAGATAGTCCATAAATACTTTTATTGGTCTCTTTTATTAATAACAATTGTTTTTGCATGTAAGTTTTAATCATTGAGGCAAGAAATAGTTATTAAACTCCATCTTCACCTGGAATATGCTCCCCAATTTTTCACGTTCATTCATCTTTTTTCTTCAAAACCTGAGTTTAAATTCATGCCTTCAGGAAGCTCCTCCTGAGAAGAATCTTACTTCTAAAAATTATTCTCACCTTAATTACCTGTTTTGGTGGTTCAGTCTAAAGTTGGCCTTATTATTAATATTTTCTCTGTGAGATTCTAAATTGGAGTTTGATGAGCATGTGTTGTGAATCCCCAACCATATTCTAAGTTCTTAGAGGCAGGTACAAATTGTCCTTTGTGCCTGGTTTAGTTTAGCACTTAGTTTACAATGAATATTCACCAGCAGCAAAGCTCTGTGAGGATTCTACCCCTAATAAAACCCCTGCTTTACAAACTGATTTTCATCTGCTTACTAACTGTAGGATAAGAAAGTTTGCTCCCAACACATTGGAGAGTAAACTGTTGCTTAGTTTCTAGTATTTTTCTTTTCTGAAACTACATGTTGATTTTTGAAGTATACGCTACAAGAATATATGAAGTTGTCAACACTCCAAAGATGTTAAAAGAGATAAAGAGTAATACCCCATGATTGCATGAGCAAATCTGATATCCCTGGGTAATAAGATAGGAATATATATTAATTTGTAAGAAAGTCATGAGAAACAAGAAAAAGTAAATAGAAGGGTGCAATGTCAAAATAAGGAATGTCTCTTCCTTCGCCTCTATGTATTCCTACTTTTCAGAGATTGTTAATGGGTTGATATATATCTATCTAAACTTTAATCTGTCTTATTACTATTTAAATATATAATAGTGTCATTATTTAAGAAATAGTTTTCTTTTTTGAAGAGAGTTGACATAGAACATTGTATCACAAACAGAAAGATTTCTTTGTAAGCTGTCTCCCTAATGGCTATTCAGAAAGCTGTAAGGACACAACTAAAATTCTCAAATAGGTAGGTTATTGCCACCTACTCAGAGGTGCTTAATGTTTGTGGCAGGAATTAATGTTAAAGAAACAAATAAAGTGGAATGCTTGTGTTAGACAGACAGTGAGGGACCTGTGGTCTTCCTAAGGACAAATGTCGGGGCCTGGGCAATTGCCACACCTGGGGGAGGAGGGAACGTCCTACCAATATGACGTTCCAATCAGAACTCAGTGTCCCAATCAAAATTAGTTATCAAACAGAGAAAAAAGAAATAATAGCCCTGTTATTTTCATATTGTAATTCATTTTTTTATTTCTGTGTAGTTATGCAAGCATAGTCTTTAATATTATTATAATGTTAGATTAGAAAATGATACAGTGGAAAAGAAGGACTATGTAATTCCCTTATATAAATTTTTTTTTTTTTTTTTTTTTTTTTTTGAGACAGAGTCTCGCTTTGTTGCCTGGGCTAGAGCGAGTGCCGTGGCGTCAGCCTAGCTCACAGCAACCTCAAACTCCTGGGCTCAAGCGATCCTCCTGCCTCAGTCTCCCGAGTAGCTGGGACTACAGGCCCTCTCTTCACCTTAACAATGAATAAAGCAAAGTAACAAATTTTCATTCTTTCAACAATTATTTGAACACTTGTTATTTTTTGAGGAAATAAAGATGAATCTTACATAGCTCTTGCCCTCATGAAGCCACGTTCTAACAGTTGGGATTGGGGTAGGGTACATACAGGCAGATAATGTTAATTCAACAGTGCAACTGTAATAATATAAATGTGTATGAAGTATTATGGGAATATAGTACAGGGGCAATAAATACCTGGAAAGGATGAGGGAGAGCAAGAAGAGGTAACAACCAAATGAAGCCTTAAAAGATAAAGTTGAGAGTGACCAGGTAAGATGGAGTTCTGGTGGGTGCTACTGAGGAGAAATGGCTGAGTCAAGAATATGATATGTAAAAAGTGAAGTCCAGAATAACCATGGTTTTAGAAGACAGAATACTACAGGTACAACGAGGAGGAAAAACACATCTTTTTCTGCTTTAAGGATTCCATACTGATACCTGCACAGCATTAATCGTATATATTTGTGTGTTTGTATTAAATATATATATCTAGTTTTTCAAAAATAGGATGAATATATCTATCTCTATTTATCTGTCCATCTATTATTTCAACAATTGTTCATTCAGCCTATATGCTCATTTGTCCTTTGAGCAACATTTGAACTTCTATAGCACTGTGGTAACATCTGGGGAATAAAATCGTTTCTTGTAACAAAGAGTTTACAAAGTAGCAATGGAAAAAGGCCTTAATAATTTAACTGTATAATTATTTAATTTTAATTTTGTTGAAAGTGATACAGAACCCCAGTGTGGTAGAACAGTTTAAAGACATCTTAACCTGGTGTATGAAGTTAGGAAATAATTTAAGACATGCTTCTCTGAGGAAGGATGTTTGATGTGAGATGGAATGGAAAAAGAGGGAATGGAATTCGGCTGGGATATGGGTGAGGGCTTCCAGGCAGAGAGAACAGCGTTCAGGAGGGAGAAGCATCGAATCTTGGGGAGACCATGCAAAGGACACCGTATCGAGAGTTTAGGCTGGCGGAGAGGTGAGCGAGGAACAGATTAAGTAGTTGTCCTTTGGAAGTCACGATGTAGATTTTGGGAATTATGTTAAGAACCATGGGAAGGTACTAAACAGTTTAAGTAGGAGGGGCCCAACCAGGTTTGTATTTGAAACCAACCTCAGGAGAATGGGTTAGAGGGTTCAGGAGTGAATGAAAGAAAACCTGGGTGAGTAGAAGGTGCTACCGATTGGTGTAGTGAGAGTGGGGAGAAGTGAACAGGAGAAGGGGTCTGACTTGAGAGGGATTTACAGGTGCACCTGACAGGCCTAGTGTCCGACTGGTTGTGCAAGAAGGAGGAAAGGGAGGCACCAAGAGCCACCGCTGGGTTTCTTGTCCGCATAATTCAATGTGATGGTGGCGCCATTAACTGGGTTCTCCCCATGGCCGCTGTAACCTCACCTGGGTTCAATGGCCACATTATCCCACTGGCCATCACTGACCACATCCCCTCTGGTGGCATCTGAGGTGACCCTCCTTCTGATCACCTTATTTATTTCTCTCACTCCAGTTACTGTGGAGTACAATGATCTTATGTGCATTAAAATATACAATATCTTGAATCTTCCTCAAGTTTCCTGTGCACAGAGGCAGGGTGGAAATAAGGTTATTCTACATATTCTAGCTTTAGATCTCATGAAAATGCCTATCTCTAACATTTCTTTTACTAAAGTCTACTAAAATTATTTCTTAGAAATAAGCACATATACACTGAGAAATGTTATGAGTTTTGTGAGGATTAGTAAATTAATGTCTATATTGATATGGTGGGATTATATCTGGGACTTGAATAGAGGAGGGAAAACCCTGAAGCTTCGGTTAAGAATAATAATTATGACAGAGACAGATACTACTTACATCTTAAATTTTGATACAAGTAAAAACAATTTTCTTTAAAATCAGCTTTGACATGTTATTATATCAATCGTTAATCAGAGGCCAAAACAATTGATGAAGAAATTACTCATAATGTGTAAGTACATAGCTACATAGGTACCATTTCTTTGAAAGATTTACCTATTTTACTGTAAACCTGAGTCAAGTAGATAGATAAGCAACAACATGCTTCTTTCTTACAAATGGAGGTGGGTTAAATAAATCTAAAGTCTTAGAAACCTCGCCAATCTCTGACAAAATTAAGAGGTGATTTGCTTTCATTCCATGCTACATCTAAACTGGGGAAATCAAGACATAGGAGACAGGATGCAATCTAGTCTTTTAGGACAAGTAACTGGCTTAGTTTATATTGTAAAATAGCAACACCATTTCTAGATCTGCACATTCTCCTTCTTTAGAAAATGCAGGAATAACCTCACATTATCTCAAAATCTGTCAGTAGCTTGTGTACAAACAAAAGAAAAGGCACTTCGGTTAGTTAGAAACAGAAAGAGACTATTCTCAGTGACAACTCAGGCAATTTTTTTTTGCATAATAGTTGGACCAGGCAATGAAGTAGGCAGCTGACCTCACTTTGCATGTAAATAATAAGGAAGCTATTCAGAACTGTAATGCCACCCAATTTCACATAAAAAAAGACTGGTGAGATTACAAAGTGCAATGAATTCTTTAAAAGTATGCAAAGTAGAAAATATAAACTCCTATTTGAAAAATTGAGTGCAAGCTAGAGAGATCAAGCTGAGGCCAGAGCCTGTGATTTTACAGCATTCATTAAGAAAGAGGAAAAAAATAGGATATTTTCATATGCTTCAGGAGGCAAGGCTCTGAGCTAATTGTTGGCTTTCAAAAAAAAACTGGAAACTGTTTTTAAAACGTTGAAGATATATCTATCTTCCCAACTATCTACCCATTTATCTTTCTACCTACTTTCTTCCGTCCGTCCATCCATCTATCCATCCATCCACCTATATCCCTCAGGCCTTCTACTCACCCACCTACTGACCTTTCTTTTCCTCTCCCTTTCTCCCTGTTGCTCTCAATCTCTCTCTCTACCTCATTGTTGGCATAAAGGTCTCTTTCTACACAACATATGCTCTTCCTTTTCTATGCAAAGTATACTTTTTATTAAATCTCATTATTGTGAAAGTCTTTGGGCTAGTTTGTTTGCAACAAATTCCTTCATGATATTCTAACTTTAAAAGCTTACATTTTCTCTCGTGAAAAGTAATCTGCTTTCTTTTGTTGCACAGAATTCAACCTTTAACTTCACCATAAATACGTGGCCCAAATTCATCTGTAAGTCCCAACCACTAAGATTCTGCATGTGTTTTCTCCCTCCTGGCCTGATTTCCTGCAAGGGGGGAGGACTCTTTCCTTTAAAGTCCCCAGGAATTCCCCAGAGGCTCTGTAAAGACAGGAAGGACATTGCTGTGGCCTGAATGTTTGTATCCCCCCCAAATTCGTATGTTGAAACCTCATCCCCAGTGTGACGGTAGTAAGAGGTAGGGCCTTTGGGAGGTCATTAAGTCATGAGGGCAGATCCCTAATGAACGAGATGAGTGCCCTTATAAAAGAGGCCCCAGAGAGCTACCCCTCCACTATGTGAGGATACAATGACAAGACGCTGCTTTGAACCAGAAAGTGGGCCCTTACCAGACACCAAATCTGCCAGCATCTTGATCTTGAACTTCCCAGCCTCCAGAACTGTAGGAAATAAACTTCTGTTGTTTATAAACCCTTTTCTTTGCATGCGTATATTGTTTTTTTTCAGCTACACTTTCATTGGGGGTAAAAACTGTTCCTTTAAATTTAAAAGTTTGAAATTCACAGAACTTTATCTGGGTTGGGAGGGGGATGGAATGAAATAGTAGAGATGTCTATATTACCCTTTCAACATGGCAGAAAAAAATCAGAGAAATAGGGAGGTGGGAGGTGGGAGCACAGGAGAGAAGATGGGAAAAAGGGAAGGAAGAGATGGAAAGAGAGGAGGGGAAGGGTGAGAGGAGGGGAGGGAGTAGGGAAAGGGAAGAGGGCTGGCAGAAGGGAGTAGAGAAAAGCTGAGGGCTATGTTGGGTACCGTCCAGTTGCTAGTTCAGAGCCACTCTCATCCTCCTCCATCTTGCTTTCTGCCCCAGAAGGTGGACTTCTAAGGAAGTCATTAGGAGTGTCCCTCTTTTCTGGCTTCTGACTGGGTTTGGCCAGTGGCGTGGCTGGGCAGGCAAATGGAGGGAGGAGGGCAAATACCCCTCAATCCCTTTCTGAAAGGTTACCTGGGCCAGGTTGTGCCCCTTGTCTATAGGTCACCTTTCCTCTCAAGGACACTGTGCTTCCAATTTTTGGTCGCTGCTTCGACCTGGTGCCCTACAGGCCTGGGGCTGGGAACAGCTCCTTCCCTGTTACTAGCTCTGGGTTCCTGTTCAAGCCCTTACAGTTGGCCTTCGCGGCTCCAACACCACTGCAAAGAAACCCCCCTCAAATGCTCCATCTGAGTGTTTGTGGGACTGTAGCATTGAGGGAGGAGAGGAGGAAAGCGATGAATTCTGTGGAAGATGCTTTAGGGTGAATGGAGAGAAAATAGGGACAAACAACTCTGGGAATGCCGTAACTGATTCTCTCTTGGAGGTTTACAATGCTAACATTTAAGTGTTGAAATTTTATAGTAAAGAAACCTGTTCAACTATCATTTCTGTTCAATGAGTAGCATAAATATTTGCAGGTGTAAGGGACACAAGCAGATTAACGGGTAGACAGACTGAAGAGAGAGGGCCTAGGTGAGTGAGCATAGGGCTATGAAGGCATCATCATCTATCCACAGTTTAACCAGTGCTGGGGCCAAGCATGGTACCTTGATGAAGGTAGACCCACTTAAAACACTGGCTCAACCACTCAGAGTGCTCAAAAACCTCTTGTTATACTTTTTAAGATTTTATAAATTTATTTATCAATCTAAGGTATTGCTATAAGTTCCAATTGCCTAAATTCTTTAATTTTAATATAATTATAATACAATTTGATAGACTCCACAGGATTCAGCAAAAAGGCTCTGGAAGAATAGGATGTATTTATTATAAAATAAAAACATCCCATCCATAAATCAAATGGGCAACAGTTGTCTGGTCTTCGAAAGGAATTATCTCTTTTGTCCTAAGATTAGCAGGGCTGAAGAGGAAAGAAAAGAATTAAGCATCATTATCAGTTAAAGTCACCTAGCAATTTCTGCAATACAAGAGTCCAACTATATTTAGGAATTATCACAAAAACATTCAGCTTTCCAGAAGAATTATTATTTATATTAACCCCTGGGCTAAGAATTATATTTATATTAACCCCTGGGCTAAGTATGTAGGGGCTATTTTTAAAAAAGTCACTAATGTAAGGAGATACGGCTACTGATCTCTTAATCTGATCACATTCAGCAAGAATTATTTGCCCTAGGGTCTGAGCTACATTGTAATAAAATCAAAGGACATAAAAACTGTGGCAGGAACAGTGCTGAAATTGAAGAAGTATCGTTATGAATAGCAACAAGTATGGAGATGCATATGTAAGAGGGTAGCTAGAGTCAATAGAACCACTATTCTTCCATGATTTAGGGTAAATAGATAGTTATGGCTCATCTGCTAAATGATCTACTGGGTAGATATTTATAGATTATTATACAGTATATTATTGAGGATAAGTCTGGTTAAAAACAAATAGAGAAAAGAGCAAATGGCACAGGCAGGCTTTTAGTAAGGCCATCATTTGTAATATTTCTTGGGAAAAATCTTGCTCAGAAATTCCTTAGCATAGCTAATGTGCCATAGAAGGACACTCCATGTTAGGAGTGCATAAATCCACACAAATTGCTATAATAAGGATTCATCCCATAGCCCTTTTGGCATAAATGCACATCTGGTCTCTGTTTGTAATGAAATCAATTCAAAGCCCCACAGTGCATTAATAATAAAAATGCTCAACATATTGCAACCAAATAAGCCCTGCAAATTTGAGTCTGCAAGATTCTGTCACACATGTGTATACTTTCAGCACTGATAAATGATTAGGTTACAGATCATTTATCAAATGGCTTAAGATCCCAAAAGTAGACTTTTTCTATTGTAATTACTATTTCCACAGGAAACTCCATCTGCATGTATTCTGGAAGATTTTGCTTGCTTGATTCATAATGCCTCTTGGACTTTTATATCTGTAGCTCACAATACCACAGAAATTTTATTAATAATAAAAGTATTATAAGCAATACTGCCTGGCTTAAAGGAAGTTCATGGATTTGCACTTCAAAAACAACAAAATTCTAGAATTAGGTCATAGCATATTAGAGGTTGTCATTAAATCTGAAATTAAATTTAAATGGGAGAAGTTTTCTACATTAATTTTTTTAAGAAGTCTTGACGGTTTTATTTTCAGCAGTTATAATCAACAGCAGAGAACACAGTGCTGGCAGACTTCTTACCTTCTGTGTTATGTGATTGACCCAAGGAGAAGAACAGTTGCTGAGATCTGGTCCTTGGGGATCCCAGATTCCATCAGGAGCAAGGCATAGATAAGTTGATACACCTATAATCATGAAAGAAATATGTCTGTTCCTTTTCCTTAGAATGATTTCATATCCATGTTATGTTTAAATATGAGCAAAAGTAAAAATGAGATAATTAAATTGATATACTGTCTATTGAAACACCAGATACACTACCTGACAAGGAGTTGGCGTTGGCACTGGAGAAACACAGTACAACAAACAAAAACATACAATATTTTTAAAGCACTTGCTGGCTGCTATGCTGGGCACAGAGAATAATTTCATGAATTAGATGTATGTGGTACTTGCCTCCATGGAGCTCAGTACTTGAGTTTAGAGGTAAGGGAGCAGTGGAGTCTTACAGGGATCGGTGTGCAGGTTTCTCAGGAAAACGAGGTGGGAAAGAACATTCCAGGTGGAAGAAAAATGTACTGTCTTTGGGAAACTTAAAGTTTTTTGAGCTGGATGGAGGAATTGCATTTAATGAAACTGGAAAGGTAGGTAAAGCCTAACCATAAACTCCCCTGTCTATCATCTGTGGGTGCCGGAAAGTCAATGGAGAACAGTAAGCAGACAGAAAAGTAGATTTGGATTTTGGAAAGTGAACTCTGGCAGCAGTATGGAGGGAGAATTATTTGGAGGAAGTGACGTGGAGGTGGTAAGAAAGCTACTGCCATAATTCAAGTGAGAGCCCACGAGGTCCTGGACAAATGTACAAAAGAATGGACAGGGAAGGGTAAAAATGAGACGGGTCGGTTTCCTTTAAATCTCTTTCCCAGTTTTCACAGAAGAATAATGACATATTTCTGTAGTGCAGAGTGCCTTCCAATTACTAATTCGCTAATCTTCACAACAAATGTCTGAAGTAGGGGGGCTGTTGTTATTTCTCTTTTACAGATGAAGAAACTGAGGCCCAGACCTAAAGGGACAGGGCTGAGAAAGAAGAACTCAAACTGTTTTCTGATTCCAGTATCACAGAAAACTTTAGAAATAAATATTCTCCCTCCTTTTTATAAAGGAAAATTTCCGAATATTTCAGCAAAATATTTGCTGGAAAACAAATTAAGTGTGCATCTTTATAAAAATCAAGATTCCCTCTGGTCTTCCCACTGCCTCATATACCATGGAATTTGGAATGATATATCCATACTCCAACTTTTCTGAGAAAAACCTTCTTCCTTAAAGTAACCAAATCAATAGTACCCAAAGACAAAGTCCCTGAGAATGCTAGTATAGTGACATCTATTGTGTATTTCTTTCATTTACACATTTTACACATTTTAGAGAATAATACAAATTTCAATGTGTCGAGTACTAGTTTAGGAATATCAATGTATGTAACAATAAGAAACTCAGAATATTTCCATATTACAAATGGTAAATAATAATATGCTTACCATTTGAGGCTATTGTGAATCATATCAGTAATAAAATGGGCAAAGAAATATTTAGTTCTTAACAATCTCCTAGACAAAACAATGCAGGATTGCTCTCTATAGCGGAGGCATGAGTCTGTAAGATCAGCTCCTGCAGTAGGTGTCTGACAATGTTAAGAGCCTTTGACCTTTAAAAGACAACTACAATGACTGGTAAAAAAAAACAAACAAACAAACAAAAAAAACAAATAGTCAAACTTTCTTTTTTGTTAAATTTTAGGTCGTTTCTATGATTATCTTCCAATATAGAAGTCCTCGACCTCATTTTCTGCAATCGATATCTGACAGCTGGTGACAAGTACGAAACTAATTCCCAGTAATCAATGATTACTCTGGGCCCCTGCATAGAAAAGCTGACTCTCTGGAGTACCCAGAACATCTACGGCCTAGCTATAATTTGACCCAGAGACCTCACACTATGGGTGAAAACTACTGATCTCACCTACTGATCTCACCTCATCTACTATTGCCACCAAATTCTCACCTGTGAGGTCTTCAGGTTGCATTTTCAAACTCTGGAAAATGCATGGCCTTAAATTGTAATTCAGCCAAGTTCAGAATCCAATCCAATGTGAAGTAACAAAATATTAAATATGCAGTACTCCTTACGTCTTCCCCAATAAAAAAGAAAGAAAGAAAAGAAAAGAACACTAGAAAATCAAGCCAAAGGAACAAAACACTTTCAGCCTGGGACAGACTCACCAATAGTTCCTGCAGGACAGGGCTGCTTTGCTATCTGTCCTTGACGGGTCTTGAACCACATGATTTCTCGGGCTTCCACAGCCTCACAGCTCTCTTCGAGCGCTGGGATTTGGGACGATGCTGACGGAAGGTGTGTGGTCATGTCGTCAAGTACCTCGACGGCTGGAGACGGGGTGCTGGTGCTCCGGTTTCTTCTTCCTGCCACGGATGGGGTCGTACTCCTTCCTGGGCTCCACGCTGTGGTCCGGAGGGTGGTACTGGTGGCCGTGCTTCCCATGCCAAGAGGTCCTGCGGTGGAGATTTCTGAAATAAAGTTCAAAAGAAAACTCCTACATTGCCTGTTCACAGTAGGACCTCAAGATGTCCTCCCATTTAGAAACCATTTTTTTTTTTTTTTTTTTTTGAGACAGAGTCTCGCTCTGTTGCCCTGGCTAGAGTGCCATGGCGTCCTCCTAGCTCGCAGCAACCTCAAACTCCTGGGCTCAAGCGATCCTTCTGCCTCAGCCTCCCGAGTAGCTGGGACTACAGGCATGCGCCACCACGCCCGGCTAATTTTTCTATATATATTTTTAGCTGTCCATATAATTTCTTTCTATTTTTAGTAGAGATGGGGTCTCGCTCTTGTTTAGGCTGGTCTCGAACTCCTGAGCTCAAACAATCCACCCGCCTCGGCCTCCCAGAGTGCTAGGATTACAGGCGTGAGCCACCGTGCCTGGCCTAGAAACCATTTTTATTTGACATTTCATAGGAGCCTTAGAGCTCTGGAAGTCTTTGATCTCATTTTCATTTTAAACGTGGCAAAAATAAGCTAATGCCCAGGTATGAGTGTGTCACTTGAGTACCAAAAGCCATTTGACCACTGCCAAACATTGTTTTTTTTTTATGATTCTTCTCAACTCATATCCCAGAAAACAAAATTACAGCACACATCAACTCTTCAGTAAGCTTCTTAATGCGCTCAGCCTTTCTGAAAATTAGAGGATTAAAACTTTAAGCCCTCTCCTTAGAATTATCAAACTTGGTATAGAAAGGAAAAGAGCTACATAAAATACTCTTTTCACATTAAATAAACATGAATTTCTAAATATGCAGCAAATAGGGGATAGGTAAAAAAAAAAAAAAAAGAAGACAGAAGAAACAGAAATTAAAGTGCTCACAAGCTGAAAAATAAAGAGCAATTCTGAGTATAGTCTCCGGAATGCAAACCAAAGTAGCTTGGTAATCCACCTTGATGCTCTTAGACTGACCAACCTTAATAAAATTTTCAAACTTGACACTTACTAATGTAAAGTGTAAGTAGTTTCCAAGTAGTTACATCCCTAAATTATTTTTAACAAGATTTTTAAAATGGAAAAATGTATTCCGAGTTCCAAATAAAAGGAGTTAGGTTCCTTGACCAGATATTAACAGGTAATTGAACCTATAATATATGCAAGGAATATTCTAAAGATATTATGGAAATAATCACTACAGAGAATCATCTTTCTGTGAAAACATATTCATTTTCAAGAGTATACCAGCGGTCCACATACATAGCTGTTAGATTAGAAATTAGTCTTAACTTCCCTAATTGGTGACAAACTTTAGGGGCACTGACTCTAGCCTGAGTCAAGATAACTCAGGTTTAAGGAGTTGTAGGGAGGCCATGATGATCCTTGAGCTGTTTGTTATTCATTGTCTATTTCCTTTAACATATCATCAACTCTCTGCCGGCCCAGCAGAGGTCCCAAATTCATCACGGTATATTTGGTGCATATAAAGTTTCCAAGACACAGGCCAGAGACAGCAGGAGGAGGGGATGTTAATTTTTGAACATTTAATCATTGAAATTGTAGCATTTCCTGAAGTGATGCTATTTGCTATTTGTCTTCTTGCTCTTTTGTTTTCCCTTTCTTCTCAGCTTTCCTTCTCTTTCTCTCAAGATCCCTTTGTTTGTGAATAGTAATGTTCATAACTACATCTACTCAAAGTTCATACACAAAGGCAAAGTATCTTTTTTTCCCTTTTTCTTTCACATATACTACATCCCCCAACTCGCCAAGTCTTGTTGATTCTATCTCATTCCTCTCTTTGAAATCCATGTAATTTTTTTTTCTTTCTCTCTCTGATGACCACTGTTCAGCTCACCATCATCAATGGATAAATACAACCACCTTCTAACCCTTTTGCTAAAGCATACAATACCAGAGCAAAAGGGTGAAATGGTTATTTCAATGTTCATTTTTGCAAAATAAACCCTCAAGATTCATAAAATAAAATTATTGACGCTAAATATTTAACATAATTTGGGCATAAAATTTAACAACATATTTCAAAATATTAAGTGAGATTCAATGCTTAAAATTATAAATAGTAAATATATATTATTTGCATATGAAACCAATGTTTCAAAAATATTACATAAAATTAAGAATATTGATAATTACATGAAAATTAAATATTTAACACCGTCAAGTATTAACTTTAAAAAATATGTGTCAACAGACGTCATTGCTGGGATGTAAGAACGCTTTATGCAAGTTTTTCCAGCTGACAGAAAAATCCTTTTTGACTTCGTACTACTTGAGGGATGCTATAGTTTGCATGTGTCCCTCAAAGTTCATGGGTTAGGCACTTAATCCCCAATGCAACAGTGTTGAGAGGTGGGACCTTAAAGAGGTGACTAGGTCATGAGGGCTCTAACCTCATGAATGGACTAAGGCTGTTACTGTGGGAGTGAATTCCTGGTAAGATGAGTTTGGTCCCCTTGACCCATGCTCTCATGTGTTCTCTTGTCCTCTGTCTTCTGCCATGGGATGACACAGCAAGAAGGCCCTTGCCAGATGTGGACCCCTTGCCCTTGACCTTCCCAGCCTACAAAACTGTAAGAAACAAATCTCTGTTCTTTATAAACTACCCCATCTCAGGTATTCTGTTATAACAGCAGAAAAAAGACTAAGTCAGGGAGTTGTATGGCAATAGTTAAAAGCTAACTTCAAGTATTTTCTCTGATTCCTTCAATTTAAATAATGCCAGTTCTCATTTGTACTTTTGAAGGGACCATTTGGAGTAACTTTTAATTTTTTGACAGGTTCTATAATCTTTTCATTGAGAATGAGCTATAGTTTTTGTTTCAAACAAAGCATCGCTAGTTCTTCTTTGTCTTCTTTAGTTTGATCATGTAAAAATGGAGATTCACAGCAGTTACCTGTTATTAGTTAAATAATCTCATGCTCAAATTAACTTGTTCAGGAAGCCTCTGAACTATAGTATAAATTAATCTTAAAATAGAGGCTCTGCTTTTCAATTGTCTTCTTCCTCTTAATCAGAATTACATTGGTACTAACGCTTTCTAAACGAATGCACCTTTCTTCAGTTAGATATTTTAATTAGCATATAACTCTGGGAGAAGAAAAGATTTGTTCAGCAGTCATTTTTTGCTATGGCAAAATACATATTCACACATGTGATTAGCAGTTTCTCCAGCCTATTGTCTCAACTGCACAAATCATACACAAGGGGCAATGGTACACTACGGCAAGATTTTTGCTTGCTGTACCACCAGACTTACCAATTATGAATAGATTTGTATTTTAGCATCGATTTGATATATGTATCATTGTGCTCTATTTAAATGATCCTCATTTCAATTTTTAAAGATAATAGTATCACGCCAATATGTATTGAACAATAGCATCAGGACCACATATTGGAAAGAAATGATCTTTATTTTTTTCTGAAATTACCCCATTCAAACCATTTCTCCCCCTTTTTCCAGAGGCATCTCTTAGGGTATAAATTAGAATATGTTAGTTTACTGATTATTAATCCTTAAATGGTTTCTTACACAAAAGCTGAAATTTTCTTCATGCCCAGAGTCCTTCTTGAGTTTATCGCTCCAGCTCATTTATAATGCTTCCTCATCTTTCCTCTTTAAACCATACAAAGCTTCCAGTAATTCCCCAGGCTGCACCCTGCCCTTTCTGCCCTGGGGCCTTTGCACATGCTGCATTGTGTTCCTGCTCCCATTGTGACCTGGCTAACTCCTGTTTGTCCTTTGAGCTTTGTTTAGATGTCTCCCCCAAGGAGCCTTTCCAAAGTCGCCAAGACTGGATTATATAGTAATAGGCGTTTTGTTAAGATCATTTCCCCGATTTTTAGTATTGTGCCTGCCTGGGGGTAAATAAGCTCTGAATCAAGATAGATGAATAGGAAGACAGGTCAAGGAAGCAGTGGAGGGTACAGTATCACAAAAAAAGGAAAGTATCACCAAAGAAGGGAAAAGATACATAGAGGAAAACAGCAAATGGGGTGGTTAAGAGTTCCTACAGTCAACAGACTGGAAAATTTATTTTATAAATGCATTTTGTTATCATTAAGAAAACCACTAGACAACTCAAAGAGGAAATAAGCAGGAAGAATATAAAGCTCCCCGCTCCCTCAAAATGACCGTGTCTCAGAGCAATCGTATTTAAAGTGAATATACTCCCATGAAGCAATAACAATGATAAAAGAGATTTTTAAAAAGTTCAATTTGTTATGAAATACACTGAAAGGACTTAGTTTAATGCAGACATACTAATGTTAAGGATCAATATAGAACTTATTTCCTTGGAACTGAGCCATAGAGAGATGTCTACAAGCAGAGTGATACCATTCTGTTTGACTTTAAGCAGAATAAAAGTCCATTTTAAAAGCTGTCCCTGATCCCCCATCCCCTCCTTTCCATTTACTGCTACGTAAGACTCCCGAGGCTTCTGCTCAATGCCAACTTTTGGCAGAATAAGTACCAGTGATATATATCCTGTCACCAGTGCCCAAGAAAAAACTCTTTTTATTGCCAGACACTGGGGGAAAAAAATCTAGATTCACTCAATGGGCATTGATTGGCAAAGTTCCAACCCATATCATATGCTAGAAAGAGTTTGCATTTATATTTCAGCAACAGGGAAGCGATGTGACACTTTTTCAGTGTATACTGTTACTGAATCTTACCTGATGACACAGCTAACTTAATAAAACTATGTGTTATTAAGTGCTCATGTGACTGTGTATCAGGGAAAGGTTATTGTCTAAAAGAAATTAAGTTTGAGTGACTACTCATATATAATACTGTATCAAAATTATGCAATTTTACTTATGATTTTGTCACTGTTTTTGTGCTCAGTGTGCTTATACTGATTTTCATAAAAATAACTAAACAAAACTTGATCTTAACATTTCCCCCTCAGAACCTAATTTCCAAAAGAAAATTTTAATTCTCCCATCCCCTGAAATTTGCTGTCTGTAGCTTATTTCATTCTTATGATTCATTTTGATTAAATTTTTCCCTTCAGCCTGCCTTGAAAAGAATAAATATTATTTTGAATGTTATTGCCTGTTATAATATGTGGACTATACTAATAGAAAACAGTAAAAGTAACCAACACTTGTGAAGTGCTTTACATTTTGCAATATGTTTTATCTCTATTATCTTATTTAATTCTGACCAAAGTGTGTAACTATTACTACCGATTCCTAATTTTAAAAATGAGAGGCCGGGAGGGGTGGCTCACGCCTATAATCCTAGCACTCTGGGAGGCCGAGGCGGGAGGATGGATCGCTTCAGCTCAGACTGGCTGTTGTTTAAACCAGCCAGTCTCTGGTATTTTGTTATGGCAGCCCTAGCAAACTAATAAATATATCACCATTTTTAAAAACCTACATTCATGTATACACATGCGTGTGTGTGTGTGTGTGTGTGTGTGTAGTTCTCTGCAGTTTTATCTCATGAATAGATTTGTGTAACTACCATCATAGTCAGGTTACAGAACTGTTCCATCACTGTAAAAGGACTGCCTTGTGCTACCTCTTTGTGTTTATACCCACTACTCACCCCCACCCCTATCTTCTGGCAATCATTAATCTAGCCCCCATCTCTGTAGTTTCATCATTTAAATGATACTATATACATGAAATCATACAGCATGAAACCTTTTGAGATTGACTTTTTTTTACTAAGCTTAATGCTCTCGAGGCTCACCTTGGTTGTCGCTTGTGTCAATAGTTAAATCATCTCCCTGCATCATCCCGTGAATTCCTATCATCTTTCACCTTGCAGCTGGACTGATCCTTGAAAATGCACATCTGATGTTGTCTCTTAACAATTTGAAATCCTTAGACATGCGGTAAAATGCCCTCCAATCCACACCTTGCCAACCTCTCAAACCTCCACTGGAGTCTCCTTGCTTTTGCTCTCTCCCTTCTAATCATCTTGCATTTATTTCCTGCATCCTTAAAAGGCCCTTTCTCATCTTCAATGCTGTGACTGTTTCTTTCGCAAACAGTCTTTTCTCAATTAACTCTTCTTCCCTCCCTGTCCCCACTTCCTTCGCTGAGCTAAATCTCTAATTCTTTGGCGATTTGTCATTTGTAGTGATTGTAAGCAGAAAATGGGAAAGAAGAATGAAATTGCCATTTTGGATTACTCATATTTGTATCCAATATATGCTTGTTTTTAGGATATTAATTCAGAAAAAAGAATCCAAGATTTCATAACTGCTGGAAAGTGCTCATGCTTTGTGCCACTAGCCAGGCAGAGCCATTCATTCGAAGGGAAAGAAACAAATATGTGTGAATAACAGTTCCTGTATTTTTCAGCTGTGAAACTTTGGGCAAATCACTAAACTGGGATAAGTATTGTTTCCATTAAAAACTTGGGTAAAACAGACTTATGAATAGTAATGTAATATTGTGTATCCAGATCCTGGGACATAATAAGTGCTTATTAAAGAGGTTATATACTTGTGAATATTCATATGAGATATGCAAATAGTGCAAACATCAAAGATAAGTTATTTGATGGGGAAATAAACCTATTTGACTATGTAATGCCCACATCTCCCCCAATTATGCATTATGAGTACAATTTATATAAAACAGAAATTCTGATATCTCCTGTAGAAGTGCAAGGTACACTAGCAATCTGATAGAACACAGCATTATCAGTCATCACACATATAGTAAATACTGGAGAATATGTCTTACAGGACAAATCTAATGGATGAAAAGAGTTCTGGTTATTTGTAGACCTTAAAAAAATAAAAGTGGATAAAAGATTTAACATAACCATAAAATTTTTATTCAACGATACTTATGCCACCTTGCTTAACAATAAATCCCTTTAATATTATAATCTTTTTAGTATCGCCCTCTCATCATTGAAATTAGTTTCCAACACTGTGTAGAACTTAAACTGGCTAGTATTAAAGGCAAAGGGAAACAGAGTTCAGTATCAAGGAATAAACATTCAGCCTACGGTTAAAGTAAACAAAGTTCTCCAAAAAAATCTAGTAAGAAAATTTACTATAACAAGTCAAATTTAATTTATCATAGACAGAGACTCAACACCTACTTTTATGTTATGTAATTCACAGTACCTTCAGTTATTATTATAGTTATTAGTCATTAATTATTCCATTTGTTTTATTTACATAATTATATATTTTAAATGCAAAAGAATCTCCACCTATCCCTAGCAATGAACAAGAACCCAAGATGACCTTTCCATTCCCCAATCCTCTAACCTCCAAATAATGTGGAAATTCTTTAATACAGAAAAAGAAAGTGAAACAGAAAGAGAAGCGAACCAGCAAATAGCAACAAAGTACAGGTCTATAGAAGAAAAGGCACAAATAAAGCCTGGCAACTTCCTGTGTTGGCATAAAACAACACTCTGATGTCATTGCTAATATTCTACATAAATGAAAAAGTAGTGGTGACAGTCACCATGTGACAGTGCCCTGTGGTCCCTTTTCCTTAGTTCTCTAAATGATATTAATAATATGTGTATTTTGCCAGCATACTTTTCACATTTAGCCTATTAACTTTCAATGAGTAGCAACATTCTTTAAAAGTAAAAAAACAAACAGAGGAGAAAAAAGATAACTTCCCTATGGCAGATAGACTCTTTGATGGGTCCCCTGATCCCCTCCTGCTGGTTTTCACACCTTTGTGTAAGTCCCTCCCCTTGAATGTGGGTGGGACCTATACTTGCCTTTATACCTTATAGAATATGGCTAAGGAGATATGAGATTATGCTCACATGATTACATTACATCAAATTGTGACATCCGGCTTGCAAGAAGACCCTGCTTTCTGGCTGTGAAGAAACAAGCTGGCATGTTGTGAGATGCCCATGGACAAAGCCATGAAACAAGGAGCCGGGACCAACAGCCAGCAAGAAACTGAGCTCCTCAGTTTCACGGTCTGCAAGGAGCTGAGTGCTATCAACAACCACATAAGCATGGAAACAGATTCTTCCCCAGTCAAGATTTTAGATGAGAATTCAGCCCAGAGTGGCTGTGATTGTAGCCTGGTAGAGGATCCAGCTAAGCTGTGCCTGGACTCCCGACCCACAGAATTTCTGAAATAATAAATGTGCATTGTTTTAAGCCACTAAGTTTGAGGTAGCATGGCTATTTCCAGTAACTAATACAAGCTCTAATGATTTTTCATAGTAGTAAAAGTTTGTAAATTAGATTTTAGAATTTAGGATATGATTTGGCTTCATATCTTTGTTCAGAGCAGGAATTCTCAACTCTGGTACTAATTGACATTTTAGGCCACAAAATTCTTTGTTGTGTGGGTATGGGTTTGAGGGGTTGTTCTGCACACTGTAGGATGTTTAGTAACATTCCTGGACTCTACCTACTAGATGCCAGTAGCATTCAATACCCCTCAGCTGTGACAAAAAATATCCCTAGAAATGGCCAGAAGTTCTTTGGGGAGCAAAATCATCCATGATTGAGAACCACTGATTTAGAGGGATTTCTTCATTTGCCTCTAATCTCTATTTGTTCAATGAGAGGGCTACTGCATGCTGATGATGGTTTTAGGATCCTTTAAATATGTAATAATCTAAACATGAAATGGCTGAATGGTTGCTTTTCAATTTGTGAAATGGCTCAAAGGCTGTAAATAAAAGGAAATTGGATGCCTTTCAAAACCATGGATTATGTTTTTTCAATTTCTAGTGATTCAATGCATCTAAGACACATTTGCACAAATCACACGTTAATATTTAAAACCTGGTTTTATTTTGCTGTTTTACTTAAGGACAACATGCTTAACAACATTATCAGGAAACTAATGAAAAGCACGAAATACAATGCAGCCCAACTGCATGCTTGAATTAGGTCAAGGAGGGGGAGGTGGTGAGAGAAAGAGAAATTGTGACAGCTTCATGCTTTTCGATTTCAGAGATTACCCTACACAGAGTGAATTCTGCAAGCCTCTTGTTTGCTACATTATATCTGTCTTCGAAAGATGGTCAAATGCCTCTAGTGTCCAGTTGCTTTCTGAGTGAGAAACCTGAGAATGAAACTTCCTGCTTCATTGCCACTCCATTCGATGATCACAAATTATTAGCTTTCACACAAGCATGCCTCATAGATGTGTTCTCAAGTTAAACATTTAAGAAGGAAATCAGGGAAAACAAACAAACCTGCTCTCTGAAACAAGTTTATATCTTCCCCTTCCCATTTATTATACAGTTGGATTCACATCATTAACATGCAAATCATACTGCACTACAGTGCATTTTAAACAAAGGACTGAAAGCAGGGCTTGTAATTTCCTTATTGGTTGATGAATAGATTTTTCCCTAAGAGGGCAAAATAAACTCTAGTCAGTTTATGTTCACACCTTTTGGGCAAACAAAAAAATTACTACTTTTCTCACCTTGCCCATGGACATTGCTTGTTACTCTGATTTTGGTACAAAAATATAAATGCTGTTATTACCAAGGAAAATTGGAAAAAAATCTTTTTTTTTTTCCTGGAAGGTAAAATGTTTTATTTTGTCTGAGTTTCCACTCTCTTCTTTTATTTAATAAGGTTAACATTGAGACTAGAAACTGACTTGAGGCTGAGTAAATAAATGTCTGATTTAAACCATAGGGGAAAAAAGTCTAAAATAAAATAATAAATACTTGTGAGTTAGTCCTATAAATTATACATCCTTAGTGTCACCAGTACTTCCAAGTACTTGATAATATAAACTATTATGGAAGGGTGGGAAAATGAAAAACAATTTCAGAGACTCCTTAAAATAAAAGAAGGAAGGAAGAAAGGCAGGCAGGGAGGCACCATTCTTTGCCTCCAAGAATTCAACACAACTAACAATGATCATTTCAGTCCCCTGTTCACCTTCCTTCTGTCATTCTCTAGCTGTCTATTCTCTGTCTGTATCAGACCTTCAATAAAAGGGCTTTTCCTTCTACAGACTTATCATAACCACACCCCACACATACTCTGATCTAGCCACTAAGAACTATTTGTAGTGTCCAAACAAACCAGACTCTTTCAGACCTGGGCATATCTGTCACTTCTTCTGTGTGACACCATTCATTCATTGAGCAAATATTGAATGAACACCCACCATGTGCCAGGCATTTTTCTAGAAGCTAGAAATGCAGCAACAAATCAAACACGTAAAAACTTCTCTCTTCATAGTGAGGCAGATAAGAAAATACATAAGTAAATGATTTGTACACTAGATAGTAATAAGTACAAAGAATAAAATTATGAAATTTAGATGGTGATCAAGGCAGGTCCAACTGAAAGGTGACATTTGAAGGCAATGAGTCAGTGAGCCATGAAGATAAGTAGAGAAGATCATTCTAGGGAGAGGAAACAGCAAGAGAAAGAAACACGCCTCTCCATCCTTCTTTCCTTAGCTATTTTTAAATAACAGATTTGTTGAGATATAATTCATATACCATATAATTCAGCTATTTAAAGTACACAACTCATGCTTTTTAGTACAGTCATAGGAATGTGCATAAACCACCAAAATACATGTCAGAACATTTTCATCAACTGAGAAAGAAGCCTCATACTCAACAGTAGTTACTCTCCTTGTTCCCCAACCTCCACCTCTAGCAAACAACAAATCTTCTTTCCATCTCTATAAATTTGTCTATTCTGGATGCTTCATATAAATGGAATCACACAACATATGGCCTTTCATAACTGGCTTACTTCACTTAGCATGATATTTTCAAGGTTCATCCTTGTTGTAGCATGAATCAGTACTTCATTCCTATTTATCATCGAATAATATTCCATTGATGAATATACCACATATTTATTATTCATTCATCTATTGATGAACATTTGGATGTTCTCTACTTTTTATCTATTATGACTAATTCTGCTATGAACATTTGTGTAAACTTTTTTTTATGTGGACATATGCTTAAATTTCTCTTGTTTACTACATTATATCTGTCTTCTAAAATGCCTCTAGTGAGCGACAGAGAGAGAGAGAGAGAGAGGGAATTGCTGGATCATCTGGTAGCTCTCTATTTTTAACCATTTGAGGAACTAACAGATTGTTTTCCAAACCCGCTTTACCATTTAACAATCCCACAAGCAGTGTGTAAGTATTTTAATTTCTCCATATCCTGGTCAACACTTAAAATTACTTGTCTTTTTGCTTACGGCTTGCCTAGTGATCATGAAGTAGGACCACATTATAGTTTGAATTTATATTTCCCTGATGGCTAATAATGTTGATCATCATTACGTGTCCTTATCAGTCATTATGTATCTCTAGAGAAATGTATATTCAGATCCTTTGCCTATTTTTTGAGTTATTTGTATCCTTTTATTATACAGTTGTAAGAATTCTTTATATTCTGAATATAAGCCCCTTATCAGATATACGATTTGTAAATAATTTCTCCAGTTTTGTCGATTATCTTTTCATTTTCTTGACAGTGTCTTTTAAGCACAACTGTTTTGCATTTTGATGAAGTCTAGTTTATCTTATTTTTCTGTTGTTGAGTATGATTTTCAGGTCATATGTAGGCAACCACTGCCTAGTTCAAGGTCATGGAGATTTATTTTTATGTTTTCTTCTAATGGTTTTATAGTTTTAGTGCTTACATTTAGGTTTATGATGCATTTTGAATTAATTTTTGTGTATGGTATAAAGTATGTGTCCAACTCTGTTCACTGTTATGTGGGTATCCAATTGTCTCAACACCATTTTTTGAGAAGACAATTATTCTTTCCCTCACTGAGTTGTCTTGTCTTTAACTTCTTATGTCTGGTATGCACCTACTATCATCAACACAAGTTCCACTCACACTGTTAACAATTATAAAACCGTGTTGTTTGAAATCTCAAATTGTTGCAATGAGTTTCCTAAGAACAGGAACTATGTTATTCTTTTCTTTCATTTTTACATATATAACAGGTACTTGGTGAATATTTGGCATGTTAAAGAATGACCTTTCAGCTGGATTTTGGATCCATTTTGGTAGTACTCTGATGACCAATATAATAACATTGGAAGGCAGATTAATTTGGGTTGCAAAGGAAGGGTCTGAGAGAAGAAGTGATTCACGGAAGCCAAAGGTAGCAAAGCTACAAAAGTAGGCTGAGGTGATACTTTTGAATAGCTTGGAATGCCTTGCTAAGGACTTTCATTGTCTACCAAATTAGATATTAAAGAACACAGAATGGAATTCTGTTCCAGAAAGATTAATTTAGCTATGGAATACAGAATAGAAGGGGAAAAAAAGAAAGGTATGGTGGTTATTATAATCAACAGTAGAATTAAAACACAACGGGGTCACAATGGTACTGGTAACGAAAAAGGTGGCATACATTGTATTAATAAAATGCATTATATTAATAAAATGCAGATCCCCAGTTATAGATTTCTAGGTCTTTGTTTGACTTCTCTATATCTCTGTAACAAATAACTGGGGATCTGAGAAAGTCTGGATAGGATTTTTAGATCTGGTAACTATCTATTCAAAGGTGTTATTATTAGATGTGGGAATAGGTGATGATAATGATGTGTGGGGAGGGTCTTAGCTTTTAAAACTATCAGAACTGGATTTTAAGATTTCCTGAGATCTAGAGGGAAAGAAATGGTCATAAAAAATGAAGGAAGCTACAGAATCTTGTTCATAGTCTTAATCACTGAATGACTTTCATATTTCTAGGATATTTAAAAATCAAATACATATTTTATTTATTGGCAAACAAAATACACATTAACATTTCTCTGAGAAAGTATGTGAATTAATTTACATTTTTTTTACTTGTGTATATCTAAAATATTAGCTAAGCTGGATTTCCTACAAAAAACTAAGATTAAAGCAGGATATCATAAAGTTATAAGCAAAAAGAAACCAAGGCTATAAAGTAAATGACAACATATAAAGAATAGAAAAAAAAACAACATTACTCCATTATAACCTTTTCTCTTTATATTTCCACATAAGGGAGCATATCACAATATTACAGAAGAAATCCACATATTTATATAAAGTGGTATATATCTATGCTATCAGGGAGGAAATAAAAGTAATACAAATATGCACAGCTTGAGATGGCTTAAGTGACCTATAGATTTTTGCCACTGAAAGTGATAAATACATAAATTACATAGTTATATCTAAGAGTCTATACAAAAATCTAAGAGAAAAATATAAAAATGTACAAGACCTAACAATATGTGCGTAACTGTTACAACCATGTAAAAGCTGAGTAACAGGTATAGAACTGAAATAGAGCATAAACACTATTACCTGCCGAAAGGTAGAGTTTACATTTCTGGATTGAATTATATAGATTTTCTAATTAATAAATAGGAAAACATCCCCTGCTGTTATATTGGTCTATATGGTCTACTTTATTCTTTGACTTTTATCCCAAACTCTTCACTGGGAATTAAGTAAATGACTGTATTTATAGATATATAACTTTTTAAAAAGTTATTATGAATAATATTGTATTTGCCACACAATACCATAATGAATTTATATATTATCACATATTACCCTATATATTAAATCAGAAAACTGTTAAGAAAAAAAATCAGCCTCACTCTATTAACTGACCTAAATAAAAGGATTGACACTTCATATCAACATGCATATTATGAAATATTAGGCCATAAAAGCAATTTTAAAAGGCTCTCTGCTGTTCCCGCTTATAAAATAAGCTCAATTATATTCCTTTTTTTGCAAAATAGTACATGTTTCTAAAAGTAAATTACTGTTCCGTCATCATAAACACACAATGGCAACATTTTGATTACTTAACATTTCCCATAAAGAAGAAAATATATTAATTCACCTTTATCACGAAAGCAAAAATCTATTTTTCTTATCAGGTACTCCAAATGTGTTTGGTAGAACTGTTAAGATAGGACTATTCAAAGAACTTGAAAAAATAAGCAATGCTGCTCCTCCTCAATGGACCAAGTTCAAACAGCAAAACAAGGGCTCTTTTCTCATATTTTTACCACAAACATTGGATAAATTTACTAGTTTAATGTACCACTTAATACACAAATCAAGTTGCATTTTATAGCCCCTACTTTAAAAGATATACTTACAGTTTGATCTTAGACTTCACTAGTTCCTCCTTAAAAGCATCCTCACTTAAATTCATTTCTTTGATAATTGTTTGGGGGAAAAATATATTCACTGCATCATTTTGGAAGGGCAATGCTATTAATTACCAAAAACAACTACTTAGAGTTATTGCAGGGAATCGAAACAAGGTCTGTTTGACTCCTCAGGTGAATCTTCTCTACTCCTGCTGAAACTGGCTCTTGTTTCATTCCTTTCTACCTTTCTAAATTCCTACTCCTAAGTCATCTGCCTTCGTACCTTATCACTGGCTTGCCTTCTCCACCCTCCCCACCCCCAGCCCCCATCTCATTTCCCCTCCTACATCGTCTTCTTCCTCTTTAACTTTGAATTTTAATTCTTTAACTTACTATAGGGCATTGATATGATTATCTGATGGCTCAGGACATGTTACCCCAAAATATGGCACCTTGACATTTGAGAAAACAGCAGAAGCAGGCCATAGAAACTAGGAAGAATTCTCCTTGCCCCTTCTTCCCTGAAGCGGGTCATAAAACTTAGCTGACCTCTTGAAAATAGGTCATAAGACCCTCATTCCAGTAGCGGTCCTGCCCTATACCCAGAGGAGAGAAGTGTCACACAGGTACACCAAGAAGAGTCTAAACAAAAAGCCTTGCTATAAGTAAATGTCCCACTCAGTTTATTACCATTAGATAATACTTCCTTTTTTCTATTCGTGTTTCTCCACAATTATTCGCTGCTTCATCAGACTTAGGATAGAATATACACAGTTTTCTCTGTTTCCTTGGGTCTTCATTTCTAAAAGCTCTCAGGTTATGTAAAACTTATGTAAAATAAATTTGTATGCTTTTCCCTTGTTAATTTGTCTTTTGTTATAGAGATCTCAGGCACAAACACTGCTATGAGTGAGAAATCTTTTCTCCTCCACAACCTTAAACAAATCACATTGAGATGCAAATTTCTGTTTGGTTTAATCTAATCAGTAATGATGCAGGTATTTCTCGGCATATCTGCTTATAAAGTAGTTATGGGTGGCCAGGCCTGGTGGCTAATGCCTGTAATCCTAGTAGGCCAAGGTGGGAGGATTGCTTGAGGTCAGGAGTTCGAGACCAGCCTGAGTGAGAGTGAGACCCCCATCTCTACTAAAAATAGAAAAAAAATTAGCCTGGCGTGGTGGCATGCTCCTGTAGTTCCAGCTACTTGGGAGGCTGAGGCAGGAGGATCCCTTGACCCCAGGAACTGGAGATTGCTATGAGCTAGGCTTTTGCTGCGGCACTCTAGCCCAGGCGACAAAGTGAGACTGCCTCAAAAAAAAAAAAAAAAAAAAAAAAAAGATATGGGCTGATATCATAATTCTCTACTTTTTTTTTCTTTACCCAAGAAACAGAATTTGATGGCCAAACACACAATTTTCCATGTTGTAATAAAAAGAAGCTTGGAACAATTCATTATAATCCTTATAAAGTCTATGCATAATCTTCACTGCGCTTATAGTTGACTCTCAGGGAGTACGGCCAAATGCCATGAGCTGCAAAAGAGCAAAGGGGCTTTTCTTTTTTCCTGTTTAATTTTGTTATTCAACAAGCACGTGGAGGATTGATCGATGTGACACTACCTTTAATCCCTAAAATAGAATTACAACAGACATGAGAAAATAACCTTCCCTCAAAGAGGGCTTGAGGGTATGCTGCGGGGAGAGATGCATTTTAGTCAATGCCAGGAAGTGAAAGGAGCCTTCAGCAGAAATACTGGCTGTATGAGGAGTTCCTTAATTATGAGGTTTCAGAAGGCATATCGGAAAGCTTAGAGGCATTTTGAAATCTGAGTGTTCTCCTGCTGCGGAATTGATAGGAGAAAAGAGAATGAAGTGGCTCTGGGCCAGTACTAGTAGCACCTGAGTTTCCCCTAACACAGAGAATACATGTGCTGAGGACAGGCTGACTAGCTGCCGACAAGACAAATCTGATGTCATTAAAGACTATAGATGGTCCTGGGGAAATCCACTGTGCTCCTGGAAACTTGTGCAAAGGATGTGGTCTGGAAGGACATACTCCAATGAGCAGGGTATCTCATGCCACCAGTAAGCCCATGTAAGTCAGTGAAGGACCGTGGCATGTGGCATTTCTCCTCTCTTTTCCTGCTCCTCTTCCACACTCACAAGAACATAGTTTGATTTGATGCATTTAACCTCTTATTTACACCTAATGAGAAGGGATTCATGGGAGCTTAATATATGCCCTAGAGTCTGAGGACAAAGCAGAGAAAGAAAGGCCAAGACACATAGGAAGCTACAGTTCCACTATGAAAGTGAAAGGAAAAGGAAGGCTGTCTCAAGGACCAGCGCTGCCCTGGAAGCCCAAAGCGACTTCTTGCAGGAATGCGTGATATCCACAGCAGAGGTGTACGGCTGGATTTCCAGGGCCATAAAGAGGAAATTGGAAATGGTCATCCAGCTGGAAGAACATACGTTATCCATTTTCACAGGAGGCACAGTCAAATGTTCCCAATGGGATAGTACAAAAATCCCATGAAATTGCTTATAATGTCATTCAGCTTTCAAAAATCTGCCCAAGCCAGAGATTCATCTTTATCCATGTTCCTATGGAAAAGCTAAGGCCGGCTTCCCTCCAAACCTATCATCTAAGACCTTTCCTGTCCTTACCTGTCCTCCCCGACTCCGTCTTCCTCCCACCTTACCCGTTCAGGAGCCACAGGCGGTCTAGCAAACAAGAGTCACGTGGAAGCACTAAGTGGGGCAATCGAGAGGACACCCATTAAGCACCTGCTTTGCGTGTCAAACCTGCCACCTACAGTACTAAAAAGAGGGGAAAGTTTTGAAAAGAAATTTACTTTAAATGAAGTTCAGAAATCTTACTGCCATATGGAAATGTACGTTGAGTTTCAATAATTGAATTATTTTTAGGACTAAAAGTGATATTTGTGGGACAAAGGCGGGGCTATATGGGCAGAGAAGGCATATGGTATGGTGAGAATAAAGTGGTTTTATGATTGGCCTCGAAACTCTCCTTATTTAACGTGCTTATTTACAATCTAGTTGGTTATTTTAGCACACTGAAATGTTGAACCACAGCCTTCCAGATATATATGCTATTTTAGAAATCCTGTCCAGATTACAACCCACAGCCTTCAAGCTGGTGGATAGGTAAAAGCCTGATTTTTTTTTTTTTTTTTCCCGAAGCTATCTAGATTGAGAGGACTTTTTAAAGTAACTTTGTATGTGGGGCGGAGTGGGACGGGGGTTTCGGTGCAGATAGCTAAATGCTAACAGATACAGTTGTTAGTCAACCAAACCTATCTCAGACATTTCTTTTGTCCAGGTAAAACTGACTATGAAAATATTCATTTTACTCTTAAGACCAAAATTTTATTTCATAGTTTATACTTAATTTAAACCAACCTCATTCAGTGAGAGACAAGTGAACCACTTAGCAGATTACATTCATATGTAAATAACACCGTCTACATTTCTACATTTTATCCTAACCCTAACAGGCTAAAAACATCACTAGGTTCTGCAGCATTATTTAAATATTTGAGACATTTTGGGATAAAGTCACAAATGTGATAGTGTATGTCCCCCAAACAAAACAACAAAATACAATTGAATAAAACATTATATACCATATACTATGCCTTGGTTGATTGAATTTTCATTCCACAACTTCACAATTTTACCAGTTTTCCCAAATTGTTTTGTTTATGTGTCTTCAGGGCTCTATTCAGAGAACTCTCTCAGTTCAGTAAATTTAACATTTTTTTCCCCTCAGTTGGTTCAGCACCAGATTCAAAAGAATATTGCCTGAAAATTCCATTATTTGCTCCAGTTTCTGCTAGTGACCTTAGCTTTATTTGTTGTCTCAGCAGTATAAAGTTATTCTAACCACAAATAGAAGGAATCACAGATCAAAATTCTGCCCTTCTAAAGCCAGCATTACTATAGTTTCTGCATGTGTTTTTGGCAGTAAGTGACTGTCACAATAACACCTAAAAGCTTGGCCTTCTGGTGAGCTCAGTTAACATAAGTATCTGATACTCTGGGGCTTTGAAATGTTCAGAATCAAATGTAAGGCCGGGAAGAGCCAGGGTTTTATGTTCGACATGCCGATATTTACTGAGGCTCATGAAAGGCTTTCTACACCAAGGAGAAAACTAGTTAGTTTGCCTTCTTGCTCTGATCGGGAGTTTGAATTCAATGGGGAAACTTGTTACTGACTTAGACAAGTTATCTTTATAGATCAATTTTCAATATTTCCTGCCAATTCACTGATAAATTAGAATTAAGACATGGCAACCATTAATGAGTAAACTGATTTGAACACAAGATCTAAATGAATTTTTATCAGTTTTTTAAAATAAGGACTTTTATTCAGTGACTGAATTTCCCAAGAATAAGCCACATGGTATAGTCCATTCCTGTAACAATGTGGTGTATATTACCTTCCACTTAAATATGTTCAAGTTATTTTCAAGATTTTGATGACAATCTAATGACTAGTCATATACAATATACTCTATAAATGTTTGTCTTGTTAAGACTTTTTTCCTTTTACTCTCTTGCAAAGCTAGACATGAGGAATTATCAATGCTGACTAAACCTTCCTAAGGAGAATTGCAGTATAGAATTTCATTCCAAACACCTGATTGAGCATAATTAAAATATCCTTTAAAAAGTCTGTTTTGTTCAAAGACCATGTCAGACAAAAATTGATGTTTATGAAGCAATGCTTGTATGATTCCAGTCGCTTCAAACTGTGCCCTCATGCTGGCAGTGAGTTTTGTGCCTTTTGTTGCAAATAATAAATTACTGCCTTGAAGTTACAAAATGCCTAAATTCCTCCCACAACTAATATACTTGTAAGACGTCTTTCTGTTAAATCATGTTTTACTTTTTAAAATTTTTATTTATTTACTTATTTTGGAGACAGGGTCTCATTCTCGCTCTGTTGCCCAGGCTGGAGTGCGGTGATGCATAGTTCACTACAGCCTCAAACTCCTGGACTCAAGCCGTCCTTTGGTCTCAGCCTCCCGAGTAGGGAGGGTTACAGGCGCCCACTGCCAGGTCTGGCTAATTCTTTAATTTTTTGTAGAGGCAGCATCTTAATATGTTGCCCAGGCTGGTCTTGAATTCCTGGCCACAAGTGATCCCAAAGTGCTAGGATTACTGGTGTAAGCCACTGTGCCCAGCCTATGTTTTAAAAGAAGGTTATTTCATGTGTACATATGTGTGTGTTTCTGTGTATGCTGCTACCAAGATAAATGTGTACTTTATCACACTTTCCTAAAAAATATACAATGGAGTAAGAACGAATGATGTGCAGATACAACGTGCAGAGGCACGTTTCCTTGTTAATAACGTATTGATCTATGTTAGTGAGTTCAGGGGATCATGCACATCATAGATGGTCAGAATGGAAAAGGATCTTACTGGTTCCAGGGGCACTTCTCAGAGAGAAGCCACACACTATTGAAGTGATGAAACGGTACCGTCAACCCTTGTTTCTGAAATCCCAGTCCTGTGTCTTTCACCTGTATCAGTTTCCCCAACCTACTAAATCAGAATCACTTTGGTGATAGGACCTAGAGAGCTGAGTTTAGTCTTGTTTAAAATTAGCCCCTCTGCTCCCCACTGAAAAACAAAACCTGAAACACTTTGTTTGGATGCACTCCCAGAATAAGAACCACTGACCTCTCAGTAGCACTGAGTAGCGCTTCTCAAAATAGCACACATTGGAATCACCCGGAGAACTGGCTTCAACAGATTCCCGAGTCACCTCCCGATTGTTCTGAATTCAGCAGTCAGGGATAGAGCCCATGAATTTGTAGTTCTAACAAGCTCCCAGAGGAGGCCAATGCTGCGGGGCTGGGGATCACTGTCTAAATTGCAATGCTACAGAGAACAAGGCCACCATCAGGTGTAGAGACGTGGAGGAGAGGCGCCTAATTCCCAAGGGTGGTGGTGGCGGCAGCACTGGTACACATCACATCACACCAAGGAACATGTGTGAAAGGAGAACCCTAGGCTTTCCAGACCCATCCCATCACTGGCCCACCACCTTCTCTTCTAAACTACATTTGACAATGCCAACAAACTACTCTAGTTAAAAAGTGGGTCAGGCCAGCTAACACATTCCAATGCCTGTGTTTTGACTGATCTAGACTCTGGTGGTGGTTACAGCTCTGCCCCATAGTTTCCATCTGTGATGCAGAATGTATCTTGAGCAACAGTATCTTCCTCCCAAAGTTCTTTAGAATATGACATTACCATACAGAGGCCAATGTGTTCTGGTTTTCCTGAGACTTTCCTAGTTTTAAAATGGAGAGACTTATGTCATGGTAACCCCTCTAAGTCCTGGGGATTCCAAGAAGTTTGGTCACTCTCTACTTTACCATTTTCTTATCAAAAAGGAGAGTCTAATTCCCCTCCCCTAGAAGTGGCCATCCTTAGTGACTGCCTTGTATTGTTAAAATGTTGCCAAAGTGACTCTACGTGACTCTCAGGGCTAATTCAGAAAAGGCTGTGCAGTTTCTACTGTTTCCTTGAAATATTTGCTGTCCAGAAGCTTTAGTGTGGGATACTCCCTTTCAGAATGTAGAAGCCATGCTGAGAGAAGTCAATCCCAAATGGAAAAGCCATGAGGACTCCTGGTTCCAAAATGGTGCTGTAAAAGCAAGCTGGCTTCACTCCCCACCACAGAAAACCAAAACCAAATACACAGTGCATAGATTTTCACCAGCAACAATCCAGAACTCCAGTGTAAGAATGAGACAGTTCCCAGAGCCACGGAGAAGTGAAAAAACTCCAAGCACATGGTAAGAGAATCAGCCTTCCGCATCTACGATGCCCCGCCCCACCACTGCCCAGAACCAAGCACACAGAAATCTCCCCCTAACTCAAAGTCACACTGGAAAAAGTGAAATTAAGGTGGTCAACCAAATGGAAAAGGTGTATGTAGATATTCCAGTGGTCAGCTCCAGGTGGGATTGGCCTTCTAGTAACCAAACTCCAGCAGTAGACATACATGTGAAGGAGCTTCCAGATGATTCCACCCCACTAATTCACCTCCAGTCTCCAAGTCTTCCCAGCTGAGGCCATAGACATGGTGGAGCAAAAACAAACCAACCCCACTATATCTTGGATGAATTACTGACCCCAGAATTCATGAGCAGAATAAAATGATAGTTTATGCTACTAAATTTGGGTTAATTACGCACCAGGATAATCACAACTGCATCTAATCCAAAAGGTATCATCTTTGTTTCTATTGTGTCTTGGCTCTATCAAGATTATTGCTCAAGCAGCATGCTGCTTCTGGGTTGAATTTAATCTCCCACCCTATTGATTCCTTGATTTAATGTAACCCTCTAGTCTTTCAGAATTATTTTCTAAACAATCATTTACGAGCACTAACCATTCATCAGACATTAGCCTAAATCAATACCTATATTATTTCATTTAATCTTCACAACAACCTGTGACACTATTATCCCCATTTGCGAGATGCCCAAATTCACATCTTGTAAGCACTGGATTCAAATTAAAAAAACATACCTGATTCCAAAGTCCTTGCTTTTAACCATCATGCTATAGTCTCTTGCTCTCAAATTTCACTGGTTCTTTCCTGGTCATACTGAAGCTGGCTTTCTTAATTAGAACTATGCTTCACTTTTAAAATAAGAGGACACAACTGCCCTGTTACACCTACCCTATTTCAAAATTGTCTTTAGGCACAAAGCAGCATCCTACATCCTCACTATACTTGGAAGTAGATTTTAATATTTCATATGTATAAATACTTTTCAGTTTGACACAAAATGATGAGTGACTTAACATAGTAATATTTTTTGGCAGCGTGGCTTAGGAAAGAAAGCAAAGACTTAAGGATTACACCGGACATGGTTCACGGCCTGGCTCTATCCCTTTCTATTGCTGGTTAAGTTACTTTACACTTGCTGGGACGTGGCTTTCTTATTTGTAATAAAAGTATGATAATAATGATAGCAATCTCATAATATGATGACGATCATTAAATGAGAAGGTATAAAGTACCCAGAAAAGTAATTGCCACATGACAGGCACTCTCGAGACAGCTATTAATAACATTGAGAAGCTCTGAGAGATGACCGCACTGGGATGGGGCATTTCACTAACTCTCAGGCATGGCACCCAGGGGAAGGACCGCAGATGGAGTAGAGTGGATGAGAAGATTTGTATGAAGCTGGCAGCAACAAAGGGGCCCAGATATTGGCATCGGCACACTGTATTGATGCCAACATCACGGAAGTCTTCTACTCCACCCAGATTCAGAGAGATAAAAGGATTAGTTGGCACCTGCTGTTACCCAATCTCTGCTTGTGGATAAATTTGTTCATTTTCCAATCAGCAACGCAAATAATTCCACATTTCTTTCCAATTCAGATAATTTTGATTTTGGACAATGCTAATGAGTAAAAGGGCTTACGTTTACCTCCATAAACTGTTAAGGAAAAAGACTCTCAAAAAAGGGGGTAGGGGAGAAATGGGACTTGTCCTAAGCAGGCTGCAGAGAGAGAAGAAAACAACACACATGCCTGCACACCCGCAAAGCTTCAAGCTGTATGTTAGAAAGCACCAGGGGAGCTTTTAACAACAATGCCCAGCCGGCCCAAACCTACCAGATTAAGACTCTTCACAAGTATTTCTGAAGTACGCTCTGTGGCAGAAGCTTTGTTCCAAAACAGTGAACATAGATATATATCTTTATGTCTGTTTTTTCATGTGAGTATAAGGATTTCTATTTTGAAAAATATCCATTAGCTTTTAATATAGTTTTATTTTATTAACCTAAAAGCATTTAAAACCAGATTTCTCTAACTCGGGCATCGGAAAAAAAAAAAACAATTGTCATTTATTTCTTTAACATGAATAATCAGGCAATGACTTGCTTCCCTTAAACTTGGTTTCACTGATAACTGGCTCTGTTTAGTGGTTTCCCTTTTCAGTAAGAGTAATGCCACTTTAATACTATATACCGAAGAAAGAGATTATCACAGATCCGCATCTGCAGTTATTTCCCAGCATTTAATCAAAACTAGGTTAGAAATATGTTCTAATAGTGTTTTAGAATTTATCAACACTTGAATTTCTTCTACTGCTTATAGAACTGCATGAGGCTACTGTTGTTTCTGTGTCTTTGCTTTTTGACAACTTAGAAACTGCAAACAGAAAAATGGTATTGAGGAAATGTGGGGTTAGGTTCACTAAAACCTGCCTAATAATTAGGGGTTTTATTAATGAATGTGTTTTTAACTAATCACTTTTCAACATCAAGGAATTAGGAAAAATAAAAACATTTAATACCATGATGACTAAAGTATAATAAAATTAAATTTAGTCACTAATCTGTCATATCACCATTATTGATACTTTTCTTAATACTTGATCTGCAAATTATTTCAAAGACTCTTAAGTATTTCATTTAGTGTCCTTTCCCGCTTATCAAATTAATGTGTAGCAAAAACAAAACAACCCACAACCTCAGGTGTTAAACCAAACAGCTCTAAATAAGGGTATTTAAAAATTTTGCTAACCATTCATTCCTTAAACGGACTTTTAAATGCCCTCTGCTCCAGGTGGTTCACTAAGCACTGATATACACAAAAGAATTAGATGAGCCCAGAAGTGCCCACAGTATCTCATATACACACTTATTTCATACAGTTAATGTATGTATAAATAATATTATGGGCTTATTCATTACAATTCAGGATTTGTTCTACCTCCCAAATCTCTTTGATTGACTGCTATCTTTGAAATTCTGATGGTCCACTAGCCATGCTCTTTCTTCCATCAATCCAAAGGGGTGACTGCAGCCAGAGCCATCACTTCAGTCATCTCTCTCTATGTAAATAACAAAACCACTCCTAGCTCTAGGCTGGACATCTTTCTAGATCAAGGGTCAGCAAATTAAGGACCTTGGGCCAAATCCAACCCACTCTATGGTTTTGTTCAGCACACAAGTGTGGAATGTTTTTTTCATTTTGCAATAGTTGGAAAAACAAAATAAAACAAAAGAAGAATACTCCATGACGTGAAAAAATGACACTCAAATTTTAGTGTTCATAAAGTTTTATCGGAACACAGCTGTGCTAGTTTGTCTACAAATTGTGTATGGCTGCTTCCAAGCTACAACCACAGAACTGAGCAATGTTAGAGACCTTATGTAGCCTGTAAACACTAAAATGTTCACTATCTGGTGCTTTACAGTAGAAGTTCGCTAAGTCCTGCTCTAGATCATTTTATTTACCTCCATTTTTGGACTGCTACCTCTGTGTCTCAGACATATCACAAACTCAGTATGCTGAAACTCTTTGCTCACAAAACAACTTCTGTTCTTTTATTAATGAAAAGACTTCTTATTTGTGACTTCTTCTTTACTCTTACCACATATCAATGGTCAAGTTCCAAATGATTCTGTCCCATCAAAGTTTCTCACATTTGTCCTTGTCCCTATCATTATTAAGCCTTAATGTAGACTTCTCACATGGACTAAAGCAGTTGTCCAACACCTTTCTCAGCTGTACAATCATAGACCCCTCCAGAGCTTTTCTCAACTGTCTTCCCCATCACTCTAAGGGGTGTTGTAACACTACTCTTAGATGCATCGCTTCATCACAGTGGAGAAAATTAGCAGTGGATGGTTGACCAGAAGTCGAAAGTCCCCTAGGCATTCCAACAGGTAAATCAACCTCATTTTTTATTTTTAACCTCTTTTTTTTTTTTGATAAACAGCTGTTAGAATGATCTGATTATCTTTTTTCTTATGTAAAACTCTAGCCTGGTTTATAAAGCCCCCTATAACCTCGAGTATGTCTGTATTTCCAGTCTTTTCTCTTATAGACCCTTTTCTCCTATAGATTCTCTACTCCCAGCATGATTAAGAAATTCTCAGATGCTAGCCGTTCCCTGAACTTCACAGGCTGCTTCATGCCTCTGATGATTCCTTTGGTTTCCCAACTCTTTTGTCATGGTGTTTAAGCTCTGGAAATCATCTGTTCTGCAAAGCCTTTTTCTACAGTTCCCTTTCCTCTGAGATTAATGACTTCTTTTTCAATGTTCTCAATGAACCCTGACAAAAAGTTTACTTAATTGTTTTTATTAATTATCTGCCCATTGCCCTTTACTGTAACATCCTTGAAATTAGGGACTAGGTTTGTATCTCCAGAGTCTAGCAATTGGTAGGCATTCAATGAGCGTTGACTGAGAAGAAGAAAGAAATTACGTCTATCACCTTTCAGGTCCCTACTAGGCAAGCATTATCTTTTTTTTTCCTTTGATTAATACCTCATAACCCTCATAGAACTACTTTAAATGATTTAAAGTGAATTATTAAAGTCCTCGTGCAGGCTGGTTGTACACTGTAACGTAATAAAATGCTGATATCAAAAACAACGTAATTAAATCCGTCATATTTTCAATAGTCCCAATTAATTTTTAAAAAGTAATCTTTATCAATTATTCTTTATCAATATATCAATATATTTTATCTATAGTCAATTCACTCACTAAAGAATGAGTTTTAAGTCAGAATTCTTATCTGTGGAAAAGCAAGCAAATATATACTTTTTGCTCTCTAGAGTTTTTTCTGAATTTGACTCTTGGAAATATTCTTCAATACAAAAACTAAGTTGATTCCATGAACGTGAGATGTTCATCTCTTAATTTTATTTCTTTTTCTTCTTAGTTAACTTTTTATAATTAGAACAATAGCTCCTAGTGTATTACCCAAAAGTTACAGAGATAATACAAAGGGTTGCTATAGACCCAACCACCCAGTCTCCCCTATTTTTAACATTTTACATTACTATAGTACACTTCTCTTAACTAATAAAACAATATTAATAAATTATTATTAAATAAACAATATAGGTTTTTGTTTATTTGTTTTCAATTTTTTTTGGATTTCATTAGTGTTCCCTCATGTCTTTTCTTTCTGTTCCAGTATCTCATCCAAGACATCACATTGCATTTAGTTGTCTTATCTTCTTAGCTTCCCCTGGGCTGTGACACTTTCTTATCTTTAGTTTGTTTTTAATGACCTTGACAATTTTGAGGAGTGCTGGTCAGCTATTTTGTAAAATGTCCCTAAATTTGTGTTTATCTGATATCTTTTGGTCAAGGTTATAGCGGGATTCTGGATTTTTGGAAGGATGATCACAGAGGTGAAGTGACATTTTGATCACATCATATCAAGAGTATGTGCTATTAATTTAACTTACCAGTGGTTACGTTAAAGTTCATCGTCTGACAAAGGTAAAGCTTCCTAAGTTTCTCCACTGTACACTTAATTTTTGTTTCTATTTTTTTTTCCTTTCCACACTGTATTCTTTGGTAACAAGTTACTAAATATAGCCCACACGGAAGGGGTGTCAATTAAGGAAGGGATATCTACACAAATTATTTGGAGTGTTTTTCTACAGGAGATTTGTCTCTTTTCCTTTATTTATTTATTCATTCAATCACACTTATTTGTATCAGTAGCGATTCATGGATATTTATTTTATAGTCTAGGTTATAATCCAATATAACATTATTTAATTTGTTGCACAAATTATTTCAGCATTGGCCATCAGAGCTCTTTGGGGTTGGCTGCTTTTGTCTCATTTTTTTTTTTTTTTTTTTTTGAGCACTTCCTTACACTCTGGTGCTATAAGCATATTTCATGCCCTAGCCCTAGAATCAGTCATTTTTCCAAGGAGTGTGGTGTTTTTATTGGTAAATCGTATTAGAAACCAAGACATGAGTGCTGGATGCTTTCTTTTATTTTTTATTTTTACTTCAATTTTGTCAGGAAAGTGTTGTTCAGCAAACTCTCTGGATGCCCTCCATTACAATTTTATCACATAGAAGGCTATGCACACACATGTATTTCTACCAATAAACAGGCAATAAATTCCCTAACGCTCTGACTCATAAACATGAAAAGATAGAAGATTTGTCAGAAAATAAACCATATCTATAAATGATAACTATAATGTATCAACATCCATAACTACCAGAAAAGATAGATATTCTTTCAATGCCAAGTAATAGATCTCTTAAATTTGGGCTATAGAAAAGAGGTTTTAAATAAAAACAATTCTGAGGCCGGGCGCAGTGTCTCACGCCTGTAATCCTAGCACTCTGGGAGGCCGAGGCGGGTGGATCGCTCGAGGTCAGGAGTTCGAGACCAGCCTGAGCAAGAGCGAGAGCCCGTCTCTACTAAAAATAGAAAGAAATTATCTGGCCAACTAAAATATATATATATAGAAAAAATTAGCCGGGCATGGTGGCACATGCCTGTAGTCCCAGCTACTCGGGAGGCTGAGGCAGTAAGATTGCTTGAGCCCAGGAGTTTGAGGTTGCTGTGAGCTAGGCTGATGCCACGGCACTCACTCTAGCCCAGGCAACAAAGCAAGACTCTGTCTCAAAAAAAAATAAATAAATAAAATAAATAAAAATATAAAAACAATTCTGTTCAGGAGTCATTACAGCTCCTACTTTCCACATCTGGCTCTCCCTTGTTGAGCTTTACAAATGAAACATGCCTTTTGGGACCATGGCTGGGAAACCTGGAAAGTATGAATAAAGCTCAAATATTAGGAGTGATATGTAAACATCAACTTAAGGAATGCAAATCATGTAGTTGAAGTGAAACTGCTTCAGCAGGTGGCTTTCAGGCAACACTCTTGGGTGGGTAAGAGGCTGAGGGCACATGCAGGCTTCTCTAGTGTCTGTAGGAGAGAAATGCTCTTCAACATAATTCAAGTAATAATGCTTTGTAGACAGAAAGTACTTTTTAATTTTTCCAAGTATGTGCATAACCATTATACTAAAACTCTGCAGCCAAAAGGGAAATTAAGTAATAGAACAAACATAAAATAAGCAGCAAATGATGGGACAGAAAACACATTGTCAAAGTTTAGTGGTAGTTTGGGAAAGGAAAATCTGAGCACTATTTCACTCTCCTCAAAAGTCATACTGTGGTATATTAAAAAATAGATTTGTTCTTCATCCCTGGTTCCTGGCCCGGAGCTCCTAAATACCTTCATTTTTAAAAATCTTTTAAAAATTGTTCTAACATGTAAATGAAAATACAATAATATGACTACACTCAGTTTTGTTATTTTCCATCCTGGAGGCCTCCCAACATGTAAACTTTGAGATTTAAATTTTGAATTGCTTTGGAAAAACTTAGACACTAACAACATACATTTTAGCTATGGCACTTTTTTTCTCCATAAACAAAAATGTAACTATATAATCAGTTCCGGACAAACTAAAAACTATGTCAATGTTTTTTCTAGCTGTGTGGCAAAGTAAGTCTTTATTATTGTATGTTGACGGGGCCTTTCAAGATTTAAAAAAAGTAAACCCATTGCATCTATTATATTATCCCAACAACACATAAACGGTTTCATCTAGCATGGGAGAGGTTTGTTCCACATCATAACTCAAAGAGAAAAAAAAGTACTTTAAAATACAATTTCAAGAAACAGTAGTCTAGAGTGACATTCTTGACAAAATATCTACCATAGGTTACTCCAAAGTGATGGTCACCTAAAAATTACACTCAGAAATATTGAATCAAGAAGTTTAATTTGTTATTAACATTGTAGGTATGTAATAAATGCTCTTGAAATGAAACCTTATTGAGCTCTATACCTTTGCTCACTTAAGTTACTATTAATACTAAAGATCCTCATAATTTCTCTACCATTCAGACAAATCATTAAGTGTAAAAAAGAAGCAGATAATGGACTTGGATATTAAGGTATGTGATAAAACAAATAGTAAAAATAGAAGATAGAATTACATCAGTTTAAAAATAATAGATATGAGGCAATTAATTCAAATTTCAACTAGTGAATGATTAAAAATGACATTTGGTTCACCTTTTATTCACTTTCATTATTAGGAAATATGCTTTTTAAAATTTTAATAAGGTAATGTCACTGGGGGAGATAAGATTCCATTTGGGGACTAAATTTTCAACATCAGTATTATGGTGATAGGGAGTGATTTACTATTTAATTCTATCTAAAGTTATTTTTTCTCTCTTCCTTTTTGCTGATCCACAGGTGATATTAGTCTATTGACAAAATTTTAATTTTCTTTCTATAGTTAAATTTCTACTTAACTACAATCCTTCTGTAAGAATAGTCCTGCCGAAATTGAGTATCAATTTTAAGTTTAAAATGCTGCAATGAAAACGTTGTCTAGAAAGATCATAGACAACCAGCATTTCTATGCTGTCATTTTGTCTGCAATAAACAATACAATCTGCATAGTTTTGAACTCTTTGACTTAGAACAAAATTAGACACAGTAGCTAAAAATGGATCAGGACTATTCACTTAGTTACTCAAGTTAAGTTTGTCTTTCACTAAGAATGAATGGTAAGAGAAGCTAAATTCTGATATCAGAACCCATTCTACTCTTTATAGTTCACTGATAAAAACAGTATGTAGTAAATTTAGTAACAGCATTTAAAACTAGAAGAAGCTAAGTTATTTAATTTTTCTAAGATTCAGTGTCTATAGCTGTAAAATAAAAAGTAAAATAATAATTCAGAACTATTATGAGGCTAAAAAAAGATAGTAAGCATTGTGCATGTGGCCCGTGGTATGTGCTCAATAAATATTAGCGAATGTGAATTGACTATCACAATGTTCCAAGTTAAAGAATTTTCTCTAGTCATTGTTTACATTAAGACCTATATTAGGGGACAATATATATCTAGTAGGAGTAAAGATTTTGGTATCTACACTGGGTAAAACCAGGAAAATGATATCCTTTAGAAAATGGTCTTAAAAATGCTGAAAATCTTCCTGAATACACTATGTTGTAGCATACTTCCAGTGAATATTCTTCAAGTCAATCTGTTTTGCAAAAGCATTCTGTTTACATGTAACGTGTTTATACCTAAAATACCCACAGCGATGTTTACTGGAATATGAAAATATTTTAAGCAGTCCTCAAATTAGGAATAAACTAAACGTGTTTGGTTATGTTGATTGCATTTTCTTTTGGTTGTAAGAAATAAAGTCACAGCTGGCGTTTCGATATTAAATGAGTATAATATTTGTAAGAAAGAATTGGAAAGTTAACCTAAAGACAATTAAAATCAGAGACTAGAAACCGAAGACACAGAACCGTTTCTAAATGCTACATGTGGCTTATGTATAAAATGGATTAAAAGAGTCTCTGAAAGTGCTCCAGAATGTTTACTGGAGTTAGAATCGGAGAGTCAAGATATGCCTGCTTGCGCCCAATGGGAGAAATAGGATTCAGTTTTTGAACCATATTCTACACACACACAAAATATATATATAAAATATTCCTCTGTTCAAAGAAAAGCAGAAAACACATTTAGGAATCCATCCTAATGATACAGAGAGCTTCACCACTAAGTGAAGCTGGGTAGTAGGGAAAGCAGACAGTATTTAGATGTCTGTATTTTAAGGAAGCTATACTTCATCGGCAATGCACTACTAAAAATCACTGGTTAGTGAAATTTGAGCATCTCCGTATTTGCAAATTTTACAAACAGTAATGAGTCCTAACAAAAGAAAGTAACATTGCAAGGGAGGCTATTGTGAGGGAAAAACCAATTTCAAATAGAGAAAAGCATCAACAGAACTAAGACAATGCAGAGAAAAAAGAAATCCAGATCAGTGTAAAAAGACTAATTCTTTTACAACATTGGCTGAGACATTTCATTAGAAGAAAACTAGTTGTTACTATCATCTAACTTGTTAAACTGTATATACTTCCTGTTTATGAGAGTTGATTCAGTTAAGAACTACTTAGTTTCATAAACTATTTCTCTGAATACTGGTATGGACACAGAGCTGAATGGGGCGGAGCTTTCTTCACTGCCTCTGTCACGATCTGGACACCTGTGACATCAGTAGCATGTCTCAGAAAATTCTCCGTGTATTTTAATTACGGTATTATTTAGGTATAGGAGGCTCTCTGGAACAGATAGTAGTCATAGGAAGCTGATTATTAATCTAGGAGTAACATATTATAGTCTCATTACTGAAACTAGATGATAATAACCTACTGGATAAAATAAATGTAAAACACAGGGTGATATTGGTTGAATTGTGTCCCCACAAACGATATTTTGAAGTCCTGACCCCTGGTACCTGTGAATTTGACCTTTTTTGGAAATCGGATCTTTGCAGAAGTAATTTAGTTGAGATCATACTGGAGTAGGATGGGCGTGGCCCTTAATCCAATATGATTGGTGTCCTTAGAAGAAGAGAAAGATGAGATACAGAGACAGAGACACACAGAGGAAAGAGGGACAAGCAAAGACAGAGACAAGGATTAGAGTTATGCTGCCACAAGCAAGGAACTCCTGGGACGACCACATACTGGAAGAGGCAAGGAAAGATCCTGCGACTAGAAGCTTTGGAGGGAGCATGGCCCAACCAACACCTTCATTTTAAACTTCTAGCCTCCAGGACTCTGAGAAAATAAATTTCTGTTGTTTTGAGCCATCAGAATTTTGGTGATGTGTTACGGAGCTCTCAGAAACTAATATACATGGCTTTACAATTACACCTACCATACCTACTACACCTGGCTTCAGAATTAGACTACTATGTTTACACACCAAAATTGAAACTGGTTTATAAGATAGTATTTTTGATACATGATTTAAAAAACAGCCTGCCCTTCTAATGCTACGTATACATATACATATATATATTTCATTTACCATAATAAAATTTCCCATTTGGGACTTCTAAACAACAGGCTTCCATACTGAACATTTAATGATTCCTCACAGAAAAAGTACATCTACCTTCATGTGGTACGCACACACATCCCTGCTCTTAAATTGGCAAATATTTTTTTTAATGGCACTACCGAGTTGGTGAGGTTTGGGGAAAGCCCTCCTCACCCATACACTGCTGCTTGGTTTGCTACTTGACATAATATTTCTTCTGCAGGGCAATTGCCAATGTCTATTTTAAAAATTGTTAGCATTATGCTCATACTTTAGAAGTTCCATACATAGGAATTTAGTCTTAAGGATACAATCATGAAAATGCACAAAAATATAATCACATCATTTATAAAGGAATACTTATTGTAGTGTTTTCCATAATATGAACTAATTAGAATTGTTCTACATATTCCATATTATAGGTGGCTGAACATGTTATCTGTTAACATATGTTATCTGTTATTTATCTTATAGAAATGAAATATTACATACACATTAATGATTTTTTTTTTTTTTTCTGAGACAGTCTCACTCTGTTGCCAGGGTGCCATCATAGCTCACTGCAACCTCAAACTCCTGGGCTCAAGTGATCCTCCTGCCTCAGCTCCTGAGTAGCTGGGACTACAGGTGCA
>CM052449.1:9086918-9110456 GCA_028533085.1 Varecia variegata | reverse complement strand
CATCAACAGGTGGAACTTTTTAATATAGAGGACTTTAAATTATGTAAATATAAAATTTTGCAACCAAGGAGTGAAGGAATTGCTATTTATAGAATGTTATGCCAATAAATGCTATAAAAATATACTGAACGCTACACATTAACAGAAATAGTACTGGTGTAAACAATTACTGGAAGGAATTGGTTACATCCAATGATGTAAACATTTACATTGTCTCAGTTTAAGTGTGTTACTGCATCCCCGTTCTTTTCTGATTTTCCCCAAATTGTCATGCCTCCCCCTAAAGCCATTTATTTTCTTTATTAAGAGCTAATAACACTGTTAAGCAAATGCTGAGGCATTAAACAGAACACAGCGGAGAATGATATTTAATAATTGTTAATAAAAGAGACAAGAGAAAAATATAATGGGAGATCTGAGTAATTTCTTCAAATTTCTCATTATCAGAAATTGTCCAATGTATTTGATGACTGCACTTAGCCATATAAAATTTTTAAAATGAATATAAATAGGAAAGCTGGCTCACTTTAAGAAAAAGTTTTTCTGTCTTTCCTTCCATCTTTGTCTACTCTCCCTTCCACTTTCCTTCTTACTATTTAATGGGTACCTACTATATACCCATTAGTCTTGTAGGAACTAATGGGGCCGTTGTTTTTGATTGACATGTAAAGAATAAATGCCCAGTGTGTGGTTATGTGTTAAAGAGACATAAATATATGGTAGCACAAGTGAGTCAGGAAGGTGTTCAAAGAATGGAGGAAAGCAGTCCAAAGGCAGTGAAAGCAGCGTGCGTCTACAGGGACAAGGCAGGTAAGAGATGAAGAGACTCTACATTAAGGCAAGGATAGCTGGGATGGATGTTAGAGCTATCAATGAGTTTATTCTGATCTATAACCAGCAATATTCAAACTATGAAATAGTGAGTCTATTGCCATTATTCACTTTTAGCCAGGCTTTTCCCACTTTTTTTGTACAAAACAGTAAATATGTAGATTTCCTAATTAATTTTTTTCTACTGTTACTTTTATTTTACTGTTAGTAGCTCCTATATTCTGGGAAATCTAGTACAGAAAGAAAAAAACATACAGGAAGCAAAGATGAAACATAAAACAAAAAATAAAATTTCCAAAATTTATATGCATTTTTCAGAGGGAGAGACCCTAATGAACATGATATTAGCATAGTCTACTGGCAAAATTTTTACTGGATTTTCTGCAGATTATATTAATAATAGGATTAGGTTTGGTTGCTAGTAACAGAAAATCCAAAATAACAATGGCTTATTCAGAGGATCATTTTATTTCTCTCTCCAGGAAAACCAGGTTTCCAGAGCTGGTATGGAAGCAGGCTCTTTTTATATCACATTGATTTGCTTTTGTAGAGTCCACTTTGTAATCTACAGTGGCTACTCTAGCATATGGTACCAGCCAGTAGGCAGAATAAAAAAGGAAAAGGAAAATGGCACTTTCATTCAAGAATACTTTCTGGAAGTTGCACACACCACATTTATTTATACTATTATTGGCCAAGACACATTGGGCTGCAAGGGAAACTAGGACAATGTCTTTATTCCCAGTAGCTGTGTGTTCAGCTAAAAATAATGCAGAAGGGTTCTAATACTGCAGAAGAAAGGGAAAACATATTGGTGGACATCAGTTTTTGCTACATAGATTTTGCATATCTGTATCTAAAAACTTAGAAATGACATCAACCGTATCCAATTTCTGAGAGTGAAGGAAATGAAACAAGTTTTATAGTATGAAAAATGAACCACTGTTTCTCTCCCTGTCTCTCCCTCCCTTATCATACCTTTCCAAACTAGAACCACATTTGAAAGATTTCATTCTGTGGTGCTTTTTATTCCCCTTTTCCCATTGAGTCTCTCAATACTAGAATAGAGGAAGTAATAATCACAATAATTATAAGTTGCTCCTTTTCTTTTCCTACATGTGTGTCCTCATAGCAACTTGTAACAGCTCTGAAACAACGAGGGCTGGAACACCTGTTTCCAATTTCCAATATATAAACTATCATCTTTAGTGTAGACTATATGCATTCATAAGTAGAAGGCTTCATTAAGCTGATCTTTTCAATAAAATTATACTAACATCAACCGCCACTGAAATAGCAAATGATGCAGCTTCATTCAAAACACAAACTGCTTTCAAGTAAATTCATCCTCTAGCTTTAGGACTATCACAAACCTGATGGACTTTATTCATCTAGAATCAATACATTAATAAGATTTTGATTTTCTAAGTGATACAGCTGATTTTTTTTTTTTTAAGCAAAAACACCTGAGAAGATGGCTCTTTAGCCAGATGCCTTTTCTCTCAGGGGAAGATGATTCACAGTCCACAGCTGTCTTTGTGTCTGTACCCAAATGCAGAAGACCGAGCTCACTGGCCTTTTTCAATCAGCCACCTGCCTACATCTAAACTAAGAAAGCACCAAAACAGAATGATGAAGAATTTGTAACTTTTACAGAAATCCCTTTAATTGCTCCAAAAAAAATGAAATCGTCTGTAGATTAAAAACATTTATTGGACAAGAACAGAATGTAAACTTGATTATATACTTATTTATGTAGAAAAATCCAGGGGAAACAAGTGAGAAAATAGAGGGTGTATAAACCACCCCCCTACCCAAAACATGATTTTCTCAGGCACCTGCAAATAGTTACCTCAGTTTTCTCAGGTGAATAATATTTTAACCTATCTATTTTCACATTTCTCTGTAACTTACTGCTTTTGGTATGAAAATGTTTCAACTGTATAGAATTTATTCATTAGTACCTTCTCAGTATCTCTGTATTATGAAATTCTGTTATACATAGAAAAACAGGTTTAAATTAGGCTTTGAGGGTTTGCCATTTCATAAAATTTTCCCCTAGGAATTTCAGGTAATTAAACAAACGATTGCAAAATACTCACAGTGTCAACCCTGCTGGCTCTTACGAAGGACAACTAAAGCCAAATTTCAGTCATCTACCTCCATCCATACTGGCTTCTTCCCATGCCCTCCTTCCACCCCCAGGACAAGTATGTACTATAATAACAATGTGTGCACACATAAAAGTCTAGGCAGCAAAAAACTCAAAACTTTCAAGAAAACACCAGCCAAGTTTAAATGATTTTACTATTCCTATAGGCATTCAGCAGTGGAAATTATTTTTCCTCTTAATAAATAATTTATTTTACCCTATAATGAGTTTTTCCATTCTCTAATTTTAAAGTTATCTCACAGGTTAAATTATCTCATGGGTGTGTTCCTTCTTCTCCTTAAGACAGAATTTGTTCTCTGGTGTGAAATATTCTTCAAAATAAATCTTTTTGACTTTTTAAGTCCCTTTTTCTCATCTTCCATTTTCAAAATCTCTATCAACTACGTGGTGCTGACATAAAATTTTGGGTCAATTACAATGAGTGGTAGATGAAAAGGTGGGGAGAATAGAAAACTCAAAAAAGAACTTCCTCCAGGGTATACAGGCTACTCTAATTTTGATTTGAACATCACCTGAGACTATTTCCAAGACCAAAGAATATACATGCAAATTTAAGAAACTACATAATTTATATGCAAATATATAAGTGAGCCTCCAGCTTATTGGAATAACCTGGTAGAGATCAACAATTTTTCACTTATGCCTAAGGATTTTTTATACCTTGGGTTTTCAGATGTTTAGGGTTTGCACTAGGATTTTCATCGTATTCATGGTTGCTTTTATTTAGGCAAAATGTGAGACAGAAAAAGGAGAAGACTTAGAGTAGGGAAGGCAAAAGATGAAGAGAGAAAGTTAGGGGGTGGGGGAGATGTTAACTAATAGCTTGCCTTTTATGGGAATCTGGAGTCTGTGACTTTAAAAACCTCTCCAATGTAAATGTTTAGTTTACAATGATAAAATACATCTAGAATTTAGTTATTACTCTCACTTGAGATTAAAGGAAGTTTGAGGAGAAAATCTCTATTAGATTTGGAATAGAAACAGAAAAGGGGGTAACGAAGGAAGCAAATTCTAGAAGACAAATTCTAGGCCAGCCACAGTGGCTCCCTCCTGTAATCTTAGTACTTTGCGAGACTGAGAAGTGGGAGGATCATTTGAGCCCAGGAATTTGAAGTTACAGTGAGCTATGACTGTGCCACTGCACTCCAGCCTGGGCAACAGAGACTCTGTCTCCTAAGTAAATAAATAAATTCTAAACCAAAAACGAGTGAATAAAAACCCAATCTGCTCCCCTTTCTCTGAAGAGAGAAACTTTCCCCAAGTAACATATTTTGGTACATCGTTCAGAAGAAGCATCAATTCTTTTAAATCTTTTTCTCCTTCAAATTCAGGTGCAAATTCATGAACACAGGCTGTTCATTCCTGTTTCCCAAATTATCTAACTTATCCTTTTAGGGAAAAATTCTCATTTCAAGAGGGGATGTCAAGGAATAGTTTCCTTGACAAGCAAACAAAAGAACACATTTATTATGACCGCCCAAAGACCTGAGGATAGTACTAGTAAAATAGATGCTGAAAAAGATAAAAGCAGCAATAGAGAAATCCAGTAGTGTTTTGCCAGTGAAAGGCAGTCAGTGGAGATGCTCATTGATTTAAAAAAGTGAGCTCAGGCTTAGACTCAAAAAAGTGTACATTCAGAATGGATATTACCAGTCACAAACAATTAGAGCTTCCCTTTGCTTATATGCAAATGTAGATTTAACATCACTTAACAAGTATTTGTCAAAATTAAATGAGACAATCTAGTTAATGGTTAATTCCCTTAAAAAAGGTAAGAGTATCCTATCCCATTCCTTACATGAGAAGATGGATTTGCTATTTTCTTTGAAGACTGCAATTTTTCATACATCTTATCTCCAAAACCTAAATGACATCAACCAATTAAAAAGAAAAAAATCTGACAAATTATGCCAATTATAAAGAAAAAAAATACCATGAGAATACCATTTCTGTTAATTCAAGAATCATAATCTAACTATACACTTATATAAAAACAAAGAATATCAAGGACAGCAACACACATTTTAAAACTACCACATAACTTGTGATCATTTTAAAGACCACATGACATTCTTATTTCTTCTGTCCCCATTCCCCACTCTACCCTACATAACAAGTTTTAACAGAAAACCGCTATCTATACAACCAACTCTTTTATATTAAATGATTCTGAAGATCACTTGGTGTTAGTCTCACTGCATTCAACTCAGATTTTTTTAAATATCATTCCCATTTGCCCTAGGCACTTAAACACACAAACGAATGCAAGTTAAGCTATAGGGAGTGTTGTTCATATTTTATTACGTTAAACCAACCCTCCTCCACAATAAAACATAACTAAGAGAAGAAATGAAACAACATTGTTAGGCCTTCTCTTAAAGATAAAAGGCTCAGACCATTTTTACTTTCAACCACAGAAGTTATCATTTTTCTTGTGATAAAACTTAATTCATCAATATAACAGAGTTGGTGATTCTTCAATTTTTCTACTGGAAGATGTTAGACATTTAAAATTTATATATCAGATATCCATATGTTTATTAAACCAAAGTAACTCAATCGTACATGTTCAAATGTAGTTTTAAATTACTTCATATAAACAAAATGTGAAGTCCTAACAAACAGAAGAACGATATTGAGTTTACCTGCTTGACAATTTTACATTACACAGAATCTTAAATAAGACTAATGCTTAACTGCCATGAGAAATTCTATAAACATTTCTTGTTTATTTCTAAGTTTCCTTTTCATTGAGCTAGGTTCATATTGTGCTCGGTAAGTAATATTAAACCACTGTAAACATACTCTTAAAATAGCTCTGTGTTTTACAGAAACTGTTTAGGAGGTTTCTTGATTTAAAATTTGATATAATGCAATGGTCATAGTGGTTCATAAACATTTCTTTCTCTCCCCTCCTGTGATACAATCTAGCAAGTGTAACCATTACTAAATATCTTCATGTGATTTTTGCTTAGCTACAGCTCAGGGTCTGGGTAAGGTGATTCATGGCAATTAAAGTTTGCTGAGAAACAAACAAACTTTGTCAACAACAAGAAACAACACAGTTCTAAGCTTACTCCTCAATTACATAAAGTACATCATGGCAATGGAACTCTCACTACATTTGACTTCAAAATGATAATCCTATGCCATCCTCTCCCCTCCTCATCCCCTATTCCTGGGAAATAAGGCCTATTTACTGACAACAGTGTGTGAGCTTTTCTTCCTAGAAGACTGCTATTGTTGCTACTTTTAAGTTGTTTCCTAAGAGATACCAGTGTGAGGCCACTCTCGTAATCAGTATGAAGATGATTTTAAACTGAGGAACTTTGAGATTCTATAGATGTAGAAAGAAGCCTTCCCAGAGCTTAGCTAAAAACAGCAACTTCGGGGAAATGAGGCTGCCATAAATCTCCTCTTCAGGGCAAGGCTATTCCCAGGGGGAAGAAGACAATAAACCTGCTAAAAATCCCCTCTCTGGAAAGTTTTATGGCCCTAAAGAAGACAGACCAATCACACCTGTATATATACAAACATTTTCATAAACTTTCTTATCCTCCTATTTGTTCTCCTAAAAACCCATATGTGTTTCCTAAAGAAACCATAGAAGCCTTTCTCCCCTGTCTCTTTCCCTTATTAAGTTAGATATCTGAGCATCAAATTCTAACTACCTGCTTTGAGATATTCATCACTAAGCAGTCTTGTGTGTGCATTGCACTTCTAAATAAACTTTTTATCCTGTTAATCTGTCTTTTGTTACTTTAATTCACGGGGATCCAAGAATAAACCTAAGTGGGTAAAGGAAAAATTTTTTCCTTCCTGACAATAGTATTTTGTTACTTTCATCGTATCTTTTACCAACTACACGAAAATGCTACTATTTTGAATCTTTTCCACGGTCCTGGCTCTAGCACTTAAGAGCTAGATGAAATACTTCATCTCTGTAAGCCTCAGCTTCTTATTTCTATAATGAGGATAAAATTACTTACCTTGGCAAGTTTTCATAAGAATTAGAAATAACCTATATGAAGCACCAAACAGTATACCAGGCTTAGAATTTCCAGTCAGTGGTGACCTTTCTTATTTTATTTGCTAATGGAATTTCTGATGCTATTTCCTAAGTCTTGGACTTCAATTTTTCTTCTATTATTCAGTATTACTCCTACACTTACAGTTGAATAGAAGCTGAGTAAAAGTCATATTTTAAATTACATGTTTATAAAGGCAAAGATTTTACATGACATAATAAATGAAAATCACTTACTGATTTTTTCCTAATCGAGAATATATAAAAAGTTCCATAGAAGTAAATTTGTTTCATGATAAATATAGTCATTTAAAAATGAAAAGTTAATAAGTACTATAATAAGTATTCATGAATAACATTGTTATTCAAGGAAAAATATTAGCATAAGGAAGACATTTAGGTTTTACATGTCTCTTGATTTGAAATTATGGGCACTTTAGATTCATATAGTTTTTGAAATGCATAATGTCCTAAATATCATGCATTCAAATTTTGTTTAAAAATTAAATAAGAGACTATAAGGTCTCATATCAATCATTAACATTATCTACTTTAAATCACAGAAAGAAAAAAAAAATCCAGTGGCAGTGGATTTATAAAGAAAACACTAAATTTAAATTGTTTCCATTTGGCTTGTGCAGCTTTTATGATTCTGAGGGTTCTACATTTTTGTCCCAAATATATCCTACAGTACATACAATAATGAGTTTACATAGTTTGAGAGAATCTAGTTACAGAATGTTTTTCTCAGAGATCATGGAGTTTTGGTGCTTTAATGTAATGAATAGATTTTCTAGTTTAGAAGCTTTGAAGAGATTATTTCAATGAATCTCTGTGAAACATAAAAAAGGAACAGAATTGGAAAAAGTGTGAAATTCTCAGAAAGTTTTCATTTTTTAGATTAGATATTCTTCAATCAATTTCTGCAAATAGGTCTAATTATTGTTCCCAAATTCCCACTAGTTTAATGGATCTGATTAAATAATGGTTCTAATTATAATCTACAGGGGAAAAAAAAACAGCTTACATGTTGGAATTATTCCATTTCTTGCTGAACTGAAAAGCAATTTATATTTTGTTGCCCTACAGCCTAAAATAGAAGCTATATCTCAAAGTTTTCTGTTAAATTCAACAAACATTTATTGAATAATTATTGCTCAAGAAGAATTTGTAAATATCATTACTTGTAGTCTTTTTTACTGTGAGGGTACACATTCTAAATAATTATAATTATACCATACACTCCCTCCATGTTGCTATTACAAATTACGGTTATAATATTTTCTACCAAGTATGATTTCCTTTTAAAAACATATTTTTAGATTTTTACTTTTCTTAACATTTTCTCTTTTATTTTAAAATTTAAAAAATATATTTAAATATATTTTCTTGAATTTGCTTTTGCCCTCAGCAGGTGTTAAGCCCAAGTTCAGTATGCATAATAACTAAAGCTGCTTATTAATGTTCTTTTTAAAGACCATAAATATAGCTAAAAACAAAAAGGCAAAATGTTTACCTTTGAACATTTTTAATGCAGAATAAACCAGTGCCTTTGCAAGAATTATGCTACTTATTTTATACAAAATTTCAGTATAGATGATATTTTTCCTACCACATATAAAGCATGATACACGCCTCTATTTGCAATTCAGTCTTGGCATAACCCGCAAAAATAAAGTAAATTTGAGGGTAAAGATACAAATAAACATATATTTTCTTTTAATTTCCAGATGGTGATGTTATCTAATGGTTTTTATTTTAAACACAAAAAACCTTATGATCTTACTTGTAGATGCTTCGGGGACTGTATATGGCTCTACATGAAGCTGATGATAAAAAAAAAGGGAAAAACGATTCTCAACTAGTCAAGTGATTGACAACCAAGTTTTCCAAGAAGATTCCAGATGATCAAGCTAGATTTTAAATATGGCTAAATCCAATGAAGCTGTCAGAGAAACATCTATAAGATGATGGGGAAAGGAGAATAAATTATCAGAGATCCTTATTGTTGGGGCACAGAAAACGATTACCCAAAATATGATGCTTTGGCGTGCTGAGTGCTTTGAAAATTGAAATGCCTCAGAACCAAGGACTGATCCTCTCTCTGGAATTTCCTTATCTAAGAAAGCTTCTTTCCAATAGGAATGCAATAGTTTTAAGACTCTCTCCCATGGACTCTCTCCCTGGTCTCTCATCAAATAACCAGGAAAGATCAATCACTAAGAGAGAAGAGACTGGGAGTCCTCACTGAGCCCAGACCATCTTTCATCTTTTCTTCTGAGGGCAGCTCTAAGAGATTACCTGGGAGGTTTTATCTGCATCAGAAGCCATAATTTGTAGGTCCTGTCCAGCTTCCAAAGAGAATCATTTGCAAAATAATGTCTGCCTCCCAGGTCCATATATCTCGTCCTTATGAAGAGAATATTTAAGCCTCAACCATCTGGCCCCTCTTTGAGTCTCATACTCTGTGTATGGCTGCTATGTCCATAAGCATGTTAAATAAATCTTGTATGCCTTTTTCTCCTAATAATCTTCCTCTTGTCGGTTCATTTTCAGTGAACATTTAGAGGCAGATGTAAAACTTTCCCTTGGCCCTTACACTGCCAAGTATCAGTCTGGTGGCTTAGAACAAGCTTTGAGTTCTAGTCAGCTGTTTAGTGCTTGAGCTGGCTCAGGGCTCTCCTATGTGAAACTTTCTCTGCAGATTTTAGAATTTCTTGCCAGTCCGCTGAGACCTGCTGCCAGCTCACCCTCCATTCTGGCTATAATTGCCCAAGGGTCAGTCTTGATCAGTTCTTTTGGGGAATCCAAGAGTCTCAGCCAGAGACACCTTGGGTCACCTTAGCATGAGTTTTTACCAACTACACCTGAATAACATTATTTGGGTTGGTTATTATTTACAAAAGATCCTTCCCTGTACCTTACTGAGCTTTCTAGTCATTCAGATCAAAGGGATATTTTAGAGGCTAGTGTGTTTATTGACTGCTCATGTCCACAGAAGCTGCTAGGTATGTATCGGTGTGGCCAGACTTTGTAAGCATTCTTTTACAGTACCAGGGCATTTTTAGTTATTTATAATTTTAGGAATAACTCCCTAGTTATCCCTCCACTTCAGCTGTTGAAGACATCCCCTCCAAAATGCATGTTTTCTTTAAGTCTGTAGAGCCTAAAGAAGAAGTTAATGATCTTCTGCCACCTTGTTCCCAGTGTGAGTGCTATCATTCATCACATTGAAACTGTGAAAGTTGTCAGAATCAAATTTCTGCCTCTCTTGTTTGTTATTTAGGATGACAAAAGCTAGCACGAGGTGAAAGACAGCCAGGACAATAATATTATGACACAGCCAGAACCTCCTTTTTGGCAGCTGTAACCTTTCAGATAGCCTAAGAGAAACAGAACATGGTATTGGTATGTTTTACAGATTCACTCTCATACCATCCATCACTATTATCAGTTTGTTAATATTTTCCTGTTCTGTAGCATTTGGTTTCTCTCTCATCTGGCTGGTGAAATAGTTTTATTGATTGCTAGACAGCCTTTGTTCCTTTCCTCATGCCGTTGGTCCCTTTTGCCCAAGTCCTAAGGTCCTCATTAGATAGCAGTTTAGACATCTCTGAAAGGATCTTTTTCATAGATAGTAACTTTAATTGGGAGTTTTCACAAGAAGTGAAGATCTCTCTAATAGTGATCTTCAAAACAGACACGGTGAAGTTCTGACTGTATGTTCTTATGTCCAAAGAAAAGCGTAAGAAGGTTCTGCAGAAGCCATCAGGGAACATTAATTCTTAAAGCCTACAAAGCACTAATCACCTGGTTCTCTTCTTATTCCCTGCAGCTCCTCTCTAGCAAACCCAGGCTTCTCTTTTTCATTATTTCTCCTGTACATATTGTTTTGACAGTGCCATGGCTAATTAGACACTTGTGTATGTTGTCCAATGGAGAAATTCTTTTTAAAAAATTGTGGTAAAAAACACATGACATGAAAGTTAGCTTCAACTAATTTTTAGGTGTATAGTACAGTGTTGACCACATGCACATTGTTGTATAGCAGATCTCTAGGAGAAGTTTTGTTTTGTTTTTCTCCAAGAGCACTGTCACTTTAGTAAAATCTAACTGAAGTTCATTAGTAAAGGAAACTAAAGAATTGTACTTATTCTGTTGGTTTTGGGTGGACAGTAAAAAAAAAATTACACTTATTATTTAAACATATATGAGCATTAACAGAATTAAGTAGGGAATTCTATATCATATGTGATTCACATCTGCCGCCTTGTCAAATTTCACAAGTATAAAACAAAACGTCTTATACTCTAAAATCCCAAAGGATATCAAATTAATTACATGTACTTAAAAAGGGGGCTGATATTGAAACAAAGAAATTTACAGTAAAAGTGACGTGAATGGACAATTTATTTGTATGGCCACGAATTCCATAGGGCAAGTATCATAAATTAAGAGCCTGACATTCAGTAATAGATGATTGTATCTGACATAATGAAGTTATAATGGAAGGTGTTCGCACCCTGCTTGACTATTAAGTGCCCATTTATTGTCCCTGCACCAGGTGTGATAGTGATAGGCTATACAAATCATCCAGAAGAAATGTCAAAATAGGCTCCTTTGCTGATAAAGTACCACACATGTTTATTAATATAGCAGCTTGTCTTAGGACTGACCCATCTGCTCATTTACAACAAATCTTTTTCCTATAAATATTTCAGTTAAGAGCATGACCACTAGTAATAGCTTTGGAGCCGTAGAAATGAAAAGGGAAGAGGAAAAAAAGAAAAATAGTTGAGCTTAAATAAACTATTCTGCTCTTAATTTTTACCTTAGATATGTTTAACAGAAGAAGGGGCAGGGAGGGAGCTTTTAATATGGAATTTGCTCTAGATTAGTACAGCATGAGTGTAGGCCACCGTAAATGGTCCAGGCTCCAGCTGCTGCAGAAGTCAGGTGGGAAATGGTAAATTTCACCAATGTTTTCAAAGTACACATTTCAATAAAGTACAAAATGAAGTACTCAATTAAGAAATTCTCTAGAGCAGTACTTCATATACATTTAAACTCATCAGAAAATATTTCAGCATGGTAGATTTTATAAAGAAAAATAACACTACAGAGTTTTAGAGGGTGTGGGTGATTTTAAAACTCGGAGGATTTGCTTTTAAAATCTTCTATAAGATGCCAATACAACATTTTTATTTTTATATAACAGGGAAAAGCAATAGAAGCAAAATTTGAATGTTTACCTTTTTCTTTTACTTTTAGCACATCAGAACTACAAGACTAAGGCATTTTCCATCCAGTATCTCCGGTTTTATGTGCTTGCAATGCAGCCTGTATGCTCTAAGTTCTGTCTTCAAGAATGGTTTTATCTAACAAACAAGTATACCCTGAGGTACCCCTCTGAAATGAACACACGCATTTGAAATGAAGAAGTACAATTGTTCAAAATAGTGAAACAAAGAAATGGCATGGACCATTTGGTGACCCGAGGTGGTTTCCTCTCTACAGCCTTGGTTTCATTTATTCATTCATTAAAATCTAAATAAATTCTGGCAGGCATGGCTTTCAGGCTCTAGGAAAGATCTTTATCAGACTCAGTATCACATAAATCTACTAGTCATACTTTTCTAAATAAATTACATCTTGGGATAACTAAGCACCTGGTGACCAAAGGGCCAATTTAATTACTTAGAAAAGGCTAAAGGTCTCAGACACTCCTGAAATTATTTTTTACATCTCCCATAGACTGAAAGGAACCACTTTCCAATCATGTTTCATATACTTCCCAAGAATTAACAATGGGTGATCTTTACTTTGAACATGAATTGCCCTTGTCTCTCAGAAAAGTATCAACTTTCACCCAAAATATCCAAATTAGAAATCAAAGAGTTACATTTCTCTCTCTTAACATATCCAGCAAATCTAAACGATCACTGGGTCTTATGCTTTAACTGCGGTATCTATGAATCCATCCTGTCTTCTTTAATTCCATTGCCGCTGCCCTTTAGTTTGTACTCAGAACATTTTATGAAATAGCCTACTATTTAATAATTCTCTCTGTTCCCAATCCATCCTAAGCATAGGAGTCAACACGTCTATTCAAAATAGTTGGATTAATGCCTTCTATATTTTAAGTCCTTTGTGACTTCCTAATATCTATAGGATATTTGGAATTGCTAAATTTAGTAAAGACTTATTATAATATATAAGCTACAATTCCTTTTCTCAGTTTCTTTCTTTCCAGTTCACACCACATCAGTTGTTCACACTGAGGCCTTTCCCAGTTTTAGAGGCGATACAGACCAACCCTGGCAATAGATTAATGGCTTCAGAATCCCCAGCCAAAAGTCTAAAACTATTCTTCCCTTAACGAGATCAATATTCAGTATGCCTAGCATGAGAAACTGTCCCTGTGGGCTCAGCAAATGCAGTGTTTTTTATTGGTTATCAGTTAGCAGTTAAAGCTCTTATTCTCAGCAGGGACTGTAACCCCAGGGTATTCATTGGAATCCAGGCAGGTGTTCCTTGAGGCCCTGCTCTTAGGGGCTCAAAACTTAGTCCTGCAATTTGAAGTTGCTTGTTTCCAAACTCTTCTGCTAGAGCTGGATCAGAGAAGAGAAGTCACACATTACCTAGGGGCCAATAAATGGTGTGGGAAGTGGAGGGGAAATAAGAATAGAGAATCTTCAGAGAATTGAACTGGCAGAAGGGAATTCTGTAAATGAAATTTTCAGGAAAGGCCACATCAATATGATTGGATTTACCTGTCTCTATGCTATTCTCCACCCTGTAGCTAGAGTCATCTTTTAAAAAAGTCAAAATCACATTAAGTACTACTTTGCGTAAAAACCCTTCAGGGATATTCACTGCTCTTAAAATAAAACTCTGACTCCTCTCACGTCCTACAAAGCCCTGCATAATTGGGGCATGATTTTGGGGTCCTGCCTAAATCCTCTGCCTACATCCCTCCTGTTACTATGGTCCAGAAATGACCTTATCCATTTATTTAATTTTTTTATTATTTCCACTCCTCTGTCTGGAACATAGGCTGCATCAGAACAGAAGTCTTGACAGACTTGTAAACAATCCCATCAATGCCTGGCAAATCCAGGGCCTTAATCAGCATTTGCCTAGTGAACAAATGAATTAACACCCTATAAATTTCTTAACTTCAGGGCCTTTGAATATGCTATTCTTCAACTTTAATCATGGTCAACTCACTTTCATTTCTCATCCTTCAGCTCAAAGATCACCTCCTTAGAGTGGCTTTCCACCCACTTTATACTTCCTTTAAAGCTATAACCATAATCTATTTACAATCTTGATTGTCTAATCTATAATTTATCTATTGTTCACCCCACCACCACCACAAGGTAAAGTCCACAGGGAAAACATTTTTTCTCTCTTGTACCTCACTCTAGTGCCTGTTCCCCATAGAGTGCATGACACATAGGAGGCATTCACTATAGTACAGTCACATTAAAAAGTAATTTGACTTAAATGCAACTGTACACATTCAAAAGGAATTTGGGGAAAGAGTCTACTTGCCATTACACTCAATGAGCACATGGCCCAGAGCAACTGAGGGGTGGGTACCATGTTCCCTCAGTTCTATGTCTCTCCCCACACCTCTCATCACGTAAGTATCCCCACACCCAGAAGAGATATGTAGTACTTTTGTATTCACATTTTCTGATATTGAGGAATATCTCACTGCTGGACATGTCATATTTTATGAATGATTTAAGGAATTTTTCAAGGTGCTTTCTTAAATTTTTGCCTTACCCTCTAACTTTGGAATTTAACCCATGCGTAAGATGCAACTACGTAAAAAAAAAAAAAATTGTTTAATACAGAATGAAAGTTGGAGTTTTTCCGAGGAACATAGAGAATAACTGATGTATAGTTTTATATAAGAATTTAATAAATTGGTACATGTGTAAGCTTTTTAGTGTGAGATTTTTCCATTCACAAGGAAAATATGGTTATTTTTTATATAAAATTAAAATTTCATCATAATTAAGCCAACAGAATTTAAGGAAGATAAAGACATTGAAAACTCTCTTAGGAACTTCTTTTCTTGACCTTACCATGTATGAGATATACTGAGCTTTAGACTAGAGCAACAGAATATTGGTGCTAAACTAGATTAACTAATATTTATATAGTACTCCACAAGTTATAAAGCACTTTCACATATCATATATTTCATATTTGATACTTAACCTTGGGAAACAGAGTTGTTGGAGAATCTGAGGGACTATGTCCATAGGATTTGTCCCTGGTCATATAGCAAACTGAGGTATCAGTGTGAAATGCAGGCATTGGTGTTCATGCCGCATACTGCCATTTGACTCCACCCAGGAGATCCTGCTGTCAAATGTAACAGGGAGGGATACTGTTATTTGTTGAACTTTTAAGAACTGGAAATAATTGCTGAACCGAGAGCTATAACTAACAAAGAGAAAAGCGCTGCTTAGCATTGGGAGAGCCAAGTGCCTCTTAGTGTGAAGGCAATGCCGTCTGGGGTGTGACAAGAGGAATAAGAGCTCAAGTCAGGGCTTCCCATACAGAAACATAGGACTTTCATTCTCCAAGTGGGGATATGTTGCTGGATACTGTATCTGTAATAGTCCCAACCCCTCCTGTGGAGGTATAAAACTTGAATATAAATAGAGAGAACAGATCTTTACGGAGTCTCAGATACCTGATAATGAGAGTAAAAGGTAGTTTCAAATGTAAGGATTTACCAAATGTAATTTTCATCATACCTATCTATCTTCTACATCTATTGTCAAGTAGGAATTATTATATTCAAGAAGATACTCCTGAGAGCCATGTGTGTGTGTGTGTGTGTGTGTGTGTGCGCGTGTGTGTGCATGTGTTACCTGAGATCGCCAAATAGTTTGGAACCTTGCAGCTGTGGGTAGTCAGCAGGTAGGGTTGTGGGGACTGTCACATTTGGAGGTGAAGGCAGACCTCCTTCCTCACCCCTCAGGGCTTTGGTGGTAGCAACCAACACAGCTACCAGCCAGCTGTCTACTCTAGGCAGGAAGGTAATTAATTTTTACTATACAGGTATGAAATTATTTTCTGGTGATTACATAAATGTTAACCTTTTGGAAGACAGAATATGGAAAAAATTAAAAATAGGATATTTTATCATAAATAAGAGAAGATTTAGTACATTAACTTGTATATAATTTGTAACACACTGTCAGAATCTCTGACCTCTTTTTCGCAGCATGATTTTACACATCTCTTCTGAGAGAAACTGTAAGACATTTATGAAAAGAGTAAGAGGTAACAGGGTAGCAGTAGAACATATATTTTATTTTATAGAAAACAACAAGCACATACAAAAAATTATGTGTCACTGAGTAATAAATAGTACGTAAGTGTTCAAATTACTTGTGTCATATGTGTTCTTAAGATGAATAATGAAGATGTTGGGGGATTTTCTTAAAAATACTATCCTGTGGATGGTCAGATCCCACCACCTCTGGCTGGTAACACGTTTCATTAAGAATTACTTGTTGCAGTATACAGGACTTGACAATAAGTCACAGTTCCCTTTGTGTAGATGAAAACCTGCCACAGCAGATTTTTATAGATGCCTAGAGTTGAGCCCTGGCTCCAATGCTGTCTACTTTTATGAAGTTAAAGAACCTATGTCAGTTTTCTCATTCACAAAAAGATAAATACCACAGCCTATTTTATGAGATTCGGGAAATTAATGAAAGCACCATGTCAAGTGCTTAGAATACATCTGGGAACACATAAGTGCTCATAGCGGGTCCACTCAAAAAGGTGGTATCCATGGAAAATCCTGAAGAATATTATGATTCATTCTCTTGGGAATTAGGAGAGAGGGGTCATATAGAGTATGTTAGTTTGAACACATAATTTCCAGTTAATTTACATAGTAAATGCTAGCTGTTATTATTACTGACTAGCAAGACCTCACTTTAAAAACCTGTAATATTTAGAAAGTACTAAATATTTTCTCTGGGAACAAACAGGATAAAATAGCTATCCTCCTATTTTTCTGAATGAGACTAAAAACAAAATAAGACAAAGGGAAATAAGACCTAGAACCTACAGTGTAATCTTAGGAGAGCTGTGTGAGTAATCTCAGTAGATGGCAAAAGGAACTGGGGGGTGAGGGGTGGGGAGGGGTGCAGTTAAGAGAACTGAACCTGGTCATAGCTGCTTACAGATGTGCTAATCCCTGTGACTCCCTTTTCTTGAGCAATAGCTCCAGCAAGGAATCATCATATTAAAATCAAGGATCATTATCACTGGATCTGCCATCAGTCACATCAAACCTGAAGGAGAATGTTCACAACCTAACAGTATCCAGCCTTTATTTGATGCCTTTTGAGTACTAAGAATATCATTCCATCGGCCAGCATGGAAGGAGAATTCAAACTCTTTCTCCCTTCTCATTTGGTTCCTTTAGAGACCACCAGAACAAGTCAACTAGGAAACTAATATGAAAAACTAGCAGATCACTCTACTCTCTGGGATAACTATTCTCAGTACATTAATTACAGACAAGGGGCCAGAAGGAGTGTGCTAAGGTATTTCAACTTATAAACGTTAGCTTTTCAATAATAACTTGTGTTTAGAAAATATGGCATAGGTTTACAAAACGCTCAAAGCTATTCCTGATAATATTGAATAGCAAGTACATTTTGCCATTAAACTTAGAATTTAGTTTCAATTATATTCAACCCAGATTCAATCAGGACTATATAGTATAATGGTACATACTATGCTTGATCCTAGAAATATAGTGATAATGTTCACTAAGTCTAAATAAAAAAGTGATAGGATCTTTGTGAGAATAAATGAGACAACAGGTATGACATATTTTTTCCTGTGTTCGATACAAGATACAAACTTGATAAATGGGAGTTTTGTCTACCATCAATATTAACAAGCTATGTTCTCTGTCTATATTATGTAGGTGTTCATAGTGTACTTTATACAAAAAAATGTTTGGCATTTACGAGTGTAGGAAAAGAGTATTAATTTAACATGACCAAAGCGCTCTGTTATATGCAAGTTTCATTTTTATTTTCTTGGGATAAAAATGGGTACAGCTGGGGGATTTATGTTCTGCTATACAATGTCTGCTAATCAAATAAGTGAGGAAAGAACCATCATGAAATAGTAGAATGCAGGCCTGCAGACTCTTCAATGAGAATGCCAGATGTCACATTCCTATTTAATTTCAATCAATTTCAAATGTTTTTATATTTCACTAGATAATACTGTGTGTTAATGTCTCTAATTTGTGATGCTAAATCTTCGGCTATAGCCTATTTCTAATATAGATGCACCAGGCAGGACCATCTGCTTATTTTGAACCTTAAAAATATTTTCAGTGGGTGGATTTGCTGAATATAATTCAATTCATACATGAAACTTAATTCCTGGCATTATTCTAGTTCATTGATTATGTGTCAATTGAACCATGTTTATATTATTCAGTTTATTATAGAAAAAAGTAAAAAAAAAAGGTGTAATTTTTTAAATGTAAGCAAGTATCTTAGTCTGTTCTCAGAGTATAAATTGTAACTGTCAACAATTATCAAATGTATAAATTAGTATTCAATATTAGACTTCTTATTAAGACCCTACCTAAAGAAAAACTATAAAAAAATAAATGCAATACAGTTTTCTCCAGCTTTATAACCAATGTTTTACCATATTGGATGGTAGAGTGCATTCAGTAACTGTCAAATTTTTTATATAGCAAAATATTCAAAATCTCATCCTTAGTGTGACATTAGGAGAACATTTTTCAGAAGTTAATGCCTTTTCTGGGTAACTGACAGGACTTTATCTAACTTCAATTGCTAGTGATGCTGTGAAGAATTCCTAGGATAGGATCTATAATTGACTGCTAAGGCTGCCACCAAATTGCACAGGAAGATAAATGAAACAGACAAACAAAAAAATGAAAACAATAAAGTTTCAACTGAAGGGCGTGCCCCTACTGGTATATTTAAATGTCAAATAATATATGCCTTTGCTTAGGATTCTGATTTCTCTTCTACACAAATTCCCTCCGAATCACCTTCATAGAGTGATGCTGCCTGTAATATAGACATCCTGGGGCAGGGTATTTTGCACATGAGTAGTTAGGAGACAAGATAAAGGTTGGTAAAATGGAGAGAGTTGGTAGGGACCTTCTAAACCGAAACTTTTAATGAGTCCTGCTAAGAACTCCAATGTACTTACTTAGAAATCTGCCACAGAATTACCAAAGCAGTATTTCTTTCATTTATAATTATATAAAATTGGGAAATATGTCTCAAAAGCATGTAGAACTTATTTGTACACAAATATATAATCAATCCCATTAAATTAACTACAAAATTGTAACAAATTGGTTTTAATAATGAAAGGTTTAAAAATAATAGTGGTTCTAGATGAAGCTATTATTTTAAAGTCCTGATTAATGAGACATATGGCAAGAAAAATTATTATAATGGTGAATGCTGATTCAGAACCTTATTTTTATTAAGTAGTTTATAGTGAAGGCTGCAACTATTTTTCTATTTATAGTGGCAGCTCTGGTTAATTACCTTGTAATGTATTGTGACATTAATGCACTAGTAAACTATTGGAATTTACATCCTCATTCAGTAATAAAATCTGTAAATTGAAGAATGCACATAAAGTCATCACAGGCGTAAATTATATGACCAAATGCTATGTATGATTACATTAAATTTAAAGAACAGAATCTCTCAAGTTTACTCATTAATGGATAAGTGCCACTGAATTTATATAATAAATAGCAGTTGCTTTGCAACTGTAGGGAATACAACATTTTATTCAAGGATATTTTGTAACTTCCTACTACATTTTTCTTATGATTGCTAAGAGCATATTGGACATAATTCAAATATACAATATCAAAAAAGAAACATACTATGACTATGATAAACAAATGTATCAATATTACAAAATACCAAAATACTTTTTTTACTAAAAAAATGAGAATGAAAATGAAAGAAATCAAGGGAATTGAAAGGAGGTAGTATGGTGACACATGGATTAAAACCAAAATGATTTTTAGCTGGCGGGGGCAGAAAATGAGGGAAACTGAGAATGTGATCATATGTATATATATATATTTATATGTAATATATAATTTTCAAAATAGAGTTTTAAAACGTAATTCCAAACCAGAACTGTTGTACCCCCATAATAAGCTATAATAAATTAAAAAAAAAGAATTTACATTAAAATTAAAAAAAAAAGAAAAACAACAAATTTTTAAAATGGGAAAAATTTGAGTAAACATTTCAGAAAGAAATATAAAAAAAAAAACATAATTCCAAAGTTACCAATAATTACTTCATTGTCTCAAACACTCAAAGCACAATCACTATTTTAAAAAGAAATTATCAAGTAATCCAAGATATTTCAGATGACAAAAGAATAAAATGGCAAAGTATCTGAAGCAGTCTTCTGTGTTATTGTATGTTAGGCTGAGTTCATATTTTCTATAGAAAACTTTCCTGGGCTAAGATTATTAATAACTATATTAATATATTGTAAATGTTTTTGTTTCATATTGCTAGATTGTAAGTAATACAAAATTAAGTATGATTTCCCTATAAGAATATAGTCAAGTCTGTAAAATACAGAAGCAATTAATATATAAAGCAATAATTCCTGAAACATTAACATGTATGTAGATGGCTGAAATTGGTCTCCAGAAAGAGAAAGAAAAAGATACAGAGAGTCACAGGTCAGTGGAGTAAGGCAAACACCTAGAGGTATCTCTCGTATTTTTAATATGTATAAAATTACAGTAGAAAAATAGAAAAATAAAGGCTAAGATGGTTAGATAGTGTTAGTTTACAGATAATTCAAAGTATATTGCTACATAATCTTACAAAAACATTATTAAAAGTAGAATTCCAATTATCTACAGGACCTCATTTGTCATATAAATTCAAATTAAAATCTATAACATACAAGAGAAATTCTCTCCTCCTCCTTTTCCTGCTCCTCCTCCCCTCTCTCTCTTTCTCTGTCAACAGATAGACAAAGACAGCTATATATATAGTTTGCATGTATAATTTGACTTCATGTAAATATCAACAATAGCACACAGTTTATTTAAAAATCACAAATGAAGATGAGGATTGACAGTTGAAAGGAAATTGCAAACTAATGATATTATTATGGCAACTCTATCCCATTTCCAAATATTTGTCTTTAAGTGAAATATCAGATAGTCTTAAGAAAGATGCACAAGAATTTCTTGCAATGTTATTTTGGTAATTTGTACAAACCTCTTTATTCATCTAATTAAATGTTCTTGTTTTAAAAATTGCAGGGCTGCATCACATGAGTTAGTGATTATACCTGCAATTGCATTAATCAAAGAACAATGTAGGAGAGTCTTTGGGTCAATGTATTAAGAAGAATGATGCAAGAAGTAGAATCTACCAGGACAATCATTGTAAGGTAGAGAACACAATTTGAGGTAGATATCCAGCAGAAATGACTGTTGGATTATACTCATTCACTCTTTCCTGGTTTAATACCACCACTATGAAAGTGATGCCATTTAAAAGTCAAGCTTTTAATAAGACCTACCTCCCTCCAAACTCTTCAGGGTCTGGTACATATCAGATATTTTCCAGGAGCTTGACATGTATTATTTCAATTAATCATCCCAGTAAACCTGCTGGGGTGGCATTATTATCCTTGTTCTATAGACGACAGACAGAAATGGCCTAAGGTCATGCAGGTCTGTCTGGTTCCAAAGCCCATTTTCCTCCCGTATGTCATAGCAGTGGACCTAAGAGTACACAGTAATAGCTACATTTTATCCAGGGCCTCCCAGATGCTAGACTCTATTCTATATTCTCTAATCCTCATAAAGACATGAAGAAGTTCGTATTTCTGATCTTCTGTGTATAGTAGTTCAAGACACTAAAGATAAGAAAGGTCTAGAACTCCCTACTTTAAGTTTATTAGCTTTTAAACTCCTTTATTTTATCAGTCACTTTTCTGTATTATTTCCTTCTAAATTTATTTTACTTTTATATGCCTCCCTATGGTAGTTTTCAAATGGCCCACATTTCTCTCCTTCCTGTATCTGTGGTCCTTAGGATTGTGGCTCCTCCATTAAAGAGATAAAATCTATTTCTGCTCTTTTAAGTTGGGTTGGCTACATGACTTGCTTTGGCTAATGGGACATTAGCAAACACAACACAAGCAGAAGCTTGAAAAGCACATGAACTTCAGCGCTTGCCGTCCTATTGCTGGAAACCCTTCTGCCACAGTGGGAATGAGCCTGGGCTAGCCTGCTGAATGATGAGAGAGAAATGCGGCCACTATCTCAGAGGACATCAAGGCAATTGTCAAAAATGTGAGTCCCCTCCCCTGCTACCCCAACCAGTCTGACAACTACTAAGCATCTAGCCCCAGCTAAGTCAGCATACATCTGTCTCCTCCAACTCTCTGAACTATAATAAACGTTTCTTATTTTAAATCACTAAGTGCTGGAATAGATTGCTATACCATCCTATTTATGACCTTAAAGTACTCTTTCTTAAATTACACTGGGATCAGGTCTGAAGAACTAAATTCTATTAAAGTCACTAAGTTACATACATAGGCCTCCATGGATGGTAGGAACAGCATTCTGCTAAAACTTAATATGTTTAAAACAATGCATCAATTTGCAATTCACATCTATTCCTCATGATGAGGGATTATGTCATAAGTATCTGTCTCCATCCATTTGTGCTGCTATAACAAAATAACTGAGACGGGGTTATTTATAAAGAACAGAAAGTCATTTTCTTACAATTCCAGAGGCTGAAAAATCCAAGAACAGGGCCTGGCAGATTCGGTGTCTGGTAAGGGCTGCTCTCTGCCTCCAAGATGGCACCTCTCGCTGTGTCCTCACATGGCAGAAGGCAGAAGAGCAATAAAAAGCCTAACTAGTTACTTCCCGAACCTTTTATAAAGTTGTTAATCCATTCATGAGGGCAGAGCCCTCATGGCCTAATCACCTTCTAAAGGTCCTATCTCTTACTACTGTAGCACTGAGGATTAAGTTTCAACGTGAATTTAAGAGGTGATTCAAATACTCAAACCACAGCAGCATTTGAAACCTGAGGGGCATTTCTGTCCCTTTCCCCATATCTATCGGTTCAGTCAAATGTTAGACCTCTCCAAAATATTTCTTAGACCCTCACATTGCCACTGACACACTCCTGATTTCCCCATTTTCTTTTACCTGAACTACTGAAACAGCCTCCTTCTGCCAATCTCTTCCCTAATCAGCTCATCACCTACGCTAACATCAGAAATATTTTTGTCATACCTAGAATGCGTAATGTTACAATATAACAACCCACTGACATGGGGAAAAAACAATTAAAAGTTTTTCATGGTTTTTTCCAGGATAAAATATGAACTCTTTGGAATGGGATACAGAATCCTTCACAAT
>CM052449.1:9021672-9086418 GCA_028533085.1 Varecia variegata | reverse complement strand
AGCCATTATAGAGTGTAGACAGATCTGCTCAAACATAAAAACAATATGGGTCATCAAACATCACCCAAATTATAGCAGCCCTTCTCCAACTGAGTTTAATTTTTTTTTGCTGGTAAAGTACAAATTTATTGTGGAACGATAATTTTAAAAATACAAGAAAATTGAGTTATAAGAAAAATGAAATGAAAACACTAAAAACAAAGAATAAAAAAGTATTCCTACCCATATTTGACGGGAAAAAAATAACTAACCACAATTAAAAAGCAGGTAGATGGATTCATTTTCTATTCCTTACAAAGCATTCTTCATATTTGTAATTCGCTTTCTGTTTCGGGAGTTAAAAGTGTTACAGTTGATTTATAGGCCAAGACACTGGCTTAAAAAATTGTTAGCTAACATACAAAAGAATCTCCTAATGCTCAAAGTAGCTATAGTTTGTATACTGATGATCCTGTAAACAACTAGGATTTTTAGTCACAAAAACATAATTACAGAGTCAGTTGAATTTCTAAAGCTACTTTACATAAAGAAGGTGTGAGTAAGAGTGCAGGACCAAGCACTCTCTTTCTACAATAGGAACATGCACTTATATATTTCACACATTCACTATAGCAATTTACAGGGCTGTTAATCTCTTTTCCTAAACAAGGAAAGTTAATGATACATAGATTATGATGACAGTTAGAGTAACCTTCCCGTTTCAAGTAATATTCGACTTGCAATAAACTCTGCTGATTCCTCTTATGAGGCACATTTCAAATAATTAATACAGCTCCCTGTTGATAGTAGCTGCTGTTGCTCCCAGCATTTTTCTAGCAAACAGCAGAGACAGCGGAGAGGCTGTAATATACAGAGTATCTCAGAATGGTAACTAAGAATATTGCACATTCACTGGCCATGTTTCAGTGGAGTACTAAAAGCACTATTAGAAAAGGAGTAAGAAACCAATTGTGTACCTTTAGCAGTCCATGTTTGATATGGTTTATTAAAAACTTCAGATTATATTAATTATGAAACCACCTGTTTACCTATGCAACATATTGGTTTCAAGAACATTTCTATTTTTAAGCTCTTATGTCCTTACAAATAAATTGGCTTGAAACTTCGTAGACCCTGTAAATAAAAATAATATATCTTTCACTTTATATTGGCTCAAAATAACCTCAGCATATAACACACTATTGATTTCATGTCTAATACTGAAACATAGCTTTTACTACATATGACAGTAACCACAAAACACTCGTACATACCTCATCTCCTTTTATCCAACCACCATCACCATGTACTTTGTTAATATATACACATTTTATAACAAAGAACAGTGCTGATAGGGAATTGGGAGGGTAGCTTATGAATTAATTTTGATTCATAATTACTCTAGGTAAAACGAAACATTTGCATGGAGATATCATATATATATATCTATGTACACATATGTGTGTTGAGATATAATTCATATACCATAACATTCACCCATTTAAAATACACAATTCAATGGTTTCTAGTATATTCACAGAGTTGTGCAACCACCACCACAATCAATTTTAGAACACTTGCATCATGACAAAAAGAAACCTCATGTCCATTAGCAGTCACTCCCCATTTCCTCCAAACCCATCCCAGCTCTGGGGAACTACTCTCTCTATGTGCCTATTCTGGACATTTCACATAAATGGAATTATACAATATATATTGTATATTTTGTCATCAACTTCTTTCACTCAACACACTTTTAAAAACTCATCCATGTTGTAGAAGGAATCCGTACTTCATTCCTTTTTGTTGCCAAATAAAATTCCTTTGCATAGACATACTCCCTTTCATATATCCATTCATCAACTGATGGGCATTTGGGATCATGTCTACTTCTTGGCTATTATGAACAACGCTGCTGTGAACCTTCATGTTCAAGTTTTTGTGTGCATTTGTCTTGATATATACCTACAGATGGAATTACTGTGTCATATGATAATGCCATGTGTAAATTTACATGAAAACTATCAAGACTCATTTCCAAACAGGCTGTACCATTTTACTTCTCACTACCAGTATATGAAGTTTCCAACATCATGGGATTGTTCTTTAGTTTTTTATTTTAAAGATTATAGCATAGTTAAGGTTGATAATATTTGGAAATAATTAATATTGAGATGACTGTGAAATCTGGGGAAGGAATAATCTTTCCAATAAGTATATAAAGACAAAATAGAAAATTGGGGCCCAAAGTGCTATATTTTATCCCCATTGAGAGGGCAGAAGGAGAAAAATAACCTAGCAAACAAACAAGAAAGAACATCATGCTCTGAACTATCCACTGTCAGGTATGCCAAAGAAGTAGAAATTTCAAGGGTCTGGTCAGTAGAGCCCAGTGCTCTAGCAAAAATCCAAAGGCCATTATGGATTCTGGAAAAGCCATTATTTTTCTAACTTCAATCTCTTTTTCAACTTTCATTTAATTTCTATTTCCTTTAGGAAGCTTGTGCAATTTCTGCTGAAGTTCAAATATAAAAAGGACTTGACCAGCATTTGGTAGAGGAAAAGGCTTTTCTCTCTCTCTCTACTGTCAATACTTTACCTGCACATCTGAGCACAGAAATACATTTACGGAACCATGGAATTTGAGGGAGAAAGACATGTGATAGCTTGTAGCCCTAAACGCACATTTTAGAATGAAGACACTGACATCCTGAGAAGTTGGGGACTTTTTCAAAAGTCAAATCAAGGTGGTGGCTGTCAAGAGGGATGTCAGGGGACAGATGGAAAGGGGATGCATTGCAGCTTGCCTGCAGAAAACTGCTCCCAGCCCTCATCCTCTCTTACCTGCCAAGGTTCCCTGTAAAGGCATTATTTTCTAGGTGTGTGGAACATGATCTTTCAGGTGTGGTGAGACATTAAAAAGGTTGAGAGCTATTTATGTATGAAAATATGTATTTTTTATTGGGCTATGTCTACAAAATATAGGCAGTTCAGCATAATAGGTGAGATCACAGCCCCAGAAGCAGGACAGACTGTGTTAGTGTCTAGTCAAATAACCCAACTAGTTAAGTAACTATCTAGTTGCTTAACTTCTATGTGCCTTAATTTCCTCATTAGTATAACAGAGATTATAGTAGCACTGACCTCCCAGGGGTGTTTTGAAGATTAAATGAATTTGTACATAGTAGTAATTAGAACAGTATTTGTACATAGTAAAGTAACTTAGCAATTTTTAGCTAGTATCACTATAAATTCATTCTTCTCATTCATTAAATCATTAGGCTTAGGTGATTTTCCAGGTGTTTGGCATACACCAAAAACCATAATAAGTGACAATCCATACCTCTATGTAGAGGGAGTCAAAAAACAAGCAATAAACATAATAAATGCATCAACTATATGTATGAGATGCTAAAGGCAATGGAAACAACTTAGCACAGGCCATAGGGGATCCGGAGTGGGAGAGGCAGGTCGCAATTTTAAACCTGGTGCCCATGGAAGGACTAATTTAATTTTCATGAACAGCATATAAAGAATTCAAGAGATGGCAAGAAATAATATCTGTCTTTTATGAGAAACTCTAAAAGGATAAAAGTATACATAAGGACTAGGCTTGATTTTAATCAGTAAGACTTACAGAACTAACTATGCTAGTGTTAGATGCTTTTCCCTAATCTATTTATTTCAAATTCTATAGACATTCATAGAAATATTAGTAATGTCACCACTTACAAATAGATAAAATACATAAATAAAATATTGAGATATGCAATTGGGAAAATGAACATAACTTTCTTCTTAAAGTAAAATCACATTTTACTACTATACTATCCCCAATGGTTTCTCCAGTCACATATTTTTCAGCTTAATTTTTCTTCATTTTCTACACAGTAAACAAGTTTAATAGTTTATGGCTCTCTAGGCAAATTTTATGCCTTCTTTTTTGGTTTGTTTGCTTTAAATTTTCAATTGCTGATCTTGATTCATTTACTCTAGAGATATGACATTTCCCCCTTTAAAGACAATAAAATAGATGCCACATTTTTACTCCTGGGGTTTTTAATAATATTATCATTTTACATTTATAAACTTTAGGAAGATAGCAAGTCTCTGCTCTATTATAATCATAATGACACAGTATTGGAATGAGGCAACTCATGTGGAACTACATTTAAGAGTGGCAGGTGGAATTTTCCTAAGTTTCAAAAACACTGTGAAAGTAGCTCTAAGTCTTCTCAAAAAAAAAAAAAGCTTAATTTCTTGTTGAAAATAATCTCTGCTGCTGATAAAAAAAAAATACCAGAGGTCAATATGTTGTTTGTGCTGATGGAAAATTGGGCAGACTTAACATTATAACAGCTTGCTTTTTTGTCTTCAAATCCCACTCTGACTATAACCATCTGGCACTTACAAAGTCAGCTTTCAGGTGACGATGTAAACACCAATCAAAAGTAATCATCAAAGAAAAGATCTGTAAAGTTGCCAATTTCATACCTGTCTTTTTATTCTGGTTTCTTATCTGTCCCTTCATCGTATTAATCATACATATTTTCAGTGAATTTAGTAAAATGCTGGGTAGCAGATAAACAACTACATGCTTGACTTGTCCAGGATATGAAGTCATTGATGCAGGTGCAAAGGTTACTGATGGGCTTCTCTCCAGTGGATACTACTTCCCACACAGAAAATAGATGGAGATGGAGTAATTTGAAGCATAGGTAACTTTGTCTTTCTCGTGTGTGTGTGTGTGCGTGTGTGTGTGTTGTGTATTTCATTCGGCAAATATTTCTTCCACATCCACTCCCATGCTGTGGCCAGTATTAAGGATACTATATGAACAAGGTAACACCATTCCTCCACCGACAGATTTCAGTCTAGATGCGGTCTTAAGCAATTACAGTGAAGTATGATATGAACCTCGCTACAGGTGGGAGAGAAGAACACAACAATGGCACCTCCTAAATGCAGTGAGAGAAGAGCAGTACCTGGAGAAAGTTGAGCTCTGAGGGAGGATCAAGTGGTGCCCTCCTGAAAAACCCTGGCAGGGCATGGGAAGGCAAAAGGAACATCATGAGTGGATGCCTGCAGATCACTGGAATAACAGGGAAAGGGACACAGAGCCACAGGTGGGTGCAGGCAAAAAAGATGATTAAAAAATAATTTTAAAAATTCAGAAATATACTAAAAAAGGAAAGAATAAAAATATATACCTATCACCCAACTTCAACAATGGCTAAGTCAGAGCCTATACTGTTTCATCTCCTTCTTCTCATGTTCCCTTAGCCATCCCAGAATATTTTGAAGCAAATCCCAGCCATCACATAATTTCATCTGTAAATTAATTGACAATGTATCTATATAATATAGGGGCTCTTTTAAAATAACCATAATACCATTATGATACCTAAAAATTAAGACAAATTCATACATAATGAAAAATGGGTTGAAAGTGATATTTTATAAAGCAGTTGTCAGGAAGAAATCAATAAATCCAAAAGAAATGAAAATCTTTTAGCCTGCAAAATATCACACTGGTCCTAGTGTTGAAATTGCATTGGCGTGAGGAATGTTTTATATTTATGATGAATTTCAGGTGTTCACAGATATACAGGGGATTCTATTTTATAAAACCTCACAGATGCTTTTCCTTTCTTTCACAAGCACGAAAAATAGACTTGGTGGCTAAATGACAAATGTTAAATTTTGGAAGCACCATTTCAAAAATATATTCCACAAAGTCTCAAAAACCTATTGTAGCAAGCATTACAAGAACGACAACAACAACAAAAAAAAAAAAAAAAAGAAAGGAAAAGAAAAAGAAAAGAAAAAAAGGGAAATAGAAAAAGAAATCAGAGCATTTAATCTGGCAAAGATTGAGCAAAATAACACTTCAACACAAATACTGGCAAAAGAGAAAGAAAGAAACTGAGAATGAGCTTTCATTCATTCCCTCAATTATTCATTTATTCATTTGGGCAATATTTAATAGAGTTCCTACTACGTGACTTATAACAAGTGTGGTATAAATAAATTGGTGAACTTTTGACTCTTGGAACTTACAAAGATACAAAAGTTTGAATTTTACTTAGAAAATTCATGTGCTAAAGTAAAAGGAGACCAATAAATGTGTGTGTGACTGACAGTAGGTATTCAATAAATATTTATTATTGTTATTTCTTGTCCATAAGAAAAATAAAAATAATCTCTTTTGAGTGACTCAGCAAAGACTGGTAGAGAAATAAATGCTGACTCTGCAAGACAAAAGTTATTTGTCACATTTACTTTCCTGATTCTCTCATGGTATTTGAAAATATGACTCATCATAATACAGAGTTTTTGAGGAGAGAAAAATATGAAGCATTTTTGGTGGCATTTTATGGCAAAAATTACATAAATGGCATAGTCTATAAATTTCTTGAATCTCTATTTACTTATAAGTCAATTTACCTATCAAAACTTTACATCAAAAGAAAATTTCAATTATTTTACCTTTTTCAACATGCAGCCTAGATATCAAATTCCAAGAAAACAAAAAGGGATGATATGAGCTTTATATTCATATTCTGTTATGAAAAGTTATTTAATACTTAAAATTTTGTGTTCTCTAGACATTATGAATTACATAGAAAAATATTAATAGCAAGTATATGTGTGTGTACATATTTGTATATAAATATAAATATATACAAACACACACATATCTTGGCTATTTACAAATTATTCTAGGATCTTTAAAACTTGTTTTAACATTTAAAAAAATTATAAAGCCACAATATCCTTTTACTTCTCTAACCTACCTTTATTGGAAGAGTAACCTAAGTGAACATATTTGGTGACGACTAAATAGGACAAGTTAGATATTAAACTCCATGAGGGCTGGAAGTAAAAACTACAGATCATATGTGTTTCCTGTCATTTTAGGGACCCACTCGCAAGTTTTAGACATTGTAAGAACTCAATGCATTTCTGACGAAAACACACATGAATGACATAACAGAAATTAAGACAAAAGTTAAAATTGCTACATTTCAAATAATAAACAAGGAAAACTTTAAAACACTGGGAAAATTTCTTTCTAAAATGGAAACAAATTGGAAGACCAACTAATTCGATTTAAATGAGAAATGTTAAACATTTGATAATGACCTTAACTCTCTCATCATGTCCATTTCCTAGCAGGAAAGATTCACAGTGTTCTTAAATAGGTCTTTACCAAATGAAAGACAAAAGGATTCACCAAATAGAGATTTAGCCCACTGCATTTATGTAAAGCGGATATTTAAAAAATACTATTCTAATGTACTTATCTCAGTTCAATTCCCCAAAATAACATAATTATTAGGTAGGAGGCAATTACGTCACTATGACAAACTGTGAAAAACTTAAATAAAATGGCACCATATTCTCATTATTCATCTATTTAATGGACCTGACTTAAAGGAGATACTGAAATTATGTGTTTAGGAGAAAAGGTTATGGTGCTTGGAAAGCGATATTGGAATTATTTCAAAGGAGGACTGGCAGGAGAAAATTGGCTTCTAGAACCACAAAAGCTAACAGCAAGAGGAAAACTATAGACAAGGTAGTCACAACAAAGAGGTTTGTTCTCTAGAGCACAGAGCCAGGAAGCTGGCCTGCTGTGCTCATGTTTTTAAAGTTCTCCTTTAAAAGCTATCCTAGCATGCTAAGAAAAACATAATGTGTTAAATTTTCTTTTCCTTCCTGCTGATAGATCAGAAAACATCCAGTAATGCTAACTCAAAAAGAGGAATAGGAAAGTTATGTTAAAGGATCTGAAACAAGGTTCATAGGTGGATAGCAACAGAATGCTAACATCGGTTCCCCATCCTCTGCCCCCAAGGAATAGTTTAAGATGGGAAAAGTGGCAGCCTGGATTTGACTGAATAAATCTTATAAAATGAAGAAGCGTAACAATATAGATCTCAAACTGAAATCTATTCATCATGTATTACTCACAAATAATGGTCATCAGGTATCCTTCATATTAGCTCTTAAATTAGTAGATCTTAGAGAAGGCAGATCTACAGGAGAATTAGAACGAGATTTTTCTATACTAGAATAATAATAAAGTAAATGTATCTCAACTTATTTCAGAGAATAGTGAAAAATTTCAAATATATCCATTATGGGGCCAGTGTTTAAAGAAATTCTTTAATGTGTAAGGACATAGTTAAGCAACATAATGAAGAATCAGAAGAGGAGGTTTTTATGAGAGTATATATAAAGCTTTGTGTGTCCAAGTAACCATTCTTTTAAAGAAAAGAGACAGGGAGATCCTTATGTTCTCTGCAATCAGGTCAGAATCTCTCCTTCCTTTTCATCAATCCATGTGATCTGGGAGAGGATCTGTCAGGAAGCAGCCCAGCAGGACCTGACAGCATGTTAGTTGGTTGATTGAGATCAATATATGCCCCCAAAGACCTGAATTCAGAAAAATCCATGCAAAGGTATTGCATGCATAAGGCTTACAAAAATGGGATCAGAATAACCCCAGCATAATAAGACCAGATTGGCACACAGAGAAATAAAAGAATATGGATCTTCTCCCAGGAAGATGACAGTGAATTTTACCACCTAATTTTTTCAAGATACTCTAAAATATATCATTGTATAGAATAAAACTGCCTGTAGTGAAATTTGACAACTCCCCTCTGTGTGCTAAAATGCTGTCAGCTGAAAAATCTGAACTCTTTGTGCAAATTGTTCATTTTTGACAGATTTATCCTACTTTTATGTTTGCAGTATTAATCAAAAGAATTTGGAAAAGTTAAAATCTAGCTTTATACTCAAAGAATAAAAACCATTATTAGCATAATTTGGAGGTACTTGGTATTTGTATTATAGTTATCTATAAAAAGTTAAAATTGTCATAGAAGTGAAAATATTTATAAAAGTACAGTATAGAGTTTGATTGATTTTAAGATACTATATATTAGAGTTTAATAGAAATATCCTTTTCATAGTTATGCCATATTATTTTATTATTTAACAGTCTTATGTTTTCCTCTTTAAGAGACAGATAGCTTCATATTTTTACAAAGGCCATCTTATTTCATTATTGCAACTTAATGTGAGATTAAATCACTTGGCTTATATTTTATTTCCATTTTGTTTTCCTTTTTATATAAAAAATATTACTACATTTCAAGGTAATTACTAGTAAAACAAAGACAGAATGAGTGAAAAAGATGTCATCGTGAAAGAATAGTCTCTCATATTATAAGATTAAATATTTATAAAATTTACATATGAAATCACACATATTTACCTAATAACATGTATAGAGAATACCTGCATTGGAGGTAGGTGGAAGTGGGAGACTTTATTAGAATATAAAAATAGGCCGGGCGCGGTGGCTCACGCCTGTAATCCTAGCACTCTGGGAAGCTGAGGCGCGGATTGTTTGAGCTCAGGAGTTCGAGACCAGCCTGAGCAACAGCGAGACCCCGTCGCTACTAAAAATAGAATGAAATTATATGGACAGCTAAAAATGTATATATAGAAAAAATTAGCCAGGCATGGTGGCGCATGCCTGTAGTCCCAGCTACTCGGGAGGCTGGGGCAGTAGGATTGCTTGAGCCCAGGAGTTTGAGGTTGCTGTGAGCTGGGCTGACGCCACAGCACTCACTCTAGCCCAGGCAACAGAGTGAGACTCTGTCTCAAAAAAAAAAAAAACAAACAAAAAATATAAAAATCCATAGTTTGGAATCCCAATAATAACACAAAGAGTATATTTGCATCCTCCAATCAAGGCTCAAATAATTTTTTCACATAATTCCTGTATGAAAAACCAATTTCAAATAATTTATTTTATGCATAAACAAAAACTTTGTCCATTGAAATATACACTTGGCTAAGTACTATCACTGGAGAATTTTCATTTATTTAAATGTTTTAAAGATTCTCACTGATACCATTAGTGAACAGAAATAGAAATGTAATGGAGACAAATTTCGCATATGACGGTCTTATTTTTTTTCCTTAAGACTTCACGGAAACAGCATGTGTGAATGGATACTTCAGCTTGGTTTAAATGGGATTGGAAGTGGTAATTCTTACTCATAAAGGATTTTTCTTTTAAGAAGTATATTTGGTGAAACAAGTGAAGATGCAACAAAACTGACTCCAAGGACATCTTCGTAAAAAACAAAACACCTAAGTGTAAATGTACATGATTTTCGTTATCATGTAGTAGAATTACATGTCTAAAGCATCCCCTTGTTGCAGGATATCATAAAACATTCTATATTAATCCTTCTTAGTTTAAATAGTTTGGAGAAGCATTTGCCCTCTCTAGTACCCTCTAAAATCTGACAGATGAGTCCATCACCCAGGTTTGGCCATTCAGAGGGTATTATCAAATACGTCAAAAGGTACAATCAGATTGTTCCCTGGAACTCGCCAGTGCTCATAGGGAGAAGGAACACTCCTACCATGAGAACACAAACTCTATGAAAAACACAGGTTTGAAGATGCCAGTGGTCATCTTGTTGACACTCGGAAGAAGTCTGTCTGAAAAAGGAGCCAATCACAGAAGTAAGCAGAGTTTAGGGACAGAGTGAGACAGAGCCTTGGTAACCGAATATGAACGTTTTAGGTCTAAAGCAAGCTTCACTCTTTGGAAGCCCAATTATCTGAGAGATTAAATTCCTTATTTTAGCTTTAGCTAAATTGAGTTGGATAGTGCTCAATTTAAAACAAAGTCAACTTAACTAATATTGTGTGTGCAGACATATGTGTGTGCATACGTGTCTGGAAATAAGAAGTATTTTCTTCTTTTAATAAGTAAATCAGCTTTTTTTTCTTTGGCTATTCAAAAGTTTACTGACATGGTTTCAAGTCAATTAATTCAGTCACATATAACTCAACTGGCAGATCTTAATATATTACTTTTTGAATGGGAATATTTGGAGAGCTAATATATGATCCTTTTAAAATTATGATCAATGCTCCTAAAGTGCTCATTAATTAGCAATAAAGGGGGGATGACTTAGAAATTTCGGACCCAAATGTCTGCAAATAAAAAATAAACTTGGTAAATCATTTTACATGTTAGTGAGGGAGAAACACTTGTATACTATTTTACATATATTCAGAGAACACGAAATTACTAAACCATTGATCATATTCATTACTGAAAAATTAATTTTGTCATCCACTCCTAAGTATTTAGCTTAGATAAATGAAAACTTATGTCCACATAAAATTCTATACATGAATGTTCATATCAGTTTTATTCATAATTGCCCCAAACTAGAAACAACCCAAACATAAAAAAAAAAAAAATGTTTAAAGTACTGTTATGTCTTCATAATGTATTTTAGGAACATTAAGCATCAGCAAATATCCTCAAATCCTACTATGAGCTGCATATATTACATAGTAATGGTAGATTTGTTATTCCATCCTCTTTTGGTATAGAAGGAACAGCTGATACCATGAAACATAATACTTCTTTTTTCTTTTTGTTTTTCACTTGTACAGTGCTTCAGCATGTCATAGTCCAAAGTTCTACTTGTAACAAGAAGATATGGTTTCAAAGAAGGGATGCTAGTTTTTTCACTTTATTCTACTACCCAACACTTTACTTTCTTGAGATGAATGTCACATTCTATTTTTTCTAAAAAAGGCTGAACAATAAAGAGTTTAGATCAATTCTTTAAATTCTCTTTAATTTAAACTCTCTGTATTATCATGTACATAAATCATTGTTTCTTATCATTAAAATTTTATATCAGGTGCTGGAGCTGTCTTCAAATAGCTTTGATATGCTACATGTTTAACATTCATAGAAATGTTATCTCAAGAAAAATATCACATAAACCTACCAAAAGCCATTATCCACAGCTTTTGGTGATGGCTTTACCAAGTAGCAATCACTAACCTTACTTCTAAATATAAGTATATTCTCGAGCAGATTATCTGTACAGAAGAGCCATGAGGTTTCATCCACAGGTACACACCGGAAAAGCAACGTTGAATACTGATGTGTCGAAGCATCTGCCACTGAACATTTGAGGAGATGCTGTGTATTAGAAGGTTTGAAGCTAGGGGACTTTCTCAACTATCGTTTCAACCTGATCAAATTGCACAGTTAACTGTGTACGACAACAGACATGCCCATATAAACCAGGTATGAAAGAGATTAGTACTGAAACTGTCTTAGGAAGTAAAGCTGGTCATAAAAAAGCCATTTGACCCATCTGCCAGAAAGTGTACTTTTAAAAGAAAAAATTAAATTGTTACTGAAGAACATTGTTATCACATCATCATAACAATATTAACATGCAGAGGGATCATTGTCATGAAAATTCTCCTTAGAATCATGCTTGATGGCCTACAATTGGTTCTGATACTGAGAAGGCTGGAGAGCTACAGTCCCCAACCCTCAGGCCACAGCCCAGTACCAGTCCATGGCCTGTTAGGAACTGGGCTGCACATCACCACCTGAGCTCAGCCTACCCCCAACGCCAACCCACCCCCAACCACGGTTGGTGGAAAAATTGTCTTCCATGAAACCGGCCCCTGGTGCCAAAAAGGTTGGGGACCACTGCTCTAGAGGATAGTTTGGTCTAACCCTAGTTGTTTTTAATAACCTATTAAAAGAAACTTCATTATTAGAAAATGATCAAAAATGTCAGAACAAGTAGCTAAAGTTATTTTCTGGAATAATTCCAGGAGAGCGTCTTCATTTTGGTAGGTTCCTAATCAAAACAACTTAAAGGGTTCCTAGTTTGACTTTGAACCTCTGCTCTTTGAAGCAATTATTTCCAACATACCGATTTTCAGACATTAACTTTTTAAGACAACTCCTGCATTTATCTCAGTTGAGGTTGGGAACATTATTGATAGTATCCTTATCTAAACCCCACTCTGATTTTTATCAAGAAACATTTGGCCAAAAAGATAGTGTAGACTAGAATGGACCCCCTAAAACAGACTCATGAAAATAATTTGCTAACAGGTCTTGCTAAGTTTTCTCAGTGTTCAAAGTGTCACTCAGTGCTCCAAAATAGCAGTCATTTCTGCTGAATCCCATGATGATAGCTCAGGTCCTTCCTCAAAACTGTACATATTAGAGAACTCTTTAAAAAATTATATATCTATGTATCATTATATATCTGACATATGCACAATATATAGTTTTTTTTCTGTTTTTGCTTCTGTTTCATTCCTTTGCTCACAGTTAGTAGATGGTGAAGAAGGTTAGTCTTTGCTAGAAATTACAAGACTGAGCCAAAATAGGTTTCATTAATTTTAACCAAAGTCACATGTCCTGATACACATGCAGTTTAGTGGTGAGGCAGTGTAGTGTCATGGTTACAAACACAGGTTTTCTAGACACAAGACCTGTGTACCAATTCCCGTTACATCACTTATGGACTCTGTGGCCAGGATATATTAATCTCTTAGTTTCAATTTCTTCATCTATGAAAAGCAAACAGTAACAATCCTTTTTCATAGGACGTGGTGAGGTTTTTTTTAAAAAAATCAGATGCATGAAGCAGAGTGCCTGCCACATAATAGGCACCCAAAGGTTGAACTGCTGTCATCATCATTGTCTACATCATCTCACAGTTGTTGCTTCTGAGACAAACGAGACAATACCAGTATGGTTAAGCAAATCACTCCTGAGACATAGGGTATTTTAGCTTGGTGAATGGAAGATGGAAGTTGGAGATCACACTGTTGGCTGAGGATCAAAGCACTTTCTTTAATAGAGGAACACTGGGCAAGGTGGTTCGCTCCTGGGGGTTCTATGTCCTTATCTGTAACACAGGGATACTGACAGATATTTCATAGAGCAGAGGTCAGCAAACCATGGTCTGCAGACAAAACTCAGCCATGCCCAGTGATATGAAAATGTTTTCTCTAATTTTTAAAAGTTTAGAAGAAGAAGAAAAAGAAGTAGTAACAGAAAGAGAAAATGGAAGAGGAGAAGCAGCAACAGCAGCAGCAATAGAGACCATATGTTGCTGCAAAACCTAAAATATTCATTATCTGGTCCTTTATAGAAAAAGTCTGCTGGTTCCCTGTCTAGAATTATTGTGAATAGTAAAGGAACCAATATATAAAACACACTAAGCAGAGGACCTGGCATGACTGTAGTTATTATTCTTGCTACTAACCTTCTAAGCCTTCACCTAAAGACCATAGTAAAGGCAGCACAACAAAGGATTCTTCTTGGACAACATTTTAACTGCCGATATGGACATATCTATCTATAAATATAATATATGTGATATTATAAACTCATTAGAAAGAGACTTCCAAAAGAGTTCTTCATTCCCTGGTTAAAGAAATAAGTTAAATATGGCAGAAGTATAATATTCTCTTTGTCAAGAATTATTTGGCAAGGATGGTTTATATCATTTTGTTTCATGCAGCCGCATTTACTAGGAGTCAGTCCTACATCAAAGATCTCCATTTCAGAAACATATATGCATGAAGACATAGACACTCACACACAGAGGAAAGTATCACGGGAGTTGCTTTGTCACACCTATCATTTGCTCAATTTTATCACAAGTGACAGTCATATACTATGGGACTCAGAAAGGAATTCCCAAAGGGATTTGGTGTAATTTTAGCTGTGAGAAGTTATTAAAGCTGGTAATTGTTGATTGTTGTACCTGCTATTTTATTACTAATCAGTACAATAATGTGGGAGTTAGTAAAAGTTTCTTCAAAAAATGCATGCTACTGATTTTGCCTGTAATGTGTAAAGGTAGAAATGAAGCAGAATGTGAATAATAAGGATCAAGATGCATTTTCAAACATCATTTAATCATCCTCTCCCTGCCATTTGCCAAATGTACTAGAAGGCTATTAATATGGCCTTTCCATATTAATAGATGGGTGTAATTGAGTAAGTTTCCTGAAGTCACAATGGAAGCCCAAAAGAGGTGGGTGTGAAAATAAGCTAACAAGAATAAAAATGCATTAATTATTTAACATTAATAATGACATGAATCCTGATATGTAAGTTGAACATGAAAGAGAAAATTAATCTATCCATTCAGAATGCAGAATTCACTTACAAGGGAGTCAAATTTAATCTAGAATACGTATTTTTTTTCCCTGCAATGTCATGACTATTTGGACTAAAAATGCATTTTTTTTGTCTTGGTTTATCAATTGGTTTGTGTAAAAATAAACTGTTACAAAAGATAACATGAAAATGGGGATAATGATAATGCTGGTGATATTTGTTGAATATTTAACTCTCTGATAAACTCTGTTAGATATTTCCTAATTTCTTTTTATCTTCACAACAAATCAAAGAGGTGGTTGTTACGGTTGTCCCATTTTACCAATGGCAAAACTAAGTCTCAGTTTAAATTATGTTTTATTTTTTTCCCCATACTCTACCCCAGGTCTGCAGTAATTTCAGAGAAAATGTGATCCCAAAGTTACTACCAAGGACTCCTTAGAAATACACTTTCTTAGGGTACTTAATTTTCATATTTGTCTAAAATTATTCAATAGATATATTGAAATATTAGTGTTCACATGTCATAAAATCTGAATATCCTTCTTAGATACCAAAGTTCTAATGACAACTCTGGGTTTATGTTACAAATTTACCTTGTCCAAGTCCTCTCTAGATACAAAGCTTTTGAAAAATCAAAAGAAAGAAAGAATCTAATTTCACTTGATTTGGCCATGTAAGTAAAAAAAGGCAAGAGGTTCAGAGAAATCCCTTTAATTCTTTGGAGACACAAAGGCAAAGCCAACTGAGAACAGAAAAAAAAAAAAAAAGTGAAGGCTATAAATGCTCAACTTTAGAAATGCTAAAGAAAAGGGGAAAATGACTCTACCACAAAATCACATTGTTCAATTACAAAATCTCAACATACAGAATGGGCACAAATGTCCTATGCTGAAATGCTTCCTTTTAATTTTTTCTTTTTTTCTGAGATCTGTATCTTACTCTCTTATAATAAATTCCATTAATGTTTAAACTATTCTAAAGAAAAATTTTAAATCGTATCTGGTAAGTAGCAATACTATATAAAAATTATAGTGATAATAAATACAAAAGGGGAGTATATACAGGGTTAGCATGAAAAATTAAGTAAAAGAGGAATCAGTAAAGCTGTTTTCAAAGTCGTAAAGATTTAATCATGTATTATTATAACAGCCATCTTCTTTTTTATTGTCATAAACAAATACGTATTGAATCCACATAATGTGTTCAGCCATTGATTCTCTGGGCCTATCCCCTCAGAATCAACCTTCAGGATGTTGGCAAACGTCCTGAGTTGTGACTTCAGCTTCTGATTTGATCTCTTTACCTCTGATCCCCATTCTAATAGAGGCAGCAGAGAGGTGGCAGCATGTGCAGAGGGACATTTGCATAAAACAGCATGGGGACCGCAAGCAGTTCACTGTGTTGGGGTGCAAACTATACAAGATAGAAGGAGGACAGGACAAAAGAGATGCAAGCAGGATCACGTTATGCTTGTATTTTCCAACATGGTTGCAGAACAATCTGTTCGGGGGAGTGAAGTAAAAAATAATCCTTTTTAAAAGAACTGTAATTCCTTTGAGTTTCTCTATGAATTAGCCATGTTCTAAGCAACAATGAAAGCCCCATGAATAGCTGAAAACAATTCATTTGCAGATGGTAGTTGATAAGCTGGAAAAGTAACTCATTTTCTTTACGTATGTATGTTTTATTTCAAAACTTGCATAATACATATACTCTCTAGCCATAGTTAAAGTGGAGATGATTCAAAAAATTCACTCAAGGTCACTTATGGACTGAAAAGAATAAAGCTCAAGAATTCTAATCAGTAGTTGTTCTCTAATCATTCTTGATGTGTTCTTTTTAAATCTAGCTTGAGCATGAAACTGATTTTTTTCCATTTTTCAGAAGATAGCTATTATTGTTCTATTTGATATACAGAAAGATCCTATAAATGGCTCTTCAATTTCTCAGTAGCCTGACATAAAATTATTCATGTAAAATGCATTTATTGCATAGGAATTTTCTGAGCTGCTTAGGCATGAAAAGAGGTTCAGAGATAAGTTATTCATGTGGAAGTAATTGTGAAAGCAATGACAATAAGTGACTTTTTAAAGAATAATTTGCAGTTAAGATCGCTGCTCAAAATGGTCATTAGTTCACAAGCAAACATGACAGAAAACTGAAGGAGCCATCACCTAACAGTTTACCTCATTTAGGCTCTACGACTTACAAATGAGCAAGTGCCTCTTACGACACTGCTACTCTATTCTTTAAGGCAGTCAATCATTGCCAAGTGCCTCTGAGTTCCTCTTCACTAAGAATATCTCCACACGCAAGTGAACAATCACTTGTCTTTCCAGGAACCTCAATAACAGGAAGCTTTTCTTTGTTTCAAGTTGGAAGAAAAAGACCACTTAGAAATGAACCATGGCTATACAGATTAGCATTATTTCTTCAGATGAATTCATGGGAAAACATCACATGCACTTAAGAAGAGACAGGTGTTCTCTTTTTAGATTAATTGGTTTAAAAATCAACCAATTTGGTCTTTTCAGAAAGTATTACAAGCACAAATTTCGCTTTTTTTTTGAATATATTAGTAAGGGACATCACGAAGTATAAACTCCTATAGTGAAAAAAAAGCCTAAAGACAACATTCTGTAATAATTCATCCACTTAATGGCCTTACCTTGTGAGAACAAAATAAAACCCTGGCTAATGTTCAGGTGACAATGATTTTTTTTTTCTCCCCACTGGTAAACAAATTTACAAGTAGAGGAAATGGCTAAATCCATTTCTTTGAGTATTGTCAACTAAATTAGGTCACACGTTTAAGACTCTTTCAACAACAAAAATAAATATCATCTACCTGGTTCTCTCAAGGGCAATATAACCTTATCAGCTGTGACTGTGTCTGAGCAAAGTTGGTTACGACATCATGGAGATGGCACCTAGCGTCCTTTTTTAAAAACTAGATTTCCCATGATTCAATGTGCTGGTCATTATGTTGAGGCCATTTTTTCTCATGGCAGGTTTCATAGAGTTTACCATAAAAGTAATGGGGCGTTAAAAGATGAACTATAGGGCCTTGTCTCTGTGGTGCAATTGGCTAGTGTGTTCAGCTGTTAACTGAAAAAATGAACTGTAGGATTTAAATTATTGTTTTGAGCTTTAGAAATATCCCATAGCTTTCTGGAGTGCAGGTTGAGAGTGGGAATGAGAACTGAAAGGATGTATACTGAAACTGGAGGCTGGGAGTGAAATTAGTTGTTGCAAGAGAAAAGCGATATTGGGGGCCTAAGCCAATGGTGCTGGTTTTCAGCCTCCAGATACTTAAGGGATTAAGATATTTCTATCAGAAATTGACTCACATAGCCATCATTCTCAGCAGGTGAAGCTCTGAAGGATAGGGAGATTGCAGAATCTTGATGTGTTCAGGTGCTAATACTATAACCTTTCCCTGCTCTACTCCCCATACCCCAAAATAGAGAATCAATGGATTGAACTAAAACAACAGTGGGGTAGAAAGGGGGATCTCTATGATTATGTGATTTTTTTTTTTTTTTTTTTTTTTTACAAATCTAGTATCAGAGAATTTGAAGAAAATTGATGCAAGAAAGTATGACACACTACTCAACACTGTTCTACCTTCTGTTTTTGCTTATTTTAAATTATATGACAATTAAGTATAAGTCAAATAATTCATGATTACAGTAGTCCCCCCTTTATCTGAGGTTTTGCTTTCTATAGTTTTCAGTTACCCGTGGTCAACTAACTGTGTTCTGAAAATAGGCGAGTACACATTCAGCTAACTTTTATTACAGTATGTTATTACAATTGTATTCTTTCTTTATTAGTTATTATTAACAACTTACTGTGCTTAATTTAGAAATTAAACTTTATTGTAAGTATGTATGTATAGGTAAACGCATATATATAGGGTTCTGTATTATCTACAGGTTTAGGCATCCACTGGGGGTTTTGAAGCATATCCCCCGCAGACCACGGCGGAGAGGGGGCTACTACACATAAATAAAGGTACAGCCAACTATTGTGATAGGAGCTGTGTCATAATTCCAAAATGTAGTTGAGAACTTTGTTAATAATGAAAATATATTTCAAACTATTCACAATTAATTTCCAATAATGCCATAGTAAAAATAATCTATTGGTTTTGAAACCAATAATTTTAATATGAAATATGTAGGACAGGTCAAAAACCAAAAGCATAATGATAATCTGGTGTGATCAAGAAAAAGTTAAAAGTTCAAATGAGTTAACTCTGCTATAAAAAAAAGTGGAGTATAAAAGTTACAGAAAGGACCTCTCCAAATGAGTAAAATGTGCCTTAAATGTTTTAGTGCTTAAACACTCTAATTTAGGTGGAAAATTAAGCTATTCAGAATGACTCATTTTCTAAGGGATTCAAATAGGAAAAGATTTATTCTATTTTTAATAACAGGTGCTGAGAAAAGGGCATGGTTCATTTGTGTGTTTGTACTTTATATTTTACATTTCAGTTGTGATTATACAATTCAGTGCCTTTTTTGGAACCTCTAGCACTGGAGTTACATAATGCATGTTCTAGTATACGAACATATTTTTGGTGAAAATGAAAATAATTAAAAATTAATTACACTTTGCTGGTAATGAAGACTTATTTCATTCCTTAGAGAATTCTTTGAAAGTCGACCATCAGTCATTTTTATTATGAAGTAGCAATTAAATACCTAAAGTTCAAACTTGCCAGTTAATAGAAAGTTTAGTATGCTATTATTTAGCATATCTCTCATGCATAATTAGAAAATCTAAACAAAAGGCAGTATATCTTAAATTTTGAAGAAAATAGTAAAGCTTAAAAATGAGTATGATTTTTGTATATAATTGCTGATATATTTGATAAACCCTATAAAAAGGCTACAAAACATAAAGCAATCACTTTACTCAGCACATGTGGTGATTAATTCATCTGTTTTTAAGTGTGTTGTATACTAAAGCCCTCATAGGATATTTCTCTTCTCTTGGAGTTTCTTCCTTTCTTAGTAAAGACCAACATAATATATATTTATTCATATTGTTTAGTAAAAACTGTCTCAAGAAAACATAAATTCAGAAAATAATTTTCATTCTTATAACCAGTCTGATCTAAAATTGAAGGTATATTTATCTTTTAAAAATCCTGAAGATAAGTTAAAAATAAGCAGTCCAGATATATAGCATAGCTTTAGTCCATTTGTTTATGATATAAATGTATGGATTTCTAATCTCATGGCTCTTATGTTAAATTTGATTAAAATACTTCCTATTCTCTACTTAAATTTTAAAAGAGAAGACCTGAGACTTTATTTAAGATTCCATAATGGGACTTAATTTAATTTTTAAAATATAGATTGTGCATTTATAAGATACAAGAGCTATAGTTTGATACTTCATGTTAAAAGATAATATTTTAGAAAGCTCTAGTTGGTTTTCTCAACGATAAATTCACGATTCAATGGAAGAATATAGATGCATAAACTTTAGTATGCTCTCAGTCTGTATTACAATGGTCTTGTATTTTCAACAGAGTCAGATGTATGAGAGTTCACATCTTGGCTCTTAGTTTTATAGTGATGTGATCGTGGGAGTATTGTTTAATTTTTTAAACTCCATTTCCTTATATGGAAAATGGAAAAGCTAAAACCCATTTAATGAGTTCATTGGAAAAGCAATAAATGTTAGTGGTTACTACTGATGACAGTCAAACCATTGATCACAGTGTACCTGTCTGTTGTGCCTAGTTTCGAGACTAGAAAGAGAAAAGATAAGAAGTCCAACAATCATGTTCTATAGATACATTATTAAAAACTGAGGATGCTTAGACTGGAGAAGAAAAGAATGAAAAAGGGCAATTATTAAATTTGTGATGGATCTACATATTTAAAGGAAGTTGAATTCCCTCTTCCAAAGGGAAATAGGAAAAACCTTTTTTAAAATGGGTAAAATTTAAAGACAAACACATTGATTCAATTTAAGAAATAACTTATAAACAATAGAATCAATTCCCTCAACAGTTAAGTATGTTCTCAAAAAATGGAACCCACATCATACAAAGCAGAAAGAGGATGGTCATCTGCACAGAAATTACTGTCGGTATTTTTGTATAGGGAGAGAGAAGGTGGATACAGTAACATCTAATCCTTCTTTCTACTTCAGTATTTGATAACATTTCATAATTCACCATATTCTCATTTATAGAAACAGATCTTTACTGTTAAAATTTGGCCAGCTATGAGGTTATATATTACTCAATTTTAGACTCATTACTTTCTTCCCTTTGTCTATTGTTTTTCTTAGTCTTTCCCAATATTAATTTGTGTGGTCTGTTTTATGTACCAATGTAAGCCAAATAAAAGCTTTTCTGGAATTTTGGGAGTGATGGAACTGTTCTGTATCTTGACTGTAGTGGCAAATTTATGACTACATGAATCTGTCAAAATTTGCTGAACCCCATACTAAAATGGGTGAATTTTATTGTACATAAGTAATACTTTAATTTTTATTTATTTATTTTTTTGAGACAGACTCTCACTCTGTCAGCGGACTAGAGTGTAGTGGCATCATCATAGCTCACTGCAACCTCAAATTCCTAGGCTGAGGGGATCCTCTTTGCCTCAGCCTAGCTAAGTGTGCACTCCCACATACAGCTCTTCCCCCACCCCGTCCCCTTTCGTAGAGATAGGGTGTCTCTATGTTGCTCAGGCTGTTCTCAAACTACTGGCCTCAAAGCAATCCTCCAACCTTGGCCACCCAAAGTGCTAGGATTACGGGCATAAGCCACTGTGCCTGGCTCTACTTTAATTTTTTAAAATGGAAAAATTATTTTTCAACACAATCAGGCATTAATAAGAAAATAAAGAAAATAATCTATCTTGTAAATAGTTCTGACAAGCTTTCAATTACTGGGAAACTAGAAAAATAAAAATCTTTCGAATGGGTTTGTTTTGGTTATAAAATTCCACTGGATTGTTTTCTCCCTTTCCAGGCATAAACTAATAGTGAAATCCTCAAAAACATTATTTATAGTGTTACTTTATAATATTGTAAAGAATAAACAATAAGATTTTCAAAGTACACAGTGCTAGATATTGTCTAGAAAAATTTAATTTAATCCAAAATCATCATCATGTATGTGCCTATGCTTTTTTAACCCATGACTCTACTTTTAATGTTTACTAAAAGTTGACATTTTAAAGATATTATGAGAATAGTTGGAAATCATTATAGAATTTCAGAAGTCCAGTAATGCCTAGATAGCATATGTAATTATTGGGAAATAATTCATTTTATGTGATATATCAATTAAAGAGAAACACTATCTTCACAATTGTGATGTTTTTGGGTTATTCATAAATTTTGTCATTTATGACAAAGCAATCCCTTTACATAAACTTTTCCCCTTGCTTGTAACAACCTCCCAAGGTATACTTTTTATAGACATTAAGAAATGTTTAAAAATATAGTTTAATTTTTGTTCCAGATTTTTCTTTATCTTTTGCATACTGATAAATGCCATCCCCTTGTGTGAAAAGTTTTTTCTTTTTTAATACTGAAGAATCTCTTACATAATCAGAATAAGACTTCACAAATCTATTTTTTCATTGTCACTATAATGAGAGTTCTTGAATATACGATATTTGCTGTTATCAATAAATCAATAAGCCTATCTTAGATGCATGGTTTATTTTGTCTACAATCATAAGGATATTTTGGCTACCACATGATGAATTCAATTTTATTTTCCAGAAAGCTGAGTGGCTCTTACAATCAAATCTAGCTCTCAATTGAGAAATTGTACTGCAATAAATAGGGGAAAGCATAACAGGAAAACATCAGAATATTTTTTGGGACCAAAAACTTATTTAAGGTAAAAATCTCATTAATTTATAAGGTCATCTATAAGAACTACAATTTTTGAACACATAGTTTACGCTACAAAACATGGTATCTTCTTTAGATAGGATATCTGTTAAGAAATAACAGCAAACAAAAACTATGGGAAATATAATACTTTGCTGGCTAATGACAACAGCAACTAAGACGAGGATGTCTTACCAAAGATCTTGCATCTCCTTTTTTCCCCCTGGTCTCCCATGTCTTTTCCCTCTTTGAGTATTAATGTCATCATTTTATTAATGCTCTTCCCATCCTTTCTTCATCTGGCTTATGCATTTGAAGTCTGTCCCCAGTTGGATGGTGTTCATTTCAGGCTGGATTCCTATGTTACATCTACACACAGTACCTGGCAAACAACCTCACTCAAAACAGAGTGAATGAATGAGTGAATGTTTCAAGTGCAGGAAGAAAGGAGGAGAACTATCGACTAAATGCTAAAAACTGAACGCTTACCAATCGCAAACAGGACACATTTATAGTAGGGAGAAATTGGCTTATTTTTTTTTTTTTAAACAACAGCCAAACCAACACTGAATGGCTTTCTATTAGCATAAATGTAGCTATTCATTAGTGGAAACATAAAACATTCTGCAGATAAAGTTGTATATAGTATTCAGCTAGTATATATAACTATCTTAGATAAACATCTTCTAAGTCCATAAAGAAAAATATCTGTTGTTCAATTATATCAAAGTACCTGGCTAATATCACTGAGCCACTGTCAATAGATAAGTTAACACTCTTATTTTTCTGGAAAAGTTTGGATGGCCTGAAAACAGCAAAGGTTTAGCATCCCGGGGAAAAAAAGCAATTCCCTCTAAGGAAGTAATTTTTTTACAATACCATTTAAAAAGCTCTACTGTTTCTTCCTAAGATTTTTAACTCTGAAATTATTACATTAATGTTAGCAAGAAAGATTTTCCTAAAACCATTAGGAATAATCAGGCACTAGGTAAAGGATGAAGCCACTTCAGTGTGCCTCATTGCTACAAAAAAATCTCTGATAATGCTAGAAATAGCACTGTATTGATGAGCTGTTATTTGGTTAAAGAAAAAAAGAGCGAGACTAAGAAAACTGTATGAATTTATTCACATAATCTGCGGCAGAAGACCTCCTGGAACAAGATTTCTTGTTACATTGTAAGTCAGCTATGTCATCAGTCAATAGGTAACCAGGGCTTTGCATGGCATGTACTCAGGTTTCAAACCATTATCAGAATATGTTGTGTTTCCATGTTAGGAGGTGACGATATTTCTGAAATCTGTTTAGACCTTAAAAATAGTGCCACCTACTTTACATGAAATGTGTTAAGAGGCAGAGTTGTTGCAAAACTTTGCACATTTTGCATCACTTTAGAAATGACTAAGATTTAGGAAGAAGGAGGGCACTGCAGAACTAAAATGGAATAAATAAAAAAGTTTAAAATTATATTTTATTAAAGACTAAGTATTTGTTTTCACCCAATGGTTTCTAGCCACTTGCTCATGCTCCACTTAGGAAGAATGAAGTATGAATACGTCTCTTCCACGGACTTTTCTTCAGATACTTGAAGATACTTCCTATGTCTCCCTCTTGATTTCCCTCCTAAACCCCCCTATCACCCATCCATCCATCTACCTATCTATCTATCCATCTATCAATCATCTAGCTATATTTAGCCCTTATATGTCACTTATGTGCCATCCATTGTTCTAAGTATTTAAAAATATTAACTCACTCTTCTTAACAAACCTGAGATGTAGACACTACTATAATTTCCATTTGGTAAATGAAGACACTGAGGCTCAGGGAGGTCCAGTAACTTGCCCAAAGTGACATCACTAGCAAGTGCTAGAGCCATTTTTGAACCCAGGCAATCAGACTCCATAGCTGTTAGCTAAATATTCTGATCCTTCAACTTTTCACCAAAAGGATCATTGCTTCCAGAACACACACCAACCTAGGCATTCTCCTGTGGTTTTAATTTGGTAAATTTTACAAAAATAAGAAATTTTGTGGCTCAGTGTGACTAGACTGTTCAAGTGTGTTGCCTCCCAACTAAATAATAAATTTCGTATCTATGGAGCCAAGGCTCTCACTTTATCTCCCGCAATATTCGGTAAAGTATTTTGCATATCATAAATACTCACTGAAAGTCTAATAAGTAAAATGCAATATTTTGAGTGTAGTAATATCTCATCCAGCAAAGCACCTACATTGAGAGGCTTCTTATAAAATTTCCTAGAACTATTTCATTTCAAAACATCTTCTATCACCAATTTGACTTCTCTTGGCTTTAAAATAATTTTTGGCACATCCTACTCATACAAGACTCATATTTCTCATATGCTACATATAAATAAGGGAAAACATTTCTTTTTCTCATTAAAAATCACTTAATTAACCTAGTTGCTTGGCTCAGATATGAAGAGACCACTGATGACGGCATGACAAAAGAATAAAGTAAAGTAACATCATCTACCACAATCATAATGCAATCTCATAAAGAGTCATAGTGACTAAGTCACTAATGTCAGGAAATTCAAGTTCAACCTACATTTGGCCCTTAGGCAAAATGGATGCCATATTTAAATACTCTGATATTAGTGTTTTTCATATCACTACATCAAATACTACATGACACTTAAATGATTAGCCAACAGAAATTAATTTCTGATAACAGCAGGTCTAGGCATGAAGCCTCGGAATACTGTTCTTATCAAAATTGAGAGTTCTTAAGTAGGTTTATGACACAACAAAGTCACTTATAATTAGCGGAAAATATCAGCAGTGATTATGGGATTCTTTCCAATTATGGATTTCCTAGTGCTTGAATTAAGACTTCCTTGGCTCTAAACTGAAGCAGACTGACACACTCAGACGATGTCTATCAATATTTCCGGGCTAGAAAGCTCATATAATTCCTGTATCCTTGGTAAGCTGTCTGAGTCCCTTACTGGTAGAATCTTTTTTTTTCTATCAGAGTGAATTTATTATTAAAAGATGATTGCTAATTTACTTTTTTGTTGCTGTTGTTGTTGTTAAAGTAAGCTTTTATTTTCTACCATATAGTAGTTTTAGGTTAGGTGGGCAAAAACACCAGAGAAATTGTAGTCACTGTCCTTGGTATGTGAATGAATATGTATTTATCTGTATTATTCTGTTGAAACTGCAAATGCAAAGGATTCGAAGATAATTTTTCTTACAATCTGGCCATTTTCCCCATTTGTCTGAGGCTTACTATGTTTATCTGTGGATGACTACCGTAATATTTTTAGCACTACTTATTAAAGCTCATGTCTTAAAGTCTTGTTCAATATTGCTAATTAACTTCTTCATTACCATAAGCATGCTGCTAAGCCACAGTACTGTCATAAAATTTTTTAAATGAATAAACAAAATCATGTAATATAAACAATGATACAGCTGCTCATTGTTTATACAGCTCAGCAAATAATGCAAGTGCTACAGACTGAATCAGTGACTATTATTCCTTCTCATTAATGGAGAAAGAAAGGGATCTAGTATAAGCTGTGCACATCAAAATAACAGGAAGCTCACATATTTAGGATGCAGCCAATGTTGCAATCTCTGCCTGTAACACCCATCAATACACTGCCAAATGATTACTATGTCCTAGTTGCCCCATTTCAAGTGATACAGTCAATCCATTTTAATTATAAAACAAATTTCTTTGGAATGTAAAAGGATAAATTCACGACATATTCATTCTAATTCATTTAAGGTCTTGTGCACAGCGCTGGACATAAATTTAAGAATTCAATAAATACTTGTTAATGGAGTGAGCTACATAAAATTATGTAACCTTATTATGCAAAATAATTAAGGAAAACTAAAAGGCCTCTACATTATTTCAAAAGGAGTATACTTAGAATCTAAAGATATGTAATCATGATGGCCATTAGTTAAACAAGAAACTGATCCATCTTTTAAACTTTATTTTTTCTTAGAGTTTAGAAAGGCTTAAAACTTCCAAGGCCTGTGTGCAGCTTTATTTTATTGCTTTTACTATTTCATTTCAAACAGTAATAATATAAGAATTGCTTTACATCATAACAGGAATAGGGTAGAGTATGAATAAGTAAATCCAACTTCATACAACAAGAATCAACGACTGCATTTTCACTTCTCAGTGGGAGGTAGAGTTTGGATATAACTAAAAGAACTAATGAAACGGAACCAAGGTCTTCAGAACAACCAATAGTCACTGGGCAAAATATATCTAGAGGTAAACTCTAATGATGCATATTAAAAAAGAAGTGAAGACAGAGGTTAACATAAAGAAATGTTTCTCTTAAAAATGTTTCTCTTAATTGAGACAGCACCTCCATGCACAATTTTTAAAAGCTAAAAAGATATGTTATTCGAGTCCCTTTTAATCACATCAGAAAATTTAATTCAACAGATCCGCATTTGAAAATGTGCTTTTAAATTTTATAGTCTTAATTTGGGTCAAAGTCACCAGACGTTTCTGTCTTAAAGGAGAAAAGTTAAGAGCAACAGGGGGGCTGGCACATCAGCCTGATGTGGGAGGGGGAAGTTTTCTGGTTCTCTGCATTCACTCAGATCTCAGCTGGCGAAGCTGAGTGCCATTCAGGCTGGTCTTGAATAGCCAGAATGAATTAACACAGCCAGGAAGAGTGATTGGTCTCAAGGCAGCAACGGAGCATTTCAAAACAGCTCTTCATCTGTCTATGCTTAGGGAAATCAGTGGCAATGGACAGAAGAAGGAATCCATCATGTGTTGTAGACTATTTAGAAAACTTGGAAAAACTACAAATGTAAATGAGAAATTCAAATTCTACCTACTCCTATTTTTGAATATGAAACATATCTTTGCCTTAAGTTAAAATATGGAAATCTGCAGTACTCCACATGGTGAAGATGGGACTCTACTGGCTACACTTTTCTAAAATCCTTTATAGTAGCAGGTCTAATTTGTCTCCCTGTCCATTTTGTTCACCTTTTTTCCCCCAACATATGAACAGACCATGAGCAGTTGCAAAACACTGAATGACTGCCTAGTGTCTCATTGCTCTTCTTACTGTGTTAATTTATTCCAGCTATTCAAGGTGAGAATAAATGGCACCCTGCTTTGCCAGGACAAGCCAGTGAGGGGACGTGTACATCCTGCATCAGGCTGCTGTTCTTCTTTGTCAACCATACAGGCAGTAATTCTGTGAGGAAACAAAACAGGGTCATTTAATAAAACAAAGTGATGCACTTCACTGCCAGAGTAGCCTAAGCCCAGGGAAGGAGGTAGTACTACATTGCTCCACAGATTCCTAATGGATTAAGACAATTATTCATGCCAAGAAATAAATTCTATTTAAAAGTTAGGAAGTCTAGAACAGTGATTCTTTTCCACACCCGGAATCATATTTTAAAAAATACTAACCCAGGGCCTCACTTCAAATACTGAATTAACGTATCAGGGCTCTGATAGGAATGGGTGGCAGAAAATCAGCATTTTAACATGATCCCTGGGTGATTTATGTAGTCTCCTTGCAGTAGTCATTAGATAGAATATTGAGAAATACCTATTTAAAGGCAATCAACAAAAATGGTCACAGAAATTAACAAAACAAAAAAACAATTATCTACCCTGGTTGGAGTTATGGCCTATAAAATAATTTTCAAATTTTATCGGCTTGTTAAAAATAGATTGCTGGGCTCTACCTCAAGTTTCTGATTCAGTCTGGGGTGGGACCTGACAATTTCACTTGTAGCCAGTTCCTACTGGATCATACTTCAGAGGGGTGGGGAACCTGTGCCTTTGGGGCCACATGTGTCCTTCTGGATGGTTGAGTGTGGCCTTTTGACCGAATCCAAATTTTACAGAATAGAGCCTTTTAAGAAAGGTTTTAATAAAGTATTTTAATAAAAGGATTTGTTCTGTGAAGTCTGGATTCAGGTGAGGGACCGCACTTGAGAATCTGGAGGGTCACATGTGACTTTGAGGTTTCTAATTTACAAAAGCATTTAAATCCACTGATCGCTGAAGCAAAATTATTTGCCTCCCAAATAATGGCATAACACTATGGTATAACATTCTAACACTTCCTTTACAAATGATTTTTAATATCACTACACTCTAATAATGACCATCAGCACCGCTTCTCTCATTAAAAGTATTAATCGAATGTTAGGCTAATAGTCAATGTTAACGGCTAATAGTCAGTGTTCAATAAGCAAACTTACCTACTCCTTCCTAGGAAATACAATAATGAACATAAAAAAGAGCATAGTTGTATAAACTCAAAAAAAACTAAATGTTTCAGGTGGGCAATTTTACCTGTATTAACGTCAAAGCTAAAAGTAAAATTTAAAAGTTTCATCTCTGATTAGAATGATTGATTCTCCTTCCATTCAAATTCATTGTTGGCATATGCATTACTTATGATTTTCTTTTTATGTTTTCCTCTTTTCAATATTTGTCCTCACAAACAACTGATGAAAACTGATGGTTTGAACTGTTTAAAAGTCAGAATCAATAGAGAATAATCACTCAACCAAATATAGGCTGACTATCTTTATCTGAAATGTCCAGGAGCAGAAGTGTTTCAGATTTCAGATTTTTTCAGGTTTTAGAATATCTGCATATATATCATGAGATACCTTGGGAACGGGACTCAAGTCTAAACATGAAGTTCACTTATGTCTCATATACACTTTATACATATAGCCTGAAGGTAATTTTATATAATATTTTTAATAATCGTGTGCATGATACAAAGTTTTAACTTCATTTTGAATGCGCCCTGCCCCATGAGGTCAGGTGTGGAATTTCCTACTTGTGCAGTCATGTCAACACTCAAAAAGTTTTGAATTTTGAGCATTTTGGATTTCAGATTTTCGGATTAGGAATTATCAGACTGTAATGGAATGGAATAAAACCATTTCTTAAGTCTCTGGCATGAGAGATCAACTTACTCTGTTATTCTACATTTTCATAGGACAGTTGATTCAATAACAGTTATATACTTTTTCAGGGCTTCTGTAATCAAGATAGAAACAAAGTCTTCAGCAATACCCAATGCTTTTAAGAACTATACCTTTTTCTTCCTTAGCCAAAAAATAAAAAATAAAAACTAGAAATAGGGTAAGGCTCTTCTCCAACAGTTTCATTTTCTCAGTAATACTTTGGCACTTTCTCATTTCTGTGTCCTAATGACAAGTAGGTGCTAATTGGTTAGTTGGGTAAGAGTCCTCAACAAAATTAGAAGGCCTTTTTGGTTTTTCATAGAATTCTAAATAGATTATCAGTCCTCTATTCATGTGGATTATTAGCTTAGTTTTCAGTAATTTATTTCAAAATTTCAAAGATTGAAAGATTGAACATATTCATTAAAGAAATTTGGTATAATCCCAAAGAGCTCAAAATCTGAACCACTCAGGTATTAAACACCATTAAAACTTTGGATCATATGCTTGTTAGAATATATGCTACATAAAAGAAAAATAGGCCTATATTACATAAATCATTTTTAAAAACTTTTTGAGAGGAATTTTCAAACATAAACAAAGGTAGAGAAAGTATATAACAGTCTAAATTCCAAATCATCTTAACTTGCTTCAAAAAAATAAGCAATACATAATCATATCAATAAATATTCTTCTAAACATTAATAGTTGTACTGTTGAGACATTTAGTAAGGGATCTAATAATTGTATACAAGTTTAATAGGAAAGTATAAGTCATTATATTCAAGAAGACCCTTTTGTTGATGTGTTGTTTTGGGAAAAAATTTCTCATAGAAAGGATTTATCTACACAGAAATAACAACTGAAGCTTCTCTTTCTTAATGCAGAGGATTATATCTAGATACATTTAATTTCTTTTACAAGTACTTCTTTTACATAATTAGAATATTATAAAATTATACTTTGTCAAGGTACTTTCCATTACGTACTCTATACATTGTACAATAATATACAGTATCTCTATATTTCATAGCAATATATTTTTTAAAAACTCATGGTATTTTACAAATAATGGAGTTTCAAAATAATTTTGATTATGCTTAACTTTTACTTTATATATATAAATATATTTTTTTAATTTCAGAATATTGCGGCAGTACAAATGTTTGGTTACATGGGTTGCTTTTGTAATGCTTGAGACAAAGGTATACATGTGCCAATCTCCCATTATCATGAGCTGTATAGTTCTTCTCCCTGTCATTGGTTGTTATTTGTGTGAAAGAGCCAGCTGTTGAGATGTTCTTTTGTGCCCTTCGTAGACTCGGATCCCCCAGGTCTAGTACTTGAGTGCTGCAAGCTTTAGGAGGGACCTACAGCTCGCAGGGGGTTTCTTGATCTTTACTACCACCGAGGTTGGTAGAGGAGCATGGCAGTTTGTGGCTAAATTGTGGGAGCCTGAAAGGCTTTGCAAAGCCTTTTCTGGCTCAGAATTGCTTTTCTAGTTAGTAGAGGGAACTTCTGGTAGGAGGGTCAGGATAAGCTCTCCACACCAGGTGCACTGGTCACAGGGCAAGAGTTTAAATGCTCGTATGGTAAGGCCTAGGCTGGGACCTTTCTGTCCTTATCCAGTACTGTAGTTTTCTGTGGGGAGGGGTAGGTGTTCTCCCAAGTGGCCACTCCTTGGACCCCCACACACCCTGGAAAATTGAGTTCATCAATGCTGTAAAGGTAGTGCCAATTGACCTCCCTGTCAGGAGTTGATGCTTGCCAGAAGGAACAAGCTGCAATGTTGTCTTTGGGTTCTATGACTGGCTCTAGTTCCTCAGGAGAAGCACTGGGATGCCCCAGGTGTTGGCTGGGGCTCTAGACCTTCCAGGTGAGTCCTTGTTCTCTGCCACAGCTGCGGCGGGTAGGGGAGTGGGGCTGGGCAGGGCTGGGTTGGGGAAGCCAAAAGCTGCCAAGGTAGCTGTTTTGGCAGGGGTCAAAGGTCTGCTCCCAGCTTCTGGGCAAAGTCATCAGGGAGGGGCCGAAGTGGCTCCACCCCACCAGAAAGTCTGCTTGTGGAGGCAGGGCCTCTGAGATCCACAATCTGACAGTCTGGAGTGCGACTCGCTCCTGTTCCCCCCTCCTCTTATCCATGGTCTCCTCAAGCCAGCTGAGCCCCCCCGACTTTTAATTTAAGAGTTGATTTCAGTCCCTAACTCCAACATATAATTTAACCTCACCAAATGATTATTTTTGATATTCAATTCCCTATATGATTTCTGTTCTGCACATCAATACTCATATGTCATAAATCTTTTCTGATTGGTTTATGTTTTTCCAGTAGTAAAAAAAAGAGAACTGAAAACCCCCACCTTCATTCACATGTAACAGTCTTCTTATTCAATGTTAGATTTAGAAAATGTTAGCTTTTTCATGCTTGTAAAACTGGGCGCTTGAACTTGTGTCATGGTATTTCAAATTTTTAAGTCTGGAACATGATCAGCTAAGTCAGTAGTCCTGTTCATACACTTCAAGTACTTTGCCATGTTCTTGAAATCTTTTAGTTATACAAAAAGCTGTCACAAGAATCTGGAATATCTGGCAAGTCAATATATTCATCTCAGGGAAAAATACAGTGAAGGTTATAAAGGGTAGCAGAATATCCCACCCCTAAATATGCTGCTTTAGCATATTGATTATTTTGAACTGAAGGCCATTAGAGAAGCAGCAGATTCAAGACAAGGTGAAGTCTCAGATAGAACCAAACCCTACAGATACTATAATTTTTCGCATCTATGATATAGTTTATAAATAGGCACAGTATGAGATTAAAAATAGAACAATAACAATATATATGCAATCAAAGTTATGTGAAGGCAATCTCTCTCTTTCAAAATATCTTATTGTACTATACTATAGTCCCTTGGTATACACGGGGATTGGTTCTGGGTCCTCTTGCCGATTTCCTAAGGATGCTCAACTCATTGGTGTAGTATTTGCATATAACCTATGCACATCGTCTCTAGAGTACTTACAGTACCTAATACAATGTAAATCCTATGTAAGTATTTGTTAAACTATATTGTTTTTATTTGTTTTTTTAAAATTTTTATTTTTAGTGCTTTTTTTCTTGAATATTTTTGTTCTGCATTTTAAGAACTCGGTTGACCACGAGTAACTGAAACTATGAAAAACAAAAGCAGACAAGAGGGGAGTACTGTAACCCTTATGTTCCATCAGGTTTCCCCACACATTTACTTTCCCACAGTTTGCTGCCCGTACAAGCTCAAAGTCCTTTTCCTTTGTTTTGTCACTTCTCTACAAAATTTACCATTGTTTAGGTGCTATCTAACCCTAAATTCCAACCACCCCTTTGAGTTTCTCATCAGAGTTCCCCATGTGTATGCATGAAGCGCTCCTTAATAAACTTCTGTTTTTACCGTGTTGTGTCTTTTGTCAGCGTAATTCGCAGGGCCCGAGCCAACGTACTTAAGATAGAGGGTTAAAAGGTTTTTCTCTTTGCCTACAGTGACGTGAAAGTAATTTTCAAGCAATTACATTCTCAAGAATTGTTTAATATGAACAGTACCTGAAACACACAGCAGTTACTATTTTAGGCCACACTCATATAAAATTTCAGAATTAGTAAATTTTCCTTTTCTGACAAGAGAGGGCTTTTTTTTTATACTAACAATGTAATGATTTTAATAGAAAGAGTTAGAAGAGTAAACAGTCATTGGTGTTTTGGGAAGTTATAATCTTGGCTTTATGTAGATAATAAAGCAACTTGAGGCCAAATGAGACTGTATTACTAAGAAAAAAGGAAATTCCAGCATAAGATCTAGTCTTATTCATTATTCACAAGTACCAATATTTAATTTAGTGTATTTCTTTCTAAGGGATAATATCACACAATATTGTTCTCCATCCTCCACGTTGACCAGGGCTTTTAAAATCTCTGGTGCCAGTTCAGATAATAGCCAGGCTCAAGTCTTCTTTCCAGCACGGCATTGTCTACCTGGACTACCGCGTGCAAACTGTGCTCTTTCTTCCTTCCCTGTTCCACCCTGTACCCTTTTACCTACTGAAGAACAGTTCAATGGACTCTACTTTAATGCTCTTTTAAGCACTGCAATAATGAACACTCTTCTATGTGTCTCTCTGCGCACCAGTATGAGAGTTTCTCTAGGAAGGAAACCTAGAATTGGACTTCCAATATATGAGTTTTCCTAGGTGATGAAGCTCAGAACATACTGCCTAAAAATACGGCACTTTGGTATATGGAATATTTTTAGCTGAAGAAATTGAGAATGAGAAAGTGTGGAAAAGTATGTCTGACCTTCCCTTGAAGTAGATCATGAGACCCTTAAGTGAGAACTACCCTCCGTAGACCCAGAGAAAAGAAATATCCTTATCTTCAAAGATGAAAGGATGGCTTAGCTATATTTGCCCCAGTTTACTACTTTGAACTCATACTCCTTTGTCCTACCACATTTTTCTATGACTTTTCACTCTTTATCAAACCTAGTATAAAATCCTCAGATGGAACCATTACTTGGTCTTCATTTCCTTATGAAGGCTCCCATGTCACGTAAACCTTAAATACATTTGCATGTTTTTCTATTGTTAATATATCTTTGGTTACAAAGTCATGGCCAAGAACCTAGAAGGGGAGAAAACACATTCTTTCCCTCTCCTACAGTTTCTGGTGATGACGATGGGATAGCTTTGGCTGTGACACTCTGCTAACTCTGGAGGCTGCTGCTAAGAGATCCTGGAACCTGAATAAGCCAGGAGAAGATAAGGATTCTTACTAAGTCAGTTTCCCAGATCTCTGCCTGTAGTGTCCAGTTGAGAGAGGAAGGTAAGAATTTTTTCTTGTCCATTCCTTTCCAAATTCAGATTAGCAGGAGAAAAAAAAATATTTGTAAGAATTATTTCTTTGAATTGTGACTCTCACAAATTGGGTTCTGATTACTCATTGGTTATTGATCCTTTCCCTCCCAGGGACAGCCATTGCCTTCCTGTTTGTCTCGTTTGTGTCCTGAGAGCATGGCGTGGCTTTCCACATGTGGGGGGCACGCATCATGTCAAGCTGCATCTGCAGGTGGCCAGCCTTCAGGTGGGAGAACCCTGAGATATGTAGATGGCCAGACAAAAATGTGGGTTGCACCCTATTTGCAGCTGATATCTTACTGACCATCACCAGCTCTCAGGAGGTTTGCCTAAGTCTTTCTTCTGGCTCTTTTGGAATAGCTCTGGATCAAGAAGTGGGATGCTTCTTTTACACCCTCTCTGTGGATGCCTCTGTGTCCACAGTTAGGCTATAAAAGTGTGTATTGGTTTTGGTTCTGAGTCATGTGGAATAGTATACCTTTGGTTTAAAAAAGCAGGGCGGGGGGCGGGGCGGGAATTCAGTACTGCCAGGAAAATTTACTGTTTGTACCAGCTGAAACCTGATAATAATATTCAAAAGGATTTTGTTTTACAAAAGCCTTTATGGACTAAAGTCGGCCTAATTGGAGACTGATATTCAGAGCCGGATAGAAACTATTTTTAAGGCCTTTTCTCCTAAGCTAAAATGAAACTATGTACTCAGAGAGAAAGAAAACATCAGGAAGCCTTTGTATAACAATTTATTAAAACATTCCAAAGGCACACAACTGTAAATCTAGAACATAGGTATCTTAGGATTTTCATCTTACTTGGAAATCTTTTCTCTGATATAAAGTAGCAAGTTCAAGATAACATAATCTGATAGGTGGGCCAGCCCCTTGATATTATTATTTAAGCTGCAACCCAATTCTTTGAAGAATTAAAAACAACTGCCCTTGTCTTACAAATTAAGTCTATAAAAACAGAAATGTGGCTCTAGGACCAATTTAAAACTTGCCCATCCTTCTTACCAATCCACAGATCTCTTCTGTTCATATTAAGGTGCTTGCTGACACTATAAAAGGTTAGAATATTGGAAATGGAACTGTCCCACACTTAGAAAAAAAAAAATTATCCTAGACCTCTGACAATAAGCAAATACCACCCCAAAAAATGCCTTTTTGAGAAAATTTACATCCTTTCTCTGTGCCTTTCAGATGTAAATATTCTATCCAGGCTTCCCTAGGATCTAAGAGTCTTCTTTTTGAAGTGCAAACTTCCTGGGAGATGACTCTTACTTCTGAACTCAAGAAAAAAAAAAAAAAAAATTGAGACTTTCTGAAAACAAAACTGCTCCAGAGTGTCTATCACCTAAAATTTAGTTCACAGTTTTCATAAAATTACTATCAAGGTTAAATGAAAATCTTAAAAGCTTCTTCTACGAATATTGGTAAACAGGTAACCTTAACTTGTTCCACTTGCCAGAAATACAATTTGGATAAAAATATAAAGTGGAGATAAACGAGTGAGTTTTTAATATCATGTTTTACTGACTCTAGACTAGAATTTTAGAATAAAACCAAAAGATCTTGAGCCAGGTGTGGTGGTCCATGCCTATAGTTTTAGCTACTTGGAAAGCTGAGAAGGAAGGATCATTTGAGCCCAGGACTTTGAATACAGCCTGGGCAACATAGCTAGACTCTGTCTCTAAAAAACCAGCAAAACAAAACAAGATTAAACAAACAAAAAACCCTACAATATCTCTGCTTGCATCTGCCTGTATGTTTATGTATGTTTATGTATACATATATACATGTTTGTCTGTATATATGTAATGTATACATGATATTTTTCTACCTCTGAATGGTATTACCAAGTTAATTTATAACACCCTTTAAAGGTCCATGAACACACATAAAGTAAATATTTCTAAAATTCTTGGAAATATAGAAACTGATCTAAATCTTTTTCAAGTTCACATGACTTGGGCAAATTATTAATAAATAATATTTTAATATGGTTGGTTAAATAAAAATAGCTACATTATCTGAGCTAGCATTATGCATAATATGAGCATACATTTTTATTCTACTGTATTTCATAGTCAAACAAGATCCCATATAATTATAAAGTGGATTTTGCCTGTCATTTTTGTAGCTTGAATTATTTAGTCATTAATCATTATTCCCTGAAAATTTTGCTTTCTAGTGGTAGTTATTAAGAAGTAATTACTTTTGTGCTTAAAACCTCATACTATTGTGTGTCAACCCTTGTCTAAGGTACTTGAACACTACTTAAAATTCTTAAAAACAGAGAATTGAAGCAAATGTCAGACTGTTATTTTAACAGCCATATAATCGAATCAATTCTCACTTACCTCTGCTTATATGGGTAGAAGCATAGGATTCTGAGGTGGAACTCCCTTAGATAATCATTATTTTTGCCACTGTCACCAACTCTTACAAGATGTGCTAATAAAGAACAGCAAGACTATTTCAGTTCCACCTGCCTTCCCTCTGGTGGACCCACTAATGAGCAGTGAAATGGCTACACAAAGGACAGCTGGTGTGAGTGGGAAGCTTATTCACAAATAAGTCATCGCTTTATGACTGTGAATTACGTGTAGAAATGATTTAGATTACTTTTCTAGTAATTACACATTTATCAGGGACATCACTCTGTAGGAAAAAATGAATATTACAGCATGTGTGAACCTTCTTTATCCCTTGCCTCTTGTCTCATCTATTAGGAAGGTCACCTAGATATTAGATTAATAGCAAACACTGGGTTCAGCTATATAAAATCAGGTTCAGCTTTGCTTTGTACAGGACTGTGGTTTTTATATTCAGAACCTGAAAAGCAGACAATGTTATTCTGGAAAGTTTTCACCCTCAATTAAGAAGAAAGAAAAATATAGGAAAGGTAAAAAAAAAAAAAAAAAAAACATAAGAGAACATTCAGCTGATATTAAGGGGCCATGGAACAGCTCTTGCAGATTTTGCAAGTTTTGGCTTTGCTTCCTGAGAAATCAGCAGCAGCAATGTCCTTCAGGCAGCAGCTGTCACTACAGGCAGTGAAGAAGCACTGGAAAGGGAAAGAGGGGGCTCATCTGAAGACAGGGAAACAGCTGATGCATAAAAATACAGATAGGGCTGAAATTAGCAACAAGTTGCTGACTATTTTTTTTCTTTTTGTAAAGTTCACTCAGCTACTAAGATAGATGTAAATTAAACTTCAGCGATGATGTGGCATCTCAAGTGGAACTGTGAGGGAATCATACCCACAGGCTGAGGACAAGTTTGATTTAAGATCCCACTACTTTCAGGCTCTAATTTTCTGACGAGGATGCACCATATTTAACCAAAGCGTTCAGGAAGCGGCTTCAGCTACCTATTAAACACGTGACAGTTTCAAAATGTTCAGGATTCTCTGCCCAGCGCTCACATTACTCAGCTGTCAAAGTAAAGGGCTCAGATATATGATATGAAAATTACATTTTAACGAGGTGTCATGTGTGTTTAAAGTTCTTATTCATCACTACATAGCCACAGCGTTTACCAGAGACACAAATGCACTTAATTAGCATATTATAAGGACAGAAGGTTCACCATATCTTCGTTGTTTAACTGTTGTGTGTAGGCTTTTTGTTGTTGGTTTCAATTCTACTATCTTTAGCATATATAAGAATGGTTACATTTACATAATCGGAAATGGCTTCACAGAAAATGTGGGCTGCCTTTGGGAAGCAGAAAAGTAGGTACAAGGCAGTAGCTGTGTATCTTTATCATTCCACTGTTAGTACTTACTGCTTGATGTGTTTTTCACTAAATCTCAAACAGTAGATTTTTAGATCTGTTAGACATACTAATTTTAGGAAATTTTTGGAGTGGGCTTCTCCGCCTGTTATTATCAACTTGAGCCAACTTCCTCCTTCTCTTCCCTCAGTAGGAAATACTGGAAAACATTTGTATAATTGACAAGGAAATTGTAGATTTTTCTATGGACAGTTTAGAAACTAGCTATACGAGTCAAAGAGAATACCTCACATTGCATTCCTCTTTATTAATGAATAATTAATTTGGTAAAAGGTGGTTTGGGAGACAGAGTTAAGAGTGAAAGTCAGTCAAAACCAGTCACTAACAATAGCTAAAGGCAAATGATGCAATTATCTGAGTCTCTCACACCAGATGTATCAAGACACAACACACAGTTTTAGAGATACAATGCTGATGTGAGCATCAGTCAAGCAACCTGTGAAATAGCTAAGTATTATTTGGAGGTTTCAAATGTACATCTTATAAAAGATAGCCGATTAAAGGCAATAATAAACATACAATTCATATTGTATTTTATACGATGGTAAATAGCTCAGTAAAAAGTATATTTTAAGAAAATTCTGTATTTGATAGATCTAGATCTGGTGCTCTGACCAGAAAAATCGCAGGAAGCACTTTGATATGTACTTTATACTCAAATGCTAATGCTTACAAACATTTTTGATACAGGTGTCCAAAGCTGAGTCACCAGTGATTCAGATAAAATTTTTTTTTTTTTTTTTTTTTTTTTTTTTTTGAGACAAAGTCTGCCTGTGTCGCCCGGGCTAGCATGCAGTGGCACAATCATAGCTCATGCAACCTCAAATTCCTGGACTTAAGTGATCCTGCCTCAGCCTCCCAAGTAGCAGAGACTACAGGCAAGCACCATAACAGCCGGCTAATTTTTTTTATTTGTAGTAGAAATGGGGGGGGGGTCTCACTCTTGCTCAGGCTGGCCTCCTAATTCTGACCCCAACTGATCCTCCCGCCTCAGCTTCTCAGAGTGCTATGATTAAGGGCATGAGCCACTGCGCCTGGCCAAGATGTATTTTCAATAGAACACAATTATTAAGCATTTCTGAAGATGACATAGTTTCCATTTTCTCTAAGTTGAAAAAATACCTCTGATTTGTCAATTGAAAACTTTGAAAATATGTTCTTAATATAAAATTAAACTGTTGCCCACTTTCTTCCATATTGCAAGACTACTGACTAAATTCTTCTAATTACTTCTGGAAGAAAGCTCATTAGGTATTAATGTGCTTTGGTACTTCTCTTTAACACCTGCTAAACTTCCTTTAGATTACCCAAGCTTACAACAATCTGGGTGAAGGAGGGAAGGGTTGGGGGTGGGGAAGATGACTGAGTGACAATAAAACTTCTTAGATTACAGAAGTGCGTGGCAAAAAGTCAAGATGACTACCTGAGGAGTGTACACATAATAAAACAAATTTAAAAATAATGTCTCAATTCACCTAATATCCTGAAAAAGCAGGTTTTAAAAATATATTTTATAATTCATTCATTAAGTCATTCAACAAATCTTAATAGAGCATCCACCATTTATCAGGCACTTCCTAAAAACTGGTAGACAAAAATGACTAAAACAATATCAATAAGATTTTAATGTGAATCAAAGTCTAATTAATTCCCCCCAAAAGCTTTTATAAATTGAAGATTCTTTGCATTTGCATATTCCTTAAGGTGTGAATAATTATATTACTAAAATTCATTTCTAAGAAATTATTTGCAAGTATTAATATAATTGTTTCTTGGTGCTAGATAGCAGTATCAAAATAAATTCTGAATTATTTTTCCACTAATTTCATGCTGAAAAGCCATAAAAATGCTGGCAATTTTACACTTAGTATCATGCAGGGTAAGTGATGACAGGATAGGGTTCTGAAAATAATGTTTTTAGAGAAACATAGGAAACAAATTTTAATCTTCCTTTAAACTTTGCCCAGAAGAACAGGCTCGTTAATGAACTTTTCCAGGAGAAACTTCACATAAAGTCTGTAATGAACATTTTAAATACAAGGTTCTTTTTTTCTTTTTTCTTTTAGGTCACTGGGGCCAAAGTGCAGTGGCTTCATCATAGCTCACTGCAGCCTCGAACCCCTGGACTAAAGTGATCCTCCTGCCTCAGCCTCCAGAGTAGCCGGGACTATAGGCATGAGTCAATGCACCTAGCCTTAAATATGAGTTTTAAAAAAACAATGTTTCACAGGTTGTACCAGCCCCCAAGATGTTTTCCTTTGAAAAAAAAATGCAAACTTACATTCCTGTAATTGCAGCCTAACAAAAACATAAACTTCACAAAATATGGCAATTAACAGTTTGGGCATGGATGTTAGGAAAAATAAGGAACTGGAATTAAATAACTTCTGAAACCACTTTTAGAATACTACTGAGGAGCTAAGCTTTTCTTCATATTATTCTTCAGTGTTTACCATTCCAGACTTTCAAAATGACCCATGTAAAAATAAAACAACAAAACAACAAAACAGCTGATTTCATGGTTGAAGAGCAGATACAATTTGTAGGGCACAAATCCATGGCAATTAACTGGTAGTATGAAATTTGAATTATGTTTATATCTAGAGAGTGCCTGACACTAATAGCTGGGCAAGTTTTGAATGTTATTTGAGCTGTAATGCTTTAAGTCCTTCATTTAGAAAATGTGGACCTTTGTAGGGTTGGTGTATATTTACTTTATTTTGCCTATTACATATTATCTCATGAAAAGCTAACAATAATCTTCTGAGGCAGGTGTTTTGTCCATTTTATAATTGAGAAAATTAAGACTGAGAGGCCAAGCAACTGCTCACACTCAAACAAGAGACAGGGGTAGAATTCAAACCCAGGTCCTCAGCTTCCCAAACTCTCATGGTCATAACCATCTGCTACCTGTGTGCAAATACCACCAGAGGGTTTTTGTTTATCCAAGATAAGCATATTTGCCTTTTATCTTCCAACACCAGATCTGTTGACGCACAGATGAGTTATATACAGCAGAAGTAAAACATAGATACATACCCCTTTACATCAAACCTTCAAAAGTATAAATTTCTATTGATTGGAATATATTTATCATTAAAACCAGAGCAGAAAGCCAGCATGCTACCAACGGATGGCAACAGCCAATATACTTCGAGTCTACAGATTTAGGAATAGTTTGTGACCCTAAGAATATTTGTAATAAGTTGAGGGTTTCTGTACATAGACACGTAAGAAGAGCCATAATAAAATGGCAACAAGAATTCACCAAAAACAATTTCTTTGAAAAATGTCAATGTTATTTACTGAAGACAAACACCCAGCTGCAACTGTGTGGAATAAGATGAACAGCCTCTATTAAGTCTAATTGAAATTCTCCTATCCACACATACCATACATAAAATTTACTTCTGTATCTATTCTTTACACCTCTAAACTACAGTAAGTCCACACTAAAGTACCAGCTTTTTAATTTGAGCATTCATGCATGAAAACTGTTACATTTTTGTGATTATATTGACAAATTTAATGCAGGTGAAATCTCTCACTATTTGTAAAACAGATTAAGTCTTGTTAATTGTTCAAAAAGAGTGAAAACTGAATCCCCTGGCTTATATTAGGAATTGGTTTTGAAAGCTGAAGTTCATCACTTCTCAATATTTGCCACTTCAATAACATCCTTTTAACAAATATGAGCACTAGAACATGTAGGCAAGATGGCCCTTATTAACTCCCACAAACAAGCAAACAAACAGATAAAATTAAATGAGTATATGTTTCTTTATGTCTACAATCACAATGACTTTCTCTCCATCTATATATTAATATATGCATATTCATAAGTTTATTGATGTATGCTAGAAATTTTTTTGGCAAGTCTTTAAATATATAGGACTATGGTATCATTTTACTCTTTAAGGATAATTTATAAAAACTGAGTTAAGAATTTGCTTTAGTTTATCAAATCAAAACTTAGAATGCTAATTAATTTTAACCAATTACTTTAAATAAAAATAATTTATGATATTTTAAATAAATAAAATCAGAAATGCCATTGGCCCTTATTCACTGATTAACAAGAAAACATGATGAGTTATTACTTACTATTGCTTTTGAGGCAATTAGAAATTATTTCCTCTTCCAATTAAAGTCAAAGAAGGCTCAGAACCATCCATAAACAGAGTTTACACTAAGTAAATATAATGTCACAGCTCTGAAAGAATTGTCTTCCTAGAATACTCCAGATGATTGATTCTTATTTTAAATTGCAGAGTATATTGGGTTTAAAAAAACACACACACAAAAAAAACAAAACAAAACCAAACCTTACCTGTACAGCGGTGGGCCAGATAACGTGGTTGGTCTAGGAGATTTTTTGAGGACTTAATAAGGAGAAATTGCTATTGTTGTTATTGCATATTTAGGCTTTTCCTTCCATAAAAGCCAATTCAGCATAATATCTGCATTACTGATTGTGGAAAGAAATGCTGTCACTCTGACTGAAGCCTCACAGGGATTAGAGAAAAATGTCACTAATTTGTCATTCTATCTGAATAAGTAGAAAACCATTCATTCATTCAACAAGAGTTATTAAGCATTACTTATATATATGTAATGTATTGCACTGGAGTCAGAGAAGACAGAAATAATGTCAGATAAAAATATAATAAAAGGATGGGTAATGCAAGGCCATTGGCCATAAAAAACTTAGAATCTAGTTCTGTAGGAAGATGTGCACATAATGGACTAAGTTAGCAGAATAGCAAGCTAGTAAAATTATGATAAAAAATAATGTGGAAAGGGAAATGTTAACAAGTAAACTCTATGATAAAAATAATTTACTTTTTGAATTGCTATATTACTATCAAAAATCAGACACCTAAATCTTAGTTTTCCATTATGCTTTATCTTGGAGAACACTATTATGCCTAGTCACAAAATTTAACCTTTAAATTACTTGTGTTCAGTTATGTAAATAAAAATGAAAAAAAAAACCCAAAGCTATTTATGACTGTCTTTAAACAACATTAAAAGGAAACAGTATATTCTAGAGGGAAAAGAACACGTTTAGAGAATTGAAATTAAATATCTCAAGCTTACTCAAAACCGGGTTTTGCCTTGTCATTTCTTATAAAAATTGAGATCTATTTTTTCGGTACTTATCAGTTATGAACATTTTCCCCTATGTATCAGTTAGGTTCACACAGGCGTAGGTAGACTCAAACTGACCGTATTCCCAATGGGGAAGGTCATATGTGATGCTCTCGGTGAGGTGAATATATTGGTGCTGGACTCCTGCAGCATACTATCAAGTTAACCCTTTGACATGTAGACAGTACTTCTGCAGGCATTTCACAATTAATTAGACAGGATGGCATTCTTATTTTAGCTAAGGTTTTACACACTTCACTATACAGAGAACTAATCAGCTGATAATGACAAATGCCCTTCAAAGACAAACGACTAAAGATTGGAGATGATCTGAGCAAAGGAGAGTTTCTTATAGTAATACTTTTTTACAGATGAAAGCGATTAACAACACCTTTTCAGATGCAAAGATAATGAACAATTTTCAGGTACACAGGCAAGAAGAAAGAACCACAAAGGAAGTCTAATCAAAATGTACAATAAACTTACTGAGAACAAACTAATATTTCCACATAGAGTACGATCAAAAGTTGAACTTACCTGATCTACTATCCAGAGGTCCAAAGTCCAAAGAATATTTCACGACGTGATAGTTATTCCACACATAAAGTAGGTTGTCCCTGGGATTGTAATCCACAGCTGCAATGTACTGGTATGAATTTGGAAAGGGTACATCCACCAAACTATCCTTGCTTTGGTCTGTATTGTAAATGTAGTCAATCTTATTCCCGGTGGCCTCATTGTCATCATCCTCATATACAGATTTGACCACATACAGAATCCCACAAATCATAAATGCATTGGAAGCTGACCTTTTATCATACGCGGTATCCCATGTCCCTTCGATCCGTAGCGTGTAAGGGTTCAATTGACTAATGACAATTTTACCATTGTTTTGTTCTGTTGCATAGATCACCCATAGCCCATTCTCATCCACTGCCAGGTCTATGTCAGATTTGCCTCCCCACCGGTAAGGGGAGGTGTCGTGGTAATTGGCATTTGCTATGATAGCCTCTCCACTCTTTATCCTAGTCCGCAAGTCAAACTTCACTATGTTCCTGGTGCGCTCTTTGTTGAAGAACAAAGCTCCATCATACACTACAAATCCCGTGCCGTCCACCCTGTGAGGGAGCTTGTAGGTTGTAGTTGGCCTTCCAGCAATGAAGTCATCCTTGGAGGAGTACTCAGTCAGGGTGTCCGTCCTGTAGGGGGTCCAGGGCATATAGTAAATCTTGTCAGAAGCCTGTAGAGGATCTTTGCACCATGCCCCAGACTGGTGGTCGGACTCAAACAAATGTTCACTCTGGTATACTCCTTTTAGTAGTCCAGGACAAAGAAAAACTGTTGGAAGGGAAAGAGTTAAAATAATAAATATATTAATTTAATATTTTTGTCATACATTCTTATTTTTCACCAAATGGAATGCAACTCTAATAAGAGATACCCACCACCACTTATTTTGCTGCATTCTTTTGAGAACACAAAGTATTCTTCCACATTAATTTTGGCTTTTTTTCAAAATCATTTTGATTTTGTTTACCAAAAAAATTTAGCCTTTTTACAAGTAGCTGTACTTTCCTGGAATTTTTACCTTTGGAAACGTGTTATAATATGTCTCGATATATGTGTCAGATGTGACATATATCTATGTATTCTATAGACTTGTAACAAATACAAAAGTTTATACACAGTATTTTTATTAGTTCACTAAAGAACATATCTTATTTGGAAATAAAAATATATTGTTTTCACTGATGAAATTAGCTATTCAATAATTACCATTAACAAACAGATGGATATTTCATCATAAATTTTAAAAAATAAAGGAAACTAAAAGCCCTGTAATGTAGACCACTGAATCTTCTAGCCAAAAGCCTCTCATAGCTGCTACAACACACACAGAGCATGCAACCCACACAATTAAAAATGAGTGATGGATGGATACTGGAAGGAAAAAGAGAGAGGAAGAAAAAGAAAGGAAAGAAGGAATAAGGAAAGAAGAAAAGGTGAAAGGTTACAGAAAAGAACCAAAGATCTAGATTTTAATCAGTTAAAATGTCCTGTTAAATACAGTAGTATTGGAACTTAAAAAACATGTACCTTTTACTGTTACATGAGAAGAGCATTAAAAAACAAGATTACTTGCTGTAATATTTTGCTGCTCATACTTCAGAATGAAAATGGGCAGGAATCGTTTAATTCGCTTGATTTTTAGTATGATTCAGTAGCATATTGTGTGAGTGGAGGTAGGACAGATTGGCTGATTCATCTGTAATGAAGGGGCTATAAAGCAATGTTTCCCAAAGGATGGTCCTTGAAGCACCTGTTTCAAGTCAGATGATACCCAGAAAGAAAAAAGGGATCCTTAGCCACACATGTTTAAGAAATATCATATTAAATATAATTGTGGCAGAGATTCTAATAGCTTGGGTACATTAGTGAATCTCCAAGGTCGAAGTGGGGAGGCTGAGCAAATTTCATAAACTACTTTAATCACGGAACCCTTTTTATAGAGCCTCTTTGGAGTACAGTGTTCTGCTGAACCTGCTATGGGAAACACTGCTCTAATATATTTGCAAAGCAAACACACTGAAAAATAATCATGCAATCCACTGTTACGTTTGAAATGATTATAAGTGTACTGGGTAGAGAAATTAAGAAATTACAAATAATTTGGATGTTGATCCATTTCTTTAATGATTAAAAGATTTTTCTTTCAGAATTAGAGATCAGCTTTTTAACAGAAACTATAAGCACAGATCCAATAGAAAGATGAAACTCAGCTAGGTATTGAAGATTATTGAAAAGAAAAGTACATTATTAAAATACCAAAAGTATTACTTTTAAAGAAATGAAAAGTTTGGGGGAAAGCTGACTACCAAGATCTTCCACAGCAAAGATGAATGGCCAACAGCATTTTATCATCAATAATAATATTGGTGATTATTAAGATTTTCTCAAGATTTTTAAATAATATGATTGTCGTAATTATCAAGGATAGGAACCCATTGCTGTCAAAATTTTATATGGCTTTTATGTTAAAGTTAATAGTCAGCCCTTGATTATTAAAGTAATTTGCTTTAGGGTACTTCAGAAGACTATCTCCCCTTTCCCGCCAATAGTTAAAAATTAATGCAATAGGGGAAACCACACCAGAGCTATAGAAAATTATCTAGTATAGAAATAAAAACAAATCTAAAGCAATCACTATCCATCACCATCTATTTGATTTCTAACTACTTAAAAATGAAGAGAAATAAAATACACTGTTGAAAATTTTACACTATTAAACTATTTTAAGATGAAAGGACCAAATCAGCACTGGTGAGTAATACAGATTAAAGTGAAGTTGAGCAGCAGAAGTAGTAAATAAATTTTCATAAAATAGATAAGAATTAATAACAAAATTATTGTAACTAAATGTTAAACTGTTAAATAACTTAGCCTATAAATAGTATATAATTTATGAAAGGTATTTAATTACCTTTTTGTTCCACTTCTATTGGAGAGAGAGAAGTAAAGAGAGAAAGGAGAAAAGAGAATAGATTAATGGTACGGTATTGGCCAAGCACTTTTTATTCACCTCTTCCAAACTGAAAGTAAATAATTTATTTCACTCACACTTGCTTTACTGAATGTTATATGTTTTCATAAAACCCATTTCTCTAGACAATTATTTTTTAAAAAATCATGTTATAAGCTTTAAAATACAATATGAACTTTGAAAAAAAGGCAAAAATTGTCAATTATCAAAAATTGTCAGGTCATATTAAATAAACATACCATTCCAAACTATAAACATAGGAAATGAAATATTCATAATTAGAACAATATTTCCATTTGAAAGACAAGTCAGCAATTATACACAGAAAACTTTAATATAGTTTGGCTAGTGTCAGTTATAAATATTATAGTTTATACCACTGTTTACATAATAGTCTAGCTATTTATGCATCTCAAAGAATGGATCTTCAGAAGAAACTACACTGCAACTCATTTCCTAAGGCCTAAGATTTTCCATAGCTTATCAGTCTTCTGAGAAATGCACCTCATGAGACTACACATTAACTTGGAATACTGTTACCCTGAATAAATAAATTTAGAATCCTTACCGAAGAAATGTCCTACCTCCCACACATCAATATTTGATATATCATGGAAAAATACTGTGTTTCAGAACAATCTATTGTCAGAAGGTTGATATAAATAATGAACCACTACTTCTGGCCTTTTCTGAATTCTTAACTGAGTCAACATACACTTGTAAAAAATGTTATGTTTATGTACCTCTATTATTATTTTTAAGGTACTGATCAATACAAGTCAATGAAAATTCTGGGAAGTTGTAACATATTCACAAAACTTATCAAAGACATCTTCTTTATCTTATAAACATCTGTCTCACCAGAGACAATTTGCCTACATCCTAATGGAAAAAAGGGACCAATGAAAATGTCAGGGAAGATTGGGTTCACACAAACTTAAAAAATCACTGATTACAGATGATATAAAACTAAGGCAATTTCAGCAGAAGGGATAAACTGAGATATTATGCACAACAAATACATTTAAAACTCTAAGAAAGTTTCAAAAACAAAAGAGAAACACTGTTTGGGGTAATTACATTTGGATGAGATTTTTGTGCTTTGATCTAAGCTCATATGTCTTCAATTATTGTCAGAACCATACTCATTTCTCTCTAACGACTCTTTTTGTTTGTTTGTTTGTTTGTTTGCTTGCTTTTGGAGACAGGGTCTCACTCTGCCATTCAGGCTGGAGTGCAGTGGCGCAATCATAGCTCACTGCAACCTCGAACTCCTGGGCTCAAAGGATCCTCCTAAGTAGCTGGGACTACAGTTGCATGGCACCATGCACGGCTAATTTTTAAGTGGTGTTTTTTTTTTTTTTTTTTGGTAGAGAAAAAGGTCTTGCCATGTCACCCAGGCTGGTCTTAAACTCCTGGGCTCAAGCTATCCTTTCTCCCTTGGCCTCCCAAAATGCTGGGATCATAGGTGTGAGCCACCATGCCTGGCCTCTCTCATGACTTTTTTGAAAACTCAATATCACACGTTAGAAGGAAAAACTAGCATATAGTAAAAGGTATGCCTAGAAAGTTGCAAATGGGGTTATCAAATTTTAGATCTCTCATCTCTCTAATTTACAAATATTATTTTTAACAATATTTCTTTTTACAACTCTGTTATACTGTCATAATTTATTATCATCCTCAATTAATCTTTATTGAGCAAGCACAGTGTTTACTGGACAATATGACTCACTATAGGCCAGTCAAAAGCTTTATCCAGGAGATGCACTTCATGCTTAGACTAGAATACTAATAAACCTGCGTTTAGACTGACAACTACAAGAAGCATAGCCAAGCACCTTAAAAAATTATTTAATCCAACAGTCTCAAAAGTTTGGACTTGAGGACCATTACAATGAAGATTGAAGGTGGGGATCAGAAGACCTAAGTTGACATTTTTCAACTACTAGCCTACTAAGAAATTTCCAGAGCCAATTTAGTTCCTTGAAATAGCTCTCTCCCCATATATATCCTTTTGAGAATTATATATGGGGGTATTTACATTCTAAAACATAAAATGTACACTCATAGAACTTTAGTCTTCTTTCACATAAAACTCACAGTCTTATTTTTGATGGCAAATATCTGAACATCTTTGTGAATGATATTTCTTTCTTCAACAAATACTAAATGAAGAAGATAGGATAAGTGACAAAAAGTATTCATAAGGTATCTATTATGTTTTGTAAATATTATCCTACACTTAATGGAAAGTTTCATTTTTCAAAGAGCCTTAACCTCTATTATTTCAACTGTCATTTGATAAAATTTCGATTTTAATTTTCCTTCCTAGTCTAATGTTAGAGAAATTGGCATAAGCTGTAGCGTAAATAAAGCTTGCCTCTGTTACTTGCTGGTTACCCAAAATCAAGATTTATTAGGCAGATCTGATTTGGAGAAAATTATTATGGTCTTGCGCATGTCATGACTGGCTATAGCTCATTTATCACTGATTTGATATTTTTCAAGACTGAAGTAAAACAGTCCTATAATGTAAGTTGAAACAAGCACACACAAATCATACTCCCATAACAAAAACTGGCAAGACAACATAATTTGTTGAAAAGCTTAGCAACATTTAGGACTGGCCAGCTATTGCCTATCATCTAATTCTGATTCTAGAAGCTTCTGTTCACTGAAAAAACAAATTGCATGCATACAAGAAGAAAGCACAGAACTAGAGCCTTCACAGCCACACAATTCCTGGCACATAATAAACAGTCAGTGAATGCTCTTGAATTAAATACATAATCCAAATAACCATGAATAATTGTGCTTCTTGATATTTTCAGCATGTTATAAGAGAAAAAAATGGTGAAACAGCATCTTGATTTACTATATAAAATCATATGTTCAATGCATTATCTGCATAATGTCTCTGAACATTTTAATGGGTTGGCAAGAAAATAAAATTATGAGCAATTTGTATCTCCAACTCATTAAATATAAAACTGGAGGAAAAAAAGGAAAAGAAGAATAAGTATATGGATGGTCTTGTGGGTTATATTCGCAAGAAAAACTTGTTGCTATAAAATAGCCTGCAATGATCTAAAAATATAGGCCTAAAATACCCCCTCCCCCCTCTCTGTAATGAGATCATAAATAAACAAATTGTATGATGACAACTGTGCTAGGCCTTCTTCAGGATCTCCTGTATTTCAGTCTGGCCCAATATCCTGAATTCTGACATTATAGCTGTCATTGTTAATTTCCAAACCTCTTTGAAACTAGTTTGTCTCCTTTCCTCTCTTCACTTTTAATCCCCAAACTATTTTTATTGTCCATTCAGCCTCTATAAATATGTTTATATATTTCCTTAAAGTGATTTCATTGTTGTCCTTTGTCAAACTTAATGTCATAAGCTATATCCTGTGGTTAGAGTAACTGAAAAATTCAAACTACAGGAATTTTATTCTGTACAAAATAAAGAAATAGGAAAAAAGGATCAGTAAGTTTTCCCTTTATTTTGCAACAGTTCACAAAATAGATATAATATATAGTCATGTTATTGTTTAGAAAAATAAGATGTTACTAGTTTTATTCGTTTCTGTCCCGTACGCAATACTTTTGAATTGCATTCTTTAATTAGAAAAGGTATGGATCAGAGAGCATCTGCATGCATTGCCAAGCTTTTTCAAATTGCATCACAGATTACAGAGAAATAAATTTGTTGCATGCCAAAAATTGTTAATGCCATAACTAAGACTATGAAATTGGATCTAATTCTAGTGTTTAAATTTTCTTTTCTTTTAAAATGTAAGTCATAGAATACATTTCCTACCTACAATGTAAAGGTTCCAAATGAGTATACTTCAATAATATAATCTGTATTTCTGTAATTTAGAAATAAAAGGACACTTCTGGGAGACTTAAGATAGTTATAAACTATTAAGTAATTTATAAACACATTTTTTTCATTGAAATCTGATAATATTTTTAACAGAATTATTTTCCTGGTCACATTTGGTGTAGACTATTAAAATACAGTTGGGTACCCTTATCATACACCAGCTGGGCAGTTAGAGAGATGGCAGAAAGGCAAACTAAGTAAGTAATAAAACGTCAGTCTTGGATGCAAATTTTCTGGTACATAATCCACAAAGTTATCTATAAGTGCATAGTCAAAAGTTCAGGATGGGTTGAGCATCTCAAATATGAAAACCTGAGATCTGAAATGCTCCAAAATCTGAAACTTTCTGAGCACTGACATGATGTTTAAAGGACACTTTGGATTTCAGATTTTCAGATTTGGGATGCTCGACCATATAATGCAAATATTCCAAAATCCAGAAAAATCCAAACTCTGAAACTGTTCTGGTGCTAAGCATTTCAGATAAGGAATACTTAACCTGTACTTTATATTTGAGTAGAACATTGTAATTTAACAAACTGTTTTCACATGAATCACTTTATTTAATTCTGCAACCGACAATGTGATGTGGTATTTATTATTACCATCAGAGAAAAGGAAACTCAGAAGGTTAAAGCATTTGAGACCAATTCTACTACCACTGATAGGTGGCAGAGTCCTATCATTCGTCTAATATCATACGATGGCTCTCACAAGATATAGACTCAATGAAACATAGTTTGATGACTTTGCTCTTGCTCTCCACTTCTTCTTTGTCACCAAATCCATGAAAAAGTATACATTAGAGAAGATAAAAAATATAAATGGAATTTCCCTGAGGGGAGGTAGTATATCTGTTATAATATTCATTCATTAAACCCTGAAGTTTTGCATACAGTACTAACAATATTTAAATGTCACACCAAGCTTATAAAGTAGACATTCTCATTATCTTAACTTTTCAAATGAGGAAACACATAGCATGGCTCTGTGGTTAATAAGTGGTACAGCTGCAATTCCAATCCAAGTTTTGATCTTATTCATTACTGATCTTTGATAAGATGCAACATGATGGTACTCATCTCCAATGCCCAACATACAGAAAGAGCTCAATTAATACTTGCTATGCCTCTATGCAATCAATAGATTTCACTATGGTATTTTCAGAGAAAGACATTGGATGAAACACTTTTCAGTACTCTCACCCCTTGAAAGTAGTGATGCAAAACATCTCTCAAAGAAGATAAAATAATAGGAAAAAAATGGTTCCACATTTGCTGGCCACGGAAAACAAGATTCCTGTTATCACTAGAAACAAACTCATGCTGAATATCTCTCATCCTGATAATTCTTATTATTCTAAAATAGATAATACTCTTTTCTTTCATTTCACTTCCGCCAAAAAATATAGAAGCACTTCAGCAAATAGAAATAAAAAGATTTGTGAAGTTCATTAAATTTTTTGGTATATTGCATATCAAAAATTCTGACAGACATCTGTCTCTTTCAGTAAATAAAGTGCTAATCCTTTATTTAATGAGAGACAGAAGTAATCTCTGCAGCTCAGCTTCTAAATTATGTTTTTCAAATAATACCCATGCATCAATGAATAAAAGTGCCGCTCAAGCACCTTGTATTACAATGGCTTTTTATAATGTGTTTCCAAAATTAACACCTCCTAATGAATTTCATCCTGGAGTGTATAGATTGAAAATGTCAATAATTCATAAATGGTTTCGCTAGCTACATTCTAATTTAAACACTTAAATACAATATCTATAGATGCTGTAGAAAGGGAGACGGCCTTTTATTTTGTATTAACATTCCATTCCATTGATGGATCTGTAAAACCTTTCAAACTGCTAATTTAGCCTTTTAAAAGAAAAGGGTGCTATTAGTAGCCTCTTTTGAGAATCTATTTATAATAGCTTTAGTAAAAATAATAATTTTTCAAAGTTATTATAGGTAACACTTAAATCCCATACATCATTTGGTTCATCAAAGAGGTACCCCTATTACAATGATCTGTCACCACTATGTAATAACCACATGGTCTTTGGGGTTGCTAAACAAACAAAGGCAGAGTCACTTCAGAGTGTGTAAGACTATTTATGCATATTTATATATTAGATCCACTGAATGCATCAGTGGAACTCCTGCTACGTGCAAGGCACTGTGTGAACACAAAGACAAATAATAATGATCATAATACCTAATAGTTACTGAACATGCACTAAGTGAGCAGTCATCGTACGGATCATGTTATTTCATTCTCATGGAAACTCAAGACTTTGGTGCTACTATTATATGAACATGTTATAGCGGAGAAAATGACTCATGCCTTAGGGAAGCTGTAGTCTAATGATTGGTGATTCCCAGTACACCTATTTACCAACGATAAGCTATTCTTAAATGCTTTCAAAGGAACCTGTGTAAAGACATTAAAAATAGGCAAGAATAGAAGTGAATGGCAGAGAAAGGGATTGAATTGTCAAGAGAAGTTGAAGTTGGAAGCACAAGGCACAACGGTTTTTCTAAAATCAAACGTCCTGTGGAAAATGCCATCCATTTGTTCCTAAGACATGTATTTTTGACAGATTCTTATTACCATGTTCTATACATCCAGCTTAGGATATATAACAAATATAGTATTAAAACAACTATGATGTTAAAGTAGTATATGAATCTAGATCTAATCCTAGAAAATTAGTAAATACTTTCAAATTAATATTCCCAGGACTTAGGGGCTGAAACTTTATCGAGTATCATTTAGTTTCAACTGATATTTTACAAATGAGAAAAATGAAACCAGAGAATTAAGATATGAGCCTCAAACCATCGCCTACCTTTTAATGCTTAATAGTATTTAAAACAAATTACTAAGTAATGTGATCATTTCTGATTCACTTAACAATTTTCTGTATTGTGAGGGCAGAAACTGCTATCCTAATTTTATTAAGAAAAACCAGAAGTCAAGTTACTTTACTTCTGACAGATTATGACTATTTATAAGTCTTTACCAGAGATCTTAAAATCTTGAGAATTAATCTTGGAATTGAAAGTTTCTATCACTTCATGGAAGAGAATGGGACAATGAAATTTACAAAGATATTCAGTAAGGAATAAGCAAAACAATAACGGTAACCAACATTTTGAGGAATAGCCTAGGAATGCTGAGGAGCTATGACAGACTCTGCAGGATTCTTTAGAAAATATAAGTCACACAAATTCTATAAATTATAAATAGGTAGTATCATTTCAATATTACAAAGGAAGAAATTAAGGTACAGAAAAAATAATAGTAAAAAGTAAATAGTAAATGGCAGACCCAAGATACAATGCCAGGCTTCTGACACCAGAGCCCAAGTGCTAAACCACTGTCTTTCATGTGCAAGGTACCGTTGCTAAGTAACTCCACTGATTGACGGAGGAAACACTGTTCCCAGCTACCCCAATTACTCTCTAAATGCCACTAGTGCTGTATCCGGTAAGTTATGTTCAGCAGGTATGGAAAATGATTTGATGGCCTTCTCTCAATAAAGATGTCTGATTGTGATTTCACAAGACAAAACCTTTTCAAAGTTAATATTAATATCAATAACTTATCTTTAAAAAAAATAGAATCACACTGCGTTATGCTCAAGAATCTCTTTTCGGGGTTATCTAGTATTTGAGATCTCTTTTCAGATAAGATGCATTTCCTGGAATCATTGAGGGCAGTATCAAATTCTAAACTCACAAGGTACATGTTGGTCACCTGTAAAGTAAGGATCCAGCATTTGACATACATCAATAATGTCTGAAGAGGTGAAAGAAATGTAGGGGTAGAAGAATTAAATATGTCACTGAGAAAGTAGCACGTGTAAAACTATTTGCTACTATTTTTCTTACTTGAAAGAAAAACATTGTTTTATTAATTACGCATTTTGGAGTAAAATTATAGAAGTAGCAGTTTTCTCATGTAAGTCTTCGTGTTTCTTCTTAAATTCTTCAGTGACCACCATGGTGTTTCTGTGACAATTTAATAGCATGATTCCATTGGTCTAACCAAATATAGTTAATTGGATAGGGAATAGTTTCTATTTGTTTTTCATTCTTCACAATGGATTTAGTTCTGCAATATTGTAATGTTTGACGCAAGAATTACAGGGTCCTGGAAGGGATGGAGGGTAAAAAGAAAAAAAAAAAAAAAGAATTGCATATTGTATGCTACTAGCAATGGTGGCATATTCTTCTCTGTTTTCCTTATGAATTTAAGTTCTTCCTTTGAGAAACAGTAACAGAAAGAATGAACATTCCCTAAAAGATGATTATAAATTAGGTAGGTCAAAGTTGAGAAAGGAAATGAGCAGGCAGCCCTTTAAATGTATATGTGATACAACACCCAAAGCTGAGAAATTGAATTTAAAAAATAAAATAAACAAAAAAACAACATAAGATATGCTTTCTCTCCCATTCTTTAGCCAACATCTGCTAGGCAATTCACTAAATGCACTTTTTGTTTGTTTTAGTGAAATGTGTCAAATTAGAGGAAAAGCCAGTTTTAGAGAAAGAAACAAATGACCACATTATTCTTTGCTCTATTGGACCACTAGCAACATGCTTTATAGTCTATTTAAACTGACTAGCCCACAACTGTTTTTTTTTTCCTGAAAAACCATCTGTGTAGAAAGATCATAAAAATAAATTTGCTAGTGAGATCATTGAGGAAGAAACTACCAACAATATAACACTAGGTGTAATTTTCTTATAATGAAATAAACTTCCTTATAGATTAAAAAAAAGTGCTTGATATCTATTAAACTGATTTTGATACTTACTGAATTTTTAACTCCATATTCATATGTATATATGTAAATATTATTACTATGTAAATATTATTACATCTTCCACACAAGGTAATCTTTTAAAAAATATATATAACTTGAAAGAACAAAGAGTTTTCAAATAGAAGTTATATTTTCTCTGGAACTTCTATGCTATGACAAGCTCTGTTAACATATAAAAAAGTAAGCTTTCTGTGTCCAAAGCTCCTGTTTGATTTACTGCTGTGTTCCATCACCTAAAACAGTGCCTGGAATATAACAGCTACTCATTAAGTATTTTAAATTTGTTAAATGAATACAAGGGTTCTCTATGTTACATGCTCTTGAATAATCGATACAACTTTACTTGTATTAAAAAAGGCAAAATAAAAGAAAAAATAAAAATAAAATAGGTATGTAGATTGTACAAATGCTATACTTAAGTGAATATTTTCTGAATAAAGTTTAATTAATACATCTATTATTTTTGGTTAATATTCTAATTAATTTTAAAAAATCCCCAAACCAAATAACCATGTTCTGTTGTATAATGCTACATTTTAAATAATGAAAACAGAAAACAATATCACTTGCATTTTGGGGCATTTTAAACATAATTGAATAAATACATAATTTTGAAACAAGGAAGATTACTAGCAGTAATAGCCAACAGTTACTGAATGTTTTCTATGTGGAAACCCACACTATTAACTTAATTATGAAAACACCTTTTTAAGGTAGGAACAATATTATCATCATTGTAAAGATGAAAAAGTAACAGGCAGAGAATTTAAATTGCTTGTTCAAGGTCACAAATCTAGTAAGAAACAGAGCTAGGAATTTATAGAAGACAATCTGGCTTCAAAGTTCATGCTGTATGGATAGTCTACAGTCTCTCAAGAAGATTACAGATCAGTTTATACTGAATATTTTCTCTTATTCAGAAAATAAAGTAATATAAGTTTGCTGCCCTATTTCAAAGTTAATGGATTTGAAAAATATTAATATATTCAAAGGTACGATGTTTTGAATGAAATCTCAAGTTGTGAATTGTGGCTGGTAGGCCACATTGTATATAAAAACCAGTGGCCTACAGAATCTGGCATCTACTTCCAAACAATGACATATTGTACACATTTGGAAGCAGAGTGTGGAGGTAAGTATTAGGTTTCTGAGATCTATCAGGTCAATATTATTAACCACAAACAATGGCATCTTAACCCACAAGTCTTTCTCAAACATCAGTGCCCCTGTTATGCACGCAGCATGCATTTATCACACCATGGTCAAGTTCTAGATTGTACTGTGCTTATCAATTTTGGAGAAGAAGAGAGATTTGTCATTGAAAATGTTAACTCCTTAGCAATGGAAGTGAAAATCAAATGCATGTACTCTGGGAAGGAAGAACAGAGTATAAAATACTGCTGTGCTGCAGTGCTATGAGAATGGATTTTCCTTCTTTTTAAAATCAAACACAGTTTCATCTAACCGTAAAACCTGGTGTCTTCATATAATGTCTTAGTTAAGTTTATGCATTTGGAGGAATCAGCAGTCTTTTATGAATCTTCTCCCTCGGTTTAGTAAACTATATATTATGTATTTGAATTCAGGGCCATTAAATTCTTGCAAAGTGTTTATTGCACTATACATATTATTGGTCCTGTCACTGAACAGTGCCCTCTTTCTGTTTTATAGCTAATGTAGCATTTCTCCATGACATCAATAGATTAAAACATTTACTACCAGAAAAATTATGTGAAAATGGAGCAAACTCATTTTGCTACAAGCTAACTCAATAAATCTGTCCAGTTTACTGATGTTCACTTTCATTTAAAATCGGTACATATTTATCTTGCAAACTTCAAGAAGGCAGAAAAGAGAGGTTAATTTTCTTTTTTCTCCTCCTGGCAGAAATGCTACATTGTTAATGTTAATAAATGGCAGTCTAATAGGACCAGATCTATATTTCTAATATGTACTTGGGAATATTTAGAAAATGGTCAATGAAGGATGTATTAAGATTTTAAAAGATTCTATCTACTGTTTCTAGAGCCACACAAGTCCTTCAGTACAGAAAAAGACAGGATAGCTTAAGTTAATTGGTTGATTTTTTGATGTTAGCTTAATGTTTTTCTTAAATTTATTACCAGAAAAATAATTCATTAGCAAACCTAATTTCATTCCATTTAATGGACAAATACAAAAAAAGCAAATTTAGTCCTATATTTTTAAACTGATAATTGAGGGACAAACAAAATGGTAGAAGAAGTCAGTACATTTCCTGATAGTTTTGTAGAAAAGGTTTTTTACTTTGAAGGCAAACAAACTCTTTGTTTTCTAATCCCTTAACTCCCACAGAAGACGGTTATGGATAAGGTTTGTATAACTGATTCTCACCCATTGGCCAAGCATGCAACACTTAGAATAGATACTCACAGACAATACAACCTGCTCTAGGTTCCATGTGACAACAACTTTTTCCTTGGTTATGACAATACAGTGGAAGAAAAATAATGCGTGTTTATTAAACCAGATCATACCCATAGCTGTAAAATAGCTATACTACATCTTTTTTTTCACTATGAGAAGTGCAAAATATCTTTCATTAGATATAGGACAGAATTTTTATTGTGACATATTTGACTTTATTTCCAAAAAGCTGTGTGCGAATGAAAAGCTTGCTTTCATTTTTACGTACTATTTTCTTGCACGTAAACTTTCCCTTTTACACAAGAAAAAGCAAGTTGGTTATAGGGCCACTCTCTCTCTAACCAGCTTTTACAGAATGAAACATGATGATTCTCCTGTATCTGTGTCCTATGCACACATCACTTATTTAATACTTCCTTTAACAATTTCCTGTACATTCATCTGAGATTGGATGAAATCCCACCTCTTTTATGAAGTTTCCAGCCTGCTTTTAAAAGATAAGTCTTAGGAAGAAAGTTTTACTGAAGTTTATCACTTTGGGAGACCTGAAGTAAGACATCACTCCAATTACTGTGCTAACAAGAAGTTCCATCATCAGTAGAATGTCAGAAAGAAGCAGATTGTCTGTAACATCAACCATTTCAAATATGTAAGTCTTAACTGACCAACAAGATTATAGCTGCTCTTTAAGATGGTAGATAGCATGTTAAATGTTAAAAGAAGTGGTAATATGATTAACATTTAATCAAATTAGATATACAAATGGCTGTTTTTCATAATGCTAAATAAACAATAGCTGATATATACTTATTGATTGATGATGCCATAAATATTCTGAGTTATTCAAACATAATATATCCAAATATTATGATGTAGTATAGTGTCCTAGTTTGGGATCCCCTGAAAAGTCAGGGCCAAGGCAAGGACTTTAATGCAGGTAGTTTACTGGGGAGTGATATCAGGAAACAAGTGTGAAGGAAAGGGAGAGAGATACAGAAAAGGAGGAAAAGCCAAAATATGTGGTTATATTAAAGTTGCTGCTGTTGGCAAGGAGGAGCAAATTCTACCCAGATATCTGGGAAATACACAGAGTGCCTCCCAGAAGTGTCCAGCTGAAATACAGGGAGCCGGAGTGATTATGCGCAGGCCCCTCCCCAGGGTCGAAGACCATCTTCACCAGCGCGAACTCCCCTGCACAGAAGCAGATGGCTGGGGTGCCAGCCAAGAAGCTACCGGGCTCAGGGAAGGTCTCAGGGCAGAATGCTAAAAGACAAATAGAAGGCATTTGGAGTGAGAATTGGGTAGCCGAGGTAGACCTGCGTGCCCACAAAATAGTTCATCTCAGGTCTGGTTGAAGTCAGAACTGGGCCAGGGGGATACAACACACGTGCAGAAACATTTGCTAAATGTGTCCGTGTATGTGTGTGTGTATGTGTGTGTGTATGTGCATGTGTGCACACATGAACAAAACAGTACCTAGACCTTAATCTTTAACTCCTATTTTCTCATAATACTGAGTTTTGCATTTATTTAACAGTAACTTCAATTTTGGTAATGCAAAAGATATTGTTAACCTTGTGGGGTTTTTTACATGGCAGCTTTTCTTCACTCATTCTCTATTCAAAAAAAAATTATTACTGCAACATTACTAGCTTATTTTTTTTAACTTCCTTTCCAGTTATATGCAGCTGAGAGTGAAAAGTTCAGAAAAGAATGGTAGTTAGAGGTCTAACATTTACATTTTGTACAGAACTCCTGCTGCAGGCATAGAAATAGAACTTGTAGTGGCTGATTCTCCCTCCCTTGTCAATCCTCGGAGTTGAGAAAGAGAAGGATAAATCACCTAGACCATGTAACCTGAGTTCACAAACAGCTAAGTAAATAGCTGATGAGTGGAGTTTGGGTGGAAGTAATAATTCTTCTCTCCTACTTCAACATTTATTTGAATTTAGCCCTTGAATATCTTTCCTATTTTGGTAAGAGAAAATGTGTTTAGATAGACCTTTATCCTAAGAAATTATTAAATAAAATACTTCCTACATAGAAAAACCATTGCTTATATTCTGGGCTCTTATTTCTTGGCCTTTTAAAATATAGCTCAGAAAGCTACTCTGAGAAATCACCTTGAACTCAGTAAGTGTAAACAAGTCCAGAATTCTTGCATAAGAAGTATAAAAGAGACCGGGAATGCTTACAAATTCAACTCACATATTTTCATTTACTAACTTACATATGGAAAAGTGAGTCCTTGCAACTTTTAAGATTCTGAGAAAATATAATTTAAACCTAGAATTAGATTCAAGGTCAATTAACCTAACACTAAATTAGCAAGGAACTTGAAATATTTATAAGCAATTTAAAGGCAACAGAGGTATGCTTTGGTGAACACTAGGTACACAAGAAATACTTGCTGATTCATCAACTTAATGAACCTAATAATGACTTAATAAGAACTAATTTCTAGATGGAGGAAGAACATACAGAAAAAAAGACTGAGTGCACTCAGTGCTTGTCACACAAGCATAATTGGCACCAAGATGTTTTCTCATTGGAGGAAATGAGCACAAGATATCATTAACTACCAGTATAATTAGTATAAAAATGCAGTATGTTTATTAATGTAAAAGTAGGCTTCAGAGTCAAGCTAGTGATATGGTAATATGCATTCATGTATATGTAATTAAATAATGATAAAGTCTTATCATTAAATGTTTATATAATTACTTTTTAATGCACAGGTTCTTTGCAGCAGCTACAGTATCAGTCCTTACCATTTTCTAGGTATCTGGGTATTGTGCAACTCAGCACCCAGATTGGACTGACAGAGTCTTAAAAGCATATCATAGTCATTTTTATCAAAAAGGGCACTTTTAAATTTTAAAGCAATACATTTCAATGCAGAAACCCAGAACATGCATGTACAAAGAGCTACATCAAGAGACAAAAGGAACCAAAATCACAGTGATGAATAAGGTATCACTGGCTTCATGCAGATGACAACCTTCTCTTGAATTTAAATAGATGAAAAAAGTATGTTCACATAGTGGTACCAGCTCTGTAACTGTATAGACAATCAGTAAAAGCTTGTGAGTTTGGACTATATGACAGTGAATTACACACTTTAAGTTTCAAATCCCATTCAACTAAGTGAATGGACTCTTAACTATTACAAATACTTGGCATTGTATTAAGCAGTTTACATACTAACTACTCATTTATTCATCTTACAGTATCTTCATGTATTCATCTTACAGTATCTTCATGTTGTAGAGGAGGGATCTGACGCTCAATGAACTCAATGGTCTAAGTACACATAGCTTGAAATTGATGGGTTTAGGATTTCAATCCAGATTTGTAGATTCCAAAACCTGTTTTCTAACCAAAATGTTATAGAATGAAATTCAAATGTAAAATATAAGTTTCTCTGCAATCATTCCTAATACTCTCAAAAATGTTTTTCCCTGTGTTCAGAGCCAGTGGTATTCTAACTGACTTTCTGAAATAGTGGCATCTATTAGTTCTGTTAAATTAAGATTGGCCTAAAGCTGCTCTCATACATACAAGTTTGGCCTAAAGTTTTCTCCGTGCATGAGAACTCCATGAGTTGAACTGCAACCTAACTTGATATGCAAACAGACCATAATCTACTCTTAACAAGTATCCAAGTCTCAGCCAACAACAAGCAGCCAACTATTCAAAGCAGGTTCAAATAAGGCAAAGGCTTAACTGTAACCAATCCAGCTATCTCTGTAACTCACTTTAGTTTTCTGTAGGTCACTTTCCCTTTTCTCTCCATAAATGCCATCTGACCATATGGCAGCCCCAGAGTCACTCTGAACCTATTCTTGTTCTGGGGGCTACCCAACTTGCAAATCGTTCTTTGCTCAATTGAATTCTGTTAGATTTAATTTGCCTAAAGGTTTTTTCTTTTAACAGTTCTACATTTGTACTATAATAGCAAAACTATGAAGCATATGTTTAAGGCAGCACTGTTAGGTCTGTAGTATCCCCTGTTGCCAACTGGATCCTAACTTCAGTATCAGAAAGGACAGAAAGTATCACTAGTGATCGTAGCATACCCTTTATGTGGAGGAATTCCACATTGCAAACTAAATATCATCTATAACTAGTACAGTGAAATACATTTTCCTGCTAAAATAGTAACAGGCAAATACTATTTGGTAACATTGTGAATATGGATAGTAGTGATATGCCTTTTATGAGAAACGCAATCCTTGATATAAGAGGTTGTCTTCCAAAATTATGTTTCTAATTAGGTTCATTGAGATCTTGGGCTTGGTCCTCCCCTAGGCACAATGTCCACCTGTTGGTAACATTCATGGTCAGACCCCCAAAATCTATATAATTCATAATGTACCACAAATCCTTCACGGGTGTGCTGTCAAATTTTGATCAATGTGCAAAATTTCTTAATACAACTGAGAAGCATAATGTATGCAGGATGGTTGTTAGATTAAGTGAGTGTGGATTCATGTGGTAGCATGTGAGATACAATTTACTCAAAGCATAGCCAATGCCAAAACAAAAACAATAAACAAAAACCCCTAAATCAGTAATGTTTACTTGGAATGTTTGAAGTTTGCTTGCCAAGTATATTAGAGTGTTGTCAGATCAGAAAAAAACTTGTATCGAGAGGATAACATAGTAAATGAATATACAGTGCTATATTAGTGAATGAAATTTAATTCGTTCAAGAAGACCACCAAGATTCTTGTATTTATACATGTGTTGAATACACACATGTTTAAATACACACACATACACATACACTAGTTGGAACTGCGGCCTTCTGATTTCAAGATCGTTCTTTTTTATGCACCAAAGGAGGCAACAAAAGCTTCATCTTTCTCTGCAGCACCCCTTTTAATAAAAGGATTTGTTCTGTAAAATTTGGATTCAATCAAAATGCCATATTTAAGGACCTAGAAGGCCACAAGTGGCCTTAAAGCCCCTTACCTCAGCATAATCTACAATATCCTTTCTCAGTATAATTCATTTAAAATCCTACTTGAGAATTCAGAAAGTCAATAAACTGCTGTAGTTCTGTTGGGCTGCCACCTGAGCAGCAGGATCAGTGAATCCACTGTTGAGGTCAAAGGTGTTGGCCCTGGTTAGCAGGTACATGGAATCCTGCGGGTAGGGGTCTCTAAGAGAATAAAGGGGCATTCTACCGTGAGGCCCCCAAAGGCCAGCACCTCCCCGGGTGAAAATTTAAGGATATTTTAAAGTTCAAGATTGAATCAATGGCCCTTCTTCCAGCTGGATCCATTAGCTTTTCTTTCTGTAAATGTCACCTATTGTTTCTGAACAATAAAGTCAGTAATATTTCTTTTACAAATATAGACACATAGAATTTCACAAAGGCTTTGACTCCAAAGCCTGAGACAAAGCTACCATCCACCCACAGACTTCAGAACTGCTTTTTATGTCATGGTTTAAATATCTGGGTAAGATGAAGAACTCCCCTTCTTTTTAAATATCCATAAAGGTAGCTTTTTAAAAATAATTCCAGTTTTAGAAATAAGTATGTTATATATAATAATTATTAAAAGCTATAGCAATAGCAACACCTATTTGACTATAATAAAAATATATGCATCCTTGAATACTCGTCTAGGAGATATAGCATGCCCATACCATGATAAAGGTCTCTAGGACTCACAAGCCACTCCAGGAAGTTAGATGCATTTTTCTACTTAAATTTCATACTATCATGCTGTGTAATGTTCTATGCCAAAGTATACACAAGACATTTGATTGCAATCATTAATAAAGTTTATACTGACCACTACTGGCAGAATTCAAATTTATCTATTTAAAAATAATTTATTCAACAAATATGATATTGGATTTTTTTTTTAATTGGGCAGGGTATTGGAGAGTTTGTGAGAGCAGGCTTTTACATCACTTCATTTCAAATAAATGCAATCCTGGCTCTGTGAATGCTTAGCTACGTAACACTGGGTGAATTACATTTAATCTTTCTTCACTTCAGTTCCCTTGTTAAAAAAGTATAATAAACGTCTCTACCTGTTTGGCTTATTGTGAAGCCTAAAAAGAGCCTGGTGCAGAATAAATTCTTGGTAGCTACTAGGTATTATTATTATTATTTTATACAAAATGATTAACATGACTGAAGGATCAATGGTAAACACAAAACAGGAAAACACAGTATTTGTTCTCATAGATTTTACAATTTTGCTAAGAATATGACTTATATTCATGTAATAATCAGAAAATTAAGTACATGGGCCAACTAGGTAACATTCAAACATGCAATAAAATACCAAATTATATATAAACTGGACTAAAATACAATGAGCTAAAATAATCGGCTAAATTTAAGAAGCTGATACAATGTGGTCAGAAAAGTATAATAACCAGATCATTATGACTA
>CM052449.1:8998891-9021172 GCA_028533085.1 Varecia variegata | reverse complement strand
GCAGGGTTTGAGATGATTGACTTCAATTTTGAAAGAAGTTCTACTGTGGGTAAAATGCTATCAAACAAACAGCATCACATGCTACAGAGAAATCTTTTGTGAAAGGGGGAATCACTAGATGCAGCAAACTTCACTGTTGTCTTATTGTAAGGAATTGCCACAGCCACCCTGACCTTTACCAACTTCAGCCCTGATCAGTCAGCAGCCATGAACATCAAGGCAAGACCCTTCACTAGCAAAAATATTAAGACTAACTGAAGGCTCAGATGTTTGTTGGCATTTTTTAGCAATAAAGTAATTTTAATTAAGGTATATACAACATTCTTTTTTTAAAAAAAAAAAAAAAACAATGCTATTGCACACTTAGTAGACTACAGTACAGCGTAAACATTACTTTTACATGCACTAGGAAACCCTAACGCCCTTGTGACTTGGTTTTTCAATATTTGCATTAACGTGGTGATCTGGAACTGAACTCACAGTATCTGTGAGGTATGCCTGTATTTCATATGGAAACATTTTCTTACTGGTAAGTGCAGGAGACTCTGATACATTTTTTTCAATCAATCTTGGATGTGCTATGATATTAAATAACAAAGACTGGGCATACTTGACCTTCATTAGCAATTATAATTTTTATGTTCCCATTAAAATCCTTCAGCAAGTAATAGTGTTGCCCCGTGAAGCATTGTTAATTAGATTTTAAAGATCGTTATACATTAGGTCTTCTAAAACCCATCGGTGCTACACCCAAAGAAAGAGTATCCTGATCAAGCTCTTTTAAGCAAGTGATTCCAAGCCTGCAATGACAACTGATCACCCACTTGGGAGGAGATACTGTTCCTCATCTTTTCTCCATTCTACCCTCCAAACCTACCTATTTTTTTTTTTTAAGGTAAAAAGGAAAATGGTTAAAATAAACATCAGAGCAAACAACAGAAGAAACATAAAGGAGCATCATCGAGCCTGGTGGAGGAAAGGGACATAGATTCTATAATGACAGGGTTTAGTCTTTTTTTAGCACGCATTTTCTCTTTCATCTGCTTCTCTGAGTCTCTACCCAGCAAGACCATCCATAGAAATAACAGTTTTGATGTCTACCTCTTTATAAATTGATCCATTTTTCCTAAATCATATTCTACTGTTCTGAGACTTGCTGTTTTAACTAAAAATTCAACAATTGATTTTCAGATGTTAGATGGATAAACAGAAGCCTACATTACATATTTTTAACCAGATAAATGTCTCCCATAAGAAACTTTTGTATTTATTCAAAAAATTTCCTGTTCTCAAAAGGACTTTCACACAAGGATTGTAAATGGATTTTATTTCTTAATTGAGACTAGGATACTGAAAAAATATCAACCAAGATTTGTTGAACATTTACATTGTGTTGGGGACAGTTCTAAGCATTTAAATTTATTTAATCCCTACAACAATATTTATAAGATAGCTACTATACTTATTCCTATGTTACTGATAGGGAAACTGAGACACAAAGAATTTGTGTAAATTACTTAAGGGTTCGAATTCATTATGATAAGACTACTGCATAGATAAAATCATGATACATTAATACAAAGGAAAGTTGCAGAGAAACAAGAGCATAAACAAATGTCTTGTGTCAGAAGGGAGGGAATGTATGTTTAAAAAAATATATTAGTGATACTGAGTTAAGACACAAGGAAGATTCTGGAATAAAGAGATGGCTCCTAATTACCTAAAAATGAAAATGGAATTGGTCACAAATTATGTCAAATTAACATAGCTAGAAAAATCAGGAAAATGCAAGAGTGAAGATTTAACTGGACTCCAAATGTTTTGACAAAGTTGATGTTGAAATACAAGTAAGTAGATAGAATGCGGAATGCATAGCAATAGTGATGATTCATTAAAGAGGACTCAAAGTTGTAAACAATGAGAATAACTATACCCAAATAAATTTGGGTAGGTTAATCATGGACAATGATTTCTAGTGGCTTTTAGCAAATTTCTGTTCTTGAACTAATCACTTTAATATTAATTACTCAGTTTGAAAAATCAAAGGAATAAAAATAAAAGTGAAACCTGCAATTTACACAAAGGTAGGGGCTCTAATAAAATGGAAGCCAGAAAGAGTATTTAAAAAGTTATTTAAATGCTAAGCAGGAATAAAGGGCTGATACTAATAAAATGTAAATGCCAATTATAAAGTTATAAAATAACCTTAAAAAGGTATTTAATTCTCATGTAAAACTTGTATAGCTACTGAAAAATTCACGTAAATTGAATAAAATTGAGTGAATTCAAAGGGAACAAGCCCTCTGATCATACTGTCAAAAGAGAGAAACATAGTGCCCTGGAAAGACAACCAAAGTATTGTTTTCAGTTCTCAGTAATGTAATTTGAGAGCAGTATCATTAAGGAGGACTAGTCTAGAGGCTGGAACTAGAAAGGAGAGGGATCTAAAAACCATGGAACCATAAAAAAAAAAAAAAACTGGAGTATTTAGGAAGAAGGACCTGGTATTCCTATCTTCCTATACATAACCCAAATCTCTTTCAGTCAGTCTGTGGTCGTCTCCGTAACTGTGTGTGCTCTGTAATTCTAACACACAGTCACTAAACTAGTGGCCTTACACTTTTGTTCTAATTCCATAATTCTCTTGTTCATGATTTTCTTTACTTTTTATCCCTAATCTTCATGCCAGTTTTCATGTGCTCTTATCTCTGTGCCACCCCTTTTAAGATTTCTCAGGTCCTAATAACTCGACTCCCCCTCTAGAATCTTCATCGTATCTCTAAATATGATTCTTTTGTTAAAACTATTTTCAAATCTGTATTTCCTAGGTTAAAGAAAATAAAAAAGAAGAAGATGCCTTCTAAGCTATCATGAAGTTATCACCTCCCTGTAAGTCTTTACCGGTACCTAAGGCACTTCTAGAAGATGAAGGGAAGACGGGTAATGATAGCGTATTGTTTTGTGTCTTACAAACTTACTTGATCCTGGGACCTTCCCTCCAACTTCACCAAACTGTCTGGCTGGTACTCCACAGACCATACGGAACATGTGCTGCTTTACAGAATTCTAAAGGGCTACAGTGCTTCTCTAAACTCCTGTCTCCTAGTTTTGTGACATATGTCCTTTGCTAAATATTGACTTTTTATTTTTGGAGACAAGGTCTCACTCTGTCACCTAGGCTAGAGTGCAGTGGCCACAATTATAGCTCACCGCAGTCTCAAACTCCTGGGTTCAAGGGATCCTCCTGGTTCAGCCTCTGGAGTAGCTGGGACTACAGGTGCATGTCATCATGCCCAGCTAAATTTATTTAGTTTTGTAGAAATGGGTTCTTGCTATGTTGCTCAGGCTGGTCTCAAATTCCTGGCCTCAAGTAAATCCTTCTGCTTCAGCCTCCCGAAGTGCTAGGATTACAGGCTGAGCCATCGCGCTCAGTCATGCTATTAGAGTTTTCAATGTAATTATTTATATTTTTCACTAGACCATGAGTACTCTAAGGAAACAATGTTTTATTCACATCTATATCATCTTCATCACTTTGTTTAGTGTTTAGAAAATAAACAACAATATTTGCTGGATTTTTTAATTTATTCGTATACATTTTCATGTACTAACTCATATATAACCTCTTTCTTCTTTCTTACTCTGTCCTCAAGTAATAGTCCTCTTTTCTGCACTCCTATTAATACCTTATGTAGCTGACATGGTGTATGTATGTGTATATGTAAATAAGTGTGTGTATATATATATCTCCCATAAAGATATATGTATCCTTGTTATTTGAGCACAGATCTGAATTTTCCTATCAGACTGTAACATCTTATAGGCATGGTTTACCCACAGTACTTTCTTCCAAGTTAAGCAATTTTCAAGTGCTTTCTGAAGGAATGAAATGGCATATTTTATTCCAAAATACAATATATTTAACATTATTCCTATATAACTGTATGGGTTTCAAGAAGTGATTATTATGTGCTTAGGAATCACCTAGCATATGGTTAAGAGATAAGACCAAAAATGACCAAAATACAATGTTAGAAAGAAAAATACTAACGGGTATGTTTACCCTTTAAATTCCCCATTTCATGTTCCACTGAGAGTGATTTTTTTTTTTTTAAACCCCAAACCCGCTTTAAGTCCTTCAACAAATTTAGACACAGTCCATAATACTTTCCCTGGCCCACCAGACCCTGTAGGATCTGAGCCCTGTGTCTTTCAAACTTCACTTTATTGTATTTTGCTTCCTGCTGTACTCAGTGCCTAGCACAGTGCAGGGCACAGAGCAGCCAATTAATAAATACCGAAAAATAACAAGGAAAATTCAATATTAGAATTGTCGAGGAATACTATTTCTAAAAAATCCTACATTCTTTTGAAATGCATCTGATACTCAGCTTAATCCTCTCTCATTCAGTTTTTCCATCATTTAAAAATGCTCTTTACATCATACTAGAATGCCTTCTTAAAATCACCTTTGGAGAACTTAGCTTTTCTCCGTTACCTCACTTTTCTGTCTGTAAACCCGGAGGAATCCTTTCCAGCTGCCTGGCTACATCTCAGGGATGCTGCAAACACTAACGAGGTCACATTGTAAAGTGCTCAAGTCTTCTTTGGATGAAACATGCTACCAAGTGCAAAGTACTGTTACCATTACTGATAGGATTACATTCGGAATGGGAAAGCATAAAGTATAAATGTAAGTCCCTAGAGGAAGATGCACACTAATGGTTTAAGTGAGATGCTGAAGCCTCAAGATAAACTAATTTAAGTCAAGGCTCTAGAGTTAAAAAGAAAGTAATTTTAACTGGATTAAATAATGCCACCCATAGCGTAAGAACAGCCTTCCATTTACATAATTTGAAAGTGGATTTTCTGGAAGTCTATGTGTTATGCAATTATCTCAGTTTATAAGCAGGGGCTGGAATCAAAGACTGTAACACACCATGACCGAATGAAGAATCACATACCAAAATGATTCTCCACAATACTTAATCACATATATTCTACAAGATAAACTTGGAGACCACTAAAACTTCTGTAAATAATTTATCTCATGTATAATTAATGGAATTTTTAAAAAATTGAGAAACTCACAAGAACTTGAATGAGTGTAACCTCTTTTCCGCTCTGCAAGGTCAGCGACCACCTATTTTTTCACTGTTGTTCTCAATTTTTCACCCAATGCCTAGCACACGGCACTGAAGCTCAATAAATGGTTTTTGAATGAACCAGTAAAGCTCACAATCATTATTACTATATAACTTCATATGGTCAAGTAAGTTTTGGTGTTTGTGCATCAAAGGAAGAGTCAGAAACCCAATAGAGAAAAGAATGAGTTATATTCTTTTCTGTGGTGCCCAATTCCTAATGGTGGGAAGCCCCTAGAACAGAGTTTTCTGATTCTAAGTATTTTTCCATACCTGAGGGATAATGGTATAGATCAAGATGATCTTCTATGGTCTAATGATCGCTCTTGGGCTTCATGTGGCAGAAATTTCTCTGGTTAAGTGGTAAATATAAACAGCAATGTTCCTTCCCTAAGGATAACCAAAGTTACGCTACAATTATTAGGATAATTCCTAAAAATTCAGAAGAGACAGAAATCAAGGTGATAGTTTTCTTGGAAATACTTCTGCCACTTACAAGGGGTTTTCTGATGTGAGAAAGAACTTTTTAAAGTTTCTACTATTTTCCTCAGTGTTAAAATAACATCAAATATGTTTGATTCAAAACATACACTTCACCATGAATATTACTTCTTCCTCGAAGTCCCTGATAATCTTCCTTTTTAAATATTTCTTTCTACTACCATAGAACCTGGTACATAGTATTTTTATATTTTACCCATCCAGCACTATAATAGTTATTTGTGCCCTTGTATTATCTCATCTATTTGGTAATATGTTTTTTAAGGATTTTGGGTTGTCTTTGTATTTAGTCTCCAATTGATCATTTAATCAATACTTCTAAGTATCTACTATATTGGGTAATGTGATACGTAAGGGGATATGAACACGGACAAGAAAGATATGGTTCCCCACCATACACTTAGGGAATATATCACCTATAATTCATATTGAAGTCATTGAGTAAATATTTATAGAATGAAAATGAGAAAACTTTTTTGTAGTAGGTAGAATTTTAAAATATGGCATCTGTAGCAATTAATATTAAAATATAAACTAGTTGGTTTTCAAATGCACTGAAAAATTAATCATCACTTACTCCAGGATAATATTGATAATAAATAAAGCAATAGAGTAGATAATTAAATTCATAGTTAACCAATCATTTTCTTATAAAAGAAAAATTATCATAGAGATTAAATATCATCTGCTCATCTGTAGGTAACTGGTAACCTTCCTAGAGAAGGATTTTGCCTAGTCAGGGAAAAGTCCACTACTTCCTGGAACAGGATATTCTCCCTGACTTTGTGGGTTCAAGTTAGATGTAGACTCAGAAATGACAAATTTGATCAGGAAATTCTGCCCTCAAAAATTTACTGCTGGACTCATATGTAATTGTGAGAAGTTTCCTTTGCACTGGTTATGGTAAATACCATTAATGACTTTGTATTTAATGACTATTTCCAAACTAGCAACAAAATGACATAAGGACAAGATTTTTATCCATCTTATTCATTGTTCCATGCTGAGTACTTAACATCATGCCTGTATTTATTACATAAAAAATTCAAATAATACATACTTGTTGAGTAAATAATACATTCATACCTCAAATATGGCAAAGTTTTTCATTAATTAAGTTTGTATTCTTTCCTTCTTTATGCATGTAGTCAGCATACAGGCATACTGTGTTTTATTGTACTTTGCTTTAATGAACTTTGAAGATATTTCATTTTATACAAACTAAGGTTTGTGGCAACCCTGCACTGCGCAAATCTGTTGGAACCATTTTTCCAACAGCAAGTGCTTACTTGCCTCTGTGTCACATTTTGGTAATTCTCACAATATTTCAAACTTTCATTATTATTCACTGATCTAAGTGTCTTTGTTTTTGCTACTGTAATTGTTTTGGGGTGCTATGAACCACACCTATATATGATGGCAAACTTAACGTATGTTGTATGTGTTCTGACTGCTACAGCAGCCAGCCATTTCCATTTCTCTAGCTCTCCTCAGGTTTCCCTGTCCTCCAAGTCACAGCAAGGGTGTAATCCGGCCAAAGAATAACCGTACAATGAAGTCTAAGGGTCAAGTAAAAAGCAGAGTTGTATGTCTCTCGCTTTAAATCGAAAGCTAGAAAAGATTAAGCTTAGTGAAGAAGGCATGTCACAGGCAAGACAGGGGGAAAGGTAGGCCTCTTGTGTCAAACAGTTAGCCAAGTTGTGAATGAAAAGAAAAAGTTCTTGAAGCAAATTAGAAGTGCAATTCCAGCGAACACACGTGAATGGTAAGAAAGCAAAACAGCCTTATTGATGATGAGAGAAAATTTCAGCAGTCTAGATAAAAGATTAAACCAGCCATAATATTCCCTTAAGCCAAAGCCTGATCCAGACCAAAGCCCTAAGTCTTCAATCCTATGAAGGCTGAGAGAGATGAGAAAGGTGCAGAAGAAAAGTCTGAAGTTAGCAGAAGTTGATTCATGAGGTTTGAAAAAAAGACATCATCTCCACAACATAAAAGTGCCAGGTGAAGCAGCAAGTGCTGCTGAGGAAGCTGCAGCAAGTTGTCCTGAACAGCTGACTGACATCACTGATGAAGGTGACTACACTTAACAGACATTCTATTAGAAGATGCCGCCATCTAGCTATAGACAAGAAGTCAATACCTGGCTTCTAAGCTTAAAAGACAGGCTAACTCTCTTGTTAGGGGGTAATGCACCCAGTGACTTAAGTTGAAGCCAGTGCCCATTGACCATTCTCAAAATCCTTGGGTCTTTAGGAATTATGTTAAATCTACTCTACCTGTGCTCTATTGACAAAGCCTGGATGAGAGCACATGTCTTTACAGCATGGTCTACGGAATACTTTAATCCCACTGCTGAGATCTACTGCTAAGGATAAAAGATTCCTTTCAAAATATTATAGCTCATTGACAATGCACCTCATCAGCCAAGAGTTCTGATGAAGGTGTGCAACGACATTGATGTTGTTTTCATGTCTGCTAACATGATACCCATTTGGTACCCCACGGATCAAGGGATAATTTCAACGTTCAGTCTTATTATTTAAGAAATACATTTTGTAAGGCTACAGCTGCCATAGATAGTGATTCCTTTGATGGATATGGGCAATTTAAATTTAAAACCTTCTGGAAAGGATGCATCATGCTAGACGCCATTGTGACTACTCGTGATTCAAGGGAGGATTGTCAAAACATCAACATTAACAGAAGTTGGGAAGAAGTTGATTCCAATCTTGAGGGATGACTTTGAGAAGTTCAAGACCACAGTGGAGGAAGTAACTGCAGATTTGGTGCAAATAGCAAGAGAACTAGAAGTAGATGTGTAGCCTGAAGGTGTGACTGAATTGCTGCAACCTCATGATAAAACTTGAAGGATGGGGAGTTGCTAATTATGGATGAGCAAAGAAAGTGGTTCCTTGAGATGGACTCTATCTCTTGTGAAGATGCTATGAACATTGTTGAAATGTCAACAAAGGATGTAGAACATTACATAAACTTAGTTGATAAAGTAGCAGCACAGAGGTGTTGTGGTTTCAGAGGACTGACTTCAATTTTGGAAGAATTGCTACTGCGGGTGAAATGCTATCGAACAGCATCACATGCTATGGAGGAATATTTCATGAAAGGAAGAGTCCATAGATACAGCAAACTTCATTGTTGTTTTATTGTAAGAAATTGCCACAGCCACCCAACCCTCAGCAACAACCACCCTGATCAGCCAGCAGCCACTGAGTCAAGACCTTCTACCAGCAAAAAGATTAAGACTAACTGAAGTCGTATATGATCATTAGCATTTTTAGTAATAAAGTATTTTTAATTAAGATATGTATATTCTTTTTTTTAGATGTAATGCTATTGCACACTTAATAGACTACAGTATAGTATAAACATAACTTTTATGTACACTGGTAAAATAAAAAATAAAAATCTTTATTGCTATATGCACTTTATTGCTGTGCACTGGGACTGAACCCACAATATCTCTGAGGTATGCTTGTATTGAAAAGAATTAAATTTTTAAAGAGGATAGGGCAGAAAAATGACATACTTCTTTATACGTGTCTGGATTGCAGATAAATGTAGAGGACATACTGATTTAAAGGCATTATCACTAGTTTTGGTTCGGAAGTAATGTTAAGAATTGTATAACAAATACATAATTACATAACATATATATATACATATACACACACACATACAGAGCTTGCTCAATATTTGTAGAATTCTACAGATCACCAAAAGCCAGTTTGCAAATAAATATCATACTTATGACCTGAAGACTTACTTCATACTTTTAGCGTAAGTATAGTCTTAGAAGTTATTAACTGCCTTGACAAAAAATTTGGACTTCCCACTGCTCTCATAAGTAGAATCAGAGTATATCTGTTTCACATTACTATAGATAAGTCTTTACCAAATTTCATAAGATGCTATTTAATATCAAGCTGAAGAAAGCTGACACTACCAGTCTTTTCTTGCCAAATATTGGAAAATTTAATTACATAGACATTTGACTTCAAGAAGGCAATGTTGAAAACTAAATAAACTTTATCCTTTTAACCTTATTGACTGACCAAAGTAACACAAAAACATCAATACCCCATCCACAATGAGAACTCATATTGGATGAACTTTGTCTCTGTCAAGGATGTGATTACTAATGGAGGTGGCGGAGCCAGACTTAAAATCAAATTACTCTGATGTGACAGCTTAATCTCAGAGTTAACATAATCTTTATTCTACCACTTTGAAACTTCTTGGTGATTTAATAATACTGATTTTAGAGATCTAACATTATAAGCTTTAGGCATGCCAGTTAGAATTCTGGCATGCTGTATCTTTGATTTGTCTATCACATGCAAAAAAAAAAAAACAAACAAAAAAATAGAATAAACTGTGGTGGGAGCTAAAGCTATCCATTTCTTCTGAAGAGGCAATAATAGTGAGTTAAAGCATGATAAGAGAATAGCATAAAACTAAATAATACTTTCTATTATTATTCCAATTATTGATTTTCTTTTTATAAAAGTGGAGATCATTAAGCTTTACAAAGCTAAGAATGAAAGAAAGAAAAAAGAAACCTGTTCTGAACTTTTAAGTACTTTTGTTCAAAGACGTTGGCATTTTTCTCTGAGTTCTACTCTCACACAGGAAGTATTATAACAAATGGAATTATACAATTATTTAGGGGCCCGGGGGTTCTGTTAAGGAGATAAATGATTGGAGCGTAATAATTTTCAAGATAAGAACACACATTTTCCATGACTGGTCAAAAACACACTCAAGGTACCCACTCTATGTTTTTTTGTAATATTAGAATCATTGAATTCTTCCAAGCATAAGAAATTCAACAAAGTAAAATAAAAATTATGAGATTGAATTAAAGAACGTTTCTTCAAAATTTCAAAGAAGTATTAACACTATCAATGTGAGAGAGAGAGAGAGAAAGAGAATCATGACTAGTAGCCAGTGAGAAAGCAGACAAAAATCAAACAACCAGTACATACTTTGATTCTATAGTTCTTTACATGGGGCTTGCCAAATAGAGGGGAATGAAAGGAAGTGCAGAGAAGAGGGGAGAAAGAGATTGCCAAAGAAAATTAAGAAGGCACTGAGAGGAAGCAATTAGAGAGATATTACCTAGAAGATAAGAGTTTCACATAAGTTCAAAGATGTGATTGAATTAAAGATTTTGAGATAGGGAGAAGATTGTGAATTATCCAGGTGGGCCCGATCTAATCACAAGGGTGTTTATGAAAGGGAGGCAAGAGGGTCAATGTCAGAGAGGAACCGTGAGGACTGAAGTAGAGGTTGGATTGATGCGCTGTGAAGGTGGAGGAAGGGGCCAGGAGTCAAGGAATGTAGGTGACTTCTGTGAAACAGAAAGGCAGGGAAATTGATTCTCCTCTAAAGCCTCCAAAAGGATTGCTGCCCTGCCAAACACCCTGATTTCGGATTTCTGACTTCTATAACTCTAACAGAATAAACTTGCCTTGTTTTAAGCTACCACATTAGTGGCAATTTGTTACTATAGCAGCAGTAAACTAATACAAGAGCTTAACAATTATTAATGGCAACAAAACATTATAATAAGATACACTTCAGGACAAGAGTTACAGAATAACCAATAGTGATCACCCCCACTCACCAAGCACAGTTTGTCTTTCTCCTTATTCTAACACTGGGTTCCTAACAATCATTTCTACCTCCTGACAAAAATTCTTTTGAAGTCAAGCTCAATTCAGCACACAGGATTCCATTTATTTTAGGCAGGAGGCTAGAGGGCAGTAAAATATTTTGCAAAAGATAGCTGGTTACCTTTGTCAGTTCTCTGACAAGAAAATATTTTTATCTGCCTCCTTTAGCATAACAAAAAGAGCAAAAACACAACAATCAAAGGGACTTGGATTAAAATCCTTACTAGGCAAGGGAACTTGAACAAGCTACTTAATTTATATTCTTATGTTCCTTATTTGCAAAATCTAAATCAATGGTCCCCAACCTTTGTGACACCAGGGATCAGTTTCATGGAAGAGGCAGAGCTCAGGCCATGATTATAGGGACAAGGAGCAGCTGTAAATACAGATGAAGATTCACTGGCTCCCTAGCAGTGTTGGCACATGGTACTTGCTCAGTGAACAACATGTACTATTAGGAAAATGTTCTAAATTTTCCTTAGCAATTTCTCTTCCTTTTTTGATTATGACAAAGAGGAAGAAAATCAAGTAGAGGAGTCATAATCTATTTTTATTAAATACCCCAGAATATTCTTTCTCAATCAGTTGTTTCCAGAGCCATCATCATCTAAGTCAGCCTAGCTTCCACTCCAATCAGAGGAGCTACTAAATGCTTAATGATTAATTTGCATCAAATAGTTACCTAGCAACCATCACTAATACAAAATTAGATCTGAGTTTCTGTAAAAGTCTACCGTCTACCAAAAAGATCTAAAGATAGATTAATACTAGTCAATGTCAGAATTTTAACTCTTAAGTGCACATTCAGATACAATATTTAAATAGCTTAAATCAGGACTATATTTTTTATAACTCTGTATTCAGAATTGTATGGTTTAGTCTTTTCAACAATAGAATGAATATCCATATTACATGGAAGGTTTTATTAAAATAATTATAGAAAACTTTTATCAAGCACTAATGGTATGATAAAAAACCATTTTTAATTCTGTTACATGTATTTGGATGGTCAATATAACTTTGAGGTAAGTGCTTTAATTGAAAATATAATTAATTTTTCAAAAGCATCAGAGTCCTTTGGGTATTTTTTAGTGAACAATGAGTCTCTTTATCTCTAAAACCCATCAAAGAGGAAAAAAAGGTCCTCACATTCCACCAGTTAGGTTAAAAAAAAAAAAAAAAAGGCCAACATGGCCTTTATAGGTTGGTACCTACCAGCCCTGAATCTTCAACACTTAGAACCAAAGGTAAATGGGATTTTCAGTGAACAGCTCCTACTAGTGTTCTAGCTACTGCCTGAGGATAAAGACAAGGTATTTCAACATTTTAGAAAATATCATCTGATCCCCGAAGGAGCAGCAACTGTCAAGATTCAATCAAGTAATATAATTCATAATAGAACCTTGAATTATGTATTAGAATCAGTGCTAATCACAAATGTAGACCAATACTGATAAATGAATGAAGGAGTACAGAGTCCTAAAGACACAGAATATGTTTTGCACTTTACATTTATCATTCATTTCTAAACAGAGTAACATATGCCATCTGTTGCACAGTAGTCATTCTTAATTAATGAGATTCAAATTTGGTATTTGAACCTATTTAATATGAATATTAGCAAGTGCCTGATAAAATGAAATGAGGAATTCTTAGAGCTTTGTCTTAATAATATCCCCAATAATATTCTTTCCAAGCAAGCAAGTTTCTTGAAGTTAGCTTGATGAGTCTGGATGAATAGCTCTTGATAAGTAATGGATCAGCAAAAGATCAAATACTATCTATCATTAAAAGTTTCTATTAGACTCTGATAGACCTAAGTAGCCAGCTATCAATTCTGTTGGAGCTTGAGCAATCAGAATGAATCCAAGAGAAAAAATAAGAAAGCCTTGTTGTAGAAATAAATGCATTTCATCTCCAGCAAATTTAAATATGATCTCTCTTCTAATCCTTTTCTGTTATCTTGATAAACATAACATCAAATGAGTTTTCTAAGAGGTAAGGAGGACAATGGAGAAAACAAGTCAAGGAAAAACTATAGTATAGGAAAACTATTATGTTCTGCCTTTTGAAAGATTCATGCTTTCTTTCTTTCCATAATTCCGTTAGTTTTTGTTTGTTTGCTTTTTAATTATAGGCAACTTTTGTCCACTATGAAGTCTCTATGCTTACTGAGCATTGAACTCATTTCAAGCTGATCCAAAAACTTAGATGAAGAAAGATTTGCCACAGAAATTTGGATGCATATTTGAAGGCTTCCAGAAAGCAAATGATTATTGTGTAGTGATTTATTGTGCAGTAAACATTATAAAAGTAAATTACATACCCACCTTCCTTAAAAGTCTGATTAAAAAATGGGCAAATGATCTGAACAGACATTTCTTAAAAGAAGACATACAAATAGGCAACAAATATATGAACAATCCTATCAAAGATCATCCTATCACTAATCATCAGGGAAATGCAAAGTAAAACCACAATGAGGTATCATCTCACCACAGTTAGGATGGCTCTTACCAAAAAGACAAAAAATAACAAATGCTGGCAAGGATGTGGAGAAAAGGAAACTCTTATGCACTGCTGGTGGAAATTTAAACTAGTACAGCCACTATGGAGAAGAGTATTTAGGGTGCCCCGAAAAACTACAGATAAAACTCTCACATAATACAGCAATCCCACTTCCGGGCATTTATTCAAAGGAAAGAAAATCAGTATATTGAAGAGACATCTGCACCCGCATGTTTACTGCAATACTATTCACAATAGCCAAGACATGGAATCAACCTAGGTGTCCAACAGTATATGAACCGATAAAGAAAATGTGGTGTATGCGCGCGCGCGCGCGCACACACACACACACACACACACACACACACACAATGGCATATTATTCAGCAATAAAAAAGGATGAAACTCTGTCATTCACACCAATATGGATGGAACAGGAGGACATTTAGTTAAGTGAAATAAACCAGGAACAGAAAGTTATACACCACATGTTCTCACTCATGTGGAAGCTAAAAAAAGCTGATCTCCTAGAAGTAAAAAGTATAACAGAGGATACTAGAGGCTTGGAAGGGGAAGAAGTAGTTGGAGACACAGGGAGAGATTTGTTAAAGGATACAAAATTACAGCTAGATAGAGAAATAAGTTCTAGTGTTCTATACCACTGTAGAATACCTATAGTTAATAATAATATATAGATTCAAATACCTAGAAGGAGGTTATTGAATGTTCCCAACACAAAGAAATGATGAATGTTTGAGATGATAGACATGCTAATTATCCTGATCTGATCATTATATATTATATGTATAGAAATGCCACTATGTACCCCATAAATCTTTATAATTATTATGTCAATTAAAATGTTTATTTACTGGCTTTCTTTAGGAAATTTTGAAATAAATTTATGTGAAAGGCCATGAAGTTTGAGGTCCAACCACATGCACAGAAAGACTATTCTTTCATAATATTAAGTTGGGTTTTTTGATATCTTAGTATGCCGTCACTAATTGCCTTATTATAAGCCATATGGAAGGCAAACAAAGACCAAATAATCAAGGAGTCACATTAGGACCATTTTGAATTCTGAAATTTCTCTGGAAGAATTTGAATTAAAATGAAGAACTGGACAGAATGCCAAATTTCAATAGAAGAAAATATATTTTAAACTTTTGTAACTTTAGAGTAAGCCTTAATCACTCCTCCAGTGTCTAGGCTATAGAAAAACTACTGTGGAAATTTAAAGAAACAAAGTAGCATGATGGAAAGAGAACTCCATTGACAATTAAGAGCCAATGAATTCTAACTGTATAATCATTGACTATTTCACTTATTCTGACTCTTAAGTCTTTTACCTATTAAAAAAAATTAAAAGATGGGTTTAGATTGCTTTATAATTAAATTCTACTGTTATTACCTAAAGACAGTAGGGGTTCAGCCAATACTTGCTAAATGAAATAAATGAACATGGCCAGGGTCCAACCTCGAGACACTAGAAGACACTGGGGCTTCTTTAAGGGAAGGAGAAGGCTTGTTATGTATGGGGATAGCTGGGTCTGGAGATAAATAAACTAGTATCAAATGACAAAGCCAGTGGAGAAGAGTAAAGAAATAAAAACTACAACACCCAAAGTCCATAGCAGGCTTGGGTATGATCCATGCAATTGTCAGTACTAACAGGTCAAGTCCAAAGGGGACGCAGAGCAAGAAATGTGGTGGTTAAAGAACCCACAGAAACACAGTGGGCTGAGAGTGGATTCAGAACATTTGCCTGACATATTTTAGTTATCACTCTTATGGGATTCTCTCCCCATAAGAGAGAACAGGTTCAGAATAGGGCTCAAAATCCAGTACTGATCGAAAAAAAAAAAAAAAATAAGGCAAAAGTCTGGTCTGTGAAATAACACCAACATCAAGGGATTAGGAGAACTAGAGTTTTCTAGTCAAGGGAACTATAACTCTATGATGCTTGGGGCTCCCTAAATCCTGGGATACATTAGCAGCATTATGTAATTCCAAACCCCAGTGCCTAGTGGCACTGATTGCCAGATGACATCAGAAATGAGTGGGATGCAGCAGGTGTATTAATTTGAATGGCTACGATACACTGAGCATTCCTAATGTGGTCATCACTGCACAAAGCCTTTTACATATATTTCATTTTAATTTTTCATGGACCCTTTGTGAATTAATTATCATTCCTATTTTCTATGTGAAAAGACTCATTCACAGAGCTGTAAAATAGCTTCACTAGAACATAGCTAGTAACTGGCAAAGCCAGAATATAAATTTAACTCTATTTGATTGTAAGGCTCTCACTCTTAACCACCAAGTTTTATTCTCCCACACTTGAGAGAACTTAGTAAGGCAAAGATAGGGAAAACGCAATAGTACCTGACAAAGAGTCTAAGTTATAATTAGAAATGGTTTCTGTTCTAGTTGAAAAAGAAACACAATTAGCATAGAGGGAAGAAAATATATTTATATTATATAGTATTAAGAACTAAATGGTACGGAACTCACTTTCCAGTCTTTGGTCTTACGTTGATATGATTACTTGGAGGATAATGGAATGATGAGGAAATTCTGAGTTTGTAGAAGTTACAAACAAGTCATATTTATATTATTGGGGGCATTTGGACTTTGTACAGTGTTTTCAAGACAACTAAGTTTTCATTAAGTGTTGGCAAAACTAAATTAAATTAATACAGAGCCAATGTGGAAGTTCAAAAATATAGATTTAATTGAAGTATTATCAGTCCGTTATTATAATAAATTTCTATCTATGTAAAGATATAAGAAAATTTAAATGGAAACTCACTACATTTGTTCATCCTGTTAATCTATTAATCTAGCCAATATATTCATAACCAATTCCTCACTTGCATATTCATTATTTTTGCTGCCTTATATAAATCATAGATGAATTTAATACAGTAATAATGATCTTACTAAACACTAACTTGACTTAGGTTTGCCTTGAGTTTAATATAGTCATAAAGGGAATTAAGATGACTTTTGTCTATGAAGACATTCTGTAAATCCCAAATCTAGCCAGTCTATGACAGAGAAGGCATATATGTTTACATTTGAAAAATAAAGTGTAAGTATAATAATCTTTATTTATAAAGCACAACTGTCATTTTCTAGCCCATTTCCTAAGTAAACAATGATCTTTTTCTACATTAACAATTTCCTTTAAAAGTAATATCATAATAGATTGTATGAGTTTCCTATTGCTGCTGTAACAAATTATCACAAACTTAGTTGTTTCCAACAACACAAACTATTCAAGAGGGTTAAAATCAAGGAGTTAGAAGAGTTGTGTTCGTTCTGGAGGCTCAAGGAGAAAATAAATTTCCTTGACCTTTCCAAGTTCTAGAGACTGCCTGCATTCCTTGGCTAAGGGCCCCTTCCTCCATCTCTAGTATGCACCACTCCAACCTTTGCTTCTGCTGTCATATCCCCTCTTTCCAACATTGACCCTCTTGCTTCCCTCTCCTAACAACATTTATGATTAGATTGGGCCCATTTGGATAATCCAGGGTAATCTTCCCAGCATCTCATTATAATTAATTGAATCACATCTGCAAAGTGTTACCTTTTGCCATTTAAGGTAACATATTCATAGGTTCTAGGCATTAGGATATGGACTTCTTTGGGGGAAAATGATTGAGCCTCTCAAAGACCTCTCATATAATAGGTCTTTGTTTAACTTTGGGTATTACCAAAGGGTTTTGAAAAAGTTTTAGGCAATTACAACTTTTACAGGATTCACAGGTATTATAATCTCCTATCATTCAAGAAATCCCTCAAAAATATAAGCAAAATCATGAACATACATGTATTCCTTTACTAATTACTCATTGTAATGAGATAGTGTGTTAAATTTAAACATATAAGAGAAAGAAATTCAGTCATTGGTGACAATACAGATGAACTGGGAGGAACTTATGTTAAGTGAAATAAGTCAGGCACAGGAGGACAAATACTACATGATCTCACTCATATGTAAAATCTAAAAGAAGTTGCTCTCTTAGAAGTAGAGAGTAGCCTAGTGATTAACAGAGGCTGGGGAGTGTAGGGAGGAGGAAGGGAGGAGGAAGGGATGAAGAGAGGTGTATGAAGGACAACAAAGTTAGTTAGATAAGAGGAATAAGTTCTGATATTCTACTGCACAGAAGGGTGACTGTAGTTAACAATAATGTATTATATACTTCAAAATAGGTAGAAGAGAGGATTTTGGATGTTCTCACCATAAAGAAATAGTAAATGTTCAGAGTGATGGATATGCTAATCACCTGATTTGATCATTACAGAATGTACACATATATCAAAACATCACACTGTATCGCATAAATATGAACATTATGTGTCAGTTAAAAACAAAACTTTTTAATAAATAAATATTTGAATGGTTTTCTAAACCAATTTATTAAATTTTTCTAGTTTCATAAAATTAATGATTGAAATAAAAGAAAATTAACAATGCTAATTTATAGCATTTTTGCCAATTTTACATTTATTTAGAAATATTTTATCTAAACAACTTAATCCATAGATCTCACACAACATAGTATCTAATATAAGATCCTTTCAGCAACAAATACTTTGGGAAAAAACTTCACCTTCACATGTTTTTACTACTTCTCTTCCCAATGTGCAGTATATTTTAAAAACAAAATAATTTAATACCTTACGTTTATGCTATTCAATTTGAGTACCATATAAAAATATCTTCTAAGTGTGTATGTTCAATAATTTTACTATTTCAAATAAAGCAAAATGAGCACGGTTAAGCTAATCCCTCAAACTTTTATTTATGTCTATAATAAAATTTTACTTCCTAAACCAAAAATTTTCCTAACTCTGGCAATCCAATTAATTTTTTAACACACTCAATTCATCTTGCTTCCTTCCTAATTAGTATTTAAGTATACATTTATATATTATTAATATACTATAACTTTATATAAATCTTATCTAGATGGTGATACCCTCTGATGGTTTGGTTTATCTGATGTATCTTTACCTTCATGTCACTGCAGTATAATGTGATATTTTCTACAATATATGTTTTAAAGGGAATGTCAGTTTATTCAATTTTGTTCTAAAAACATATTTTGATTCTCAGTAAATCCTAGAAACTTAAAATAAATTGCTCTTCATTATCAGTAGTAGCAATGGTACTAATTGCTGATTAGTAGCTCTCCAAGTCTGTCTCCATCTTAAATAGACTTCAGGCACACTACCCTTCTGTGACGTATAGAACAGACAGACGTCTTTCCCACCTCAAAGTTTTTGGAGCTGTTCTGTCTGCCTTGAAAGTTCTTCCCCAGGCTCTGTCTGACTCTCATTCTCACTCTCTTGGTCTCAAATATTCTGTCTACAGAGTAGCCTTTTATCACACCTTAAGTTGGCCACTTCATTATTCTTAGAAACTTACTTATTTTCTTGTCTTTTATCATGAAGTTTAATTATGATATGTATTGCTTCATGTGTTTATTATTTGTCTCACTCATGAGACCACCATCTCCATAGGCAGTTAGCACAGTGACTGACCCAGGGTAGGCACCAATAAACTTCGATAGAATTATTGTTGGTGTGAGAATTTATCACTACCTCGAAAATTAAAACATATACTAACAATTTAGAGTGCTTTTGTATCTATTTGAACCAAACTCTATTTGCAAATTTAAATATCTTCAGAAGCCAGGAAATATATTAAATGATTAAAGTTAACCTTTATGATATAATATAATAAGTGCTGGAAAATATAGCAAACAGAAAAGTACAGAACCCATCCAAAGGGGGCAGCACCAACTTAGCTCTAGCCTACCGGTGCAGGAAAGAATGCAGACCCAGTGTTGCTCCAGACTTTATGTTATATAATCTGACATTTAGGGGTTTGGGAGGCCTAAGGAATCCATCTGCAGGCTCAATGTGTCCCACTACCACTAACCTGCAGTCTCTGCTCCACAGTCTACACATAGGGATCTGATCCTACATAGGCTCTTTGCCAGCCCAATATCCTCCCTTGAAAACAACCCTCCACTACTGGATTTCATGCAGTCTTGATGTCCCAGCCTAGATCATTACAGGAATTCGATTAGAGATGGAAGATTTCTGGAATGGATTCATTCAATCACAGAGTCCTTATGAGACCGTCCACTAGTTCTTGCTTTTTAGATCACTGGATCTTATTTTTTCAGAGGCCTGGTTTTTCATGTTTTTTTCTTTTGATTCTAGAACTAATACTTTGTATTTTCCCAATAAAAACACCTTTTTCTTTAAACTTAAGTTAGCCAAAGTTGGTTTTTGCAGATTTGCAAAAAGGCATTTCTTATTAATATATCAATTAATTATATTCATAAGTAGTTCACTGTCTTCTTTGTGTTCTACACTGTAACTGGTAACTGTAACTGGTACTAGATTCCAGAGGAATCACAGCATAGAGAGAAGTCCGTGATTTCTATCTACCTTGCCCATCTGTGGGTTCATCTCTTGCATTTTGTCCCTCTTGCATTTAGTATTTTACGCAAATACCAAACTACTTTGGTTTTACATCCACCATACAATTTAACACCTTATATTGTCCCCTCAGCTCAAAATGATTGCCCTTCCCTCCCTTCTCATGAAAATCTATTCATTCTTTAAGACATATCTCTAAGAATCTTCTCTAGAAAAGCTTTCCTGAAGGAACTACCCCTACCCCAGGCAATTACCACCCACTTTGGATCAGTACGCCTTCTCTATACTTTGCTAATATGAAATGCTTACTTGCTTTGCTGAACTAACAATATTGTAACTTCGGGGGTCTTGAACTCCACTTGCCTGAATTCCTCCAGGACAGAATATTTATCTTAGTGTTTTACCCTCAGTGTTTAGTATAGTGTCTGGTATGCAGTAGGTACACAACAGATGTTGATTGATGAAAGGAATATGTAAGAGGGAAATCTCACAAGAAGGTGACATAATCTACTTGAGAATAATTTCCAAGCACATATGAAGCAGCTAGACAAAGGTAGGAGACAGTTTATGATTAGGACCTCTACAAAAGAATATTCCATCTATGCTTCCTGTTTTCTAAACCAATGATAGCAATTTTATGAATATCTAATATATTTGGCATATAAAAAATTTTAAATTATTAATTAACCATTAGATTTATTTGCAAAAGCTCCCTGGATTATCTGTTAGGTACAATATATACTGTGAAAGAGAAATTATTCAGGAGAGAAGAAGAGAAGCTGTGGTGAGGGAGAAAAAGAGTGGGACAAAAGAAAGAAAGGAAGCATTTTGTTGCTCTTGTTATAAATACCATTCTAAAGAGAATTTGTATAACTGACACAGAGGGAATAATATTTAAACAAGGGATGATAGCTGCTATATCATACAAAGGTGTACAGAAGAATATTTTTAAAAATTGTTTGATAGTAGCATTCTTGAGGACCACAATCACCAAGCAATTTGGAGAAACTAAAATTCTTGTAAGTCCATATTATTATAATAACATTTCCTTTGAATTAATAAGATCTTATTTGCAGACAAGAGTTCCTTCTGTTTATTATTCTAGCAATGACCGTAACACTTCCGGAGAAGCCATTTGACTACATTTCCTTTTTCCTTTCAATCTTTCAGTACTATATTTGAGTGTCTCCCGTACATGTAAAACTGAAAAAGGTATTGAGGCACTGGGAATTAAACTGAATCTTGACATTTCTGTGATTTTTCTAAAACTACAAATATTGGTTAATTTCAGCAAAACGATTTTTAAAATATGTATTTATTTACATAATTGGAAGCAAAGTAAGTAAATATTAAAATATGCATTCATTTGGACATTACTTGCAAAAATTTATGTATTTATAACTAAATACATAAAGATTTTGCTTTAAATGGTGAAAATGCAATACATGTTTCTTATAGTAAAAAAGACAAAATTAACAGATAATACAATTATAAATGTCAATTTCTCAGTAATACTCATTTTTCATATCTTTTCATAAGGACAATTACACACATAACTATTCAGATGGTTAATGTGAATAGTGAGAGAATCTTAAGTGTTGTAACAACTGTTTTAATCAAACACTCATTTCTAGCAGCTCTCCAAATTGTGTATTTCCCCTTCAATTTCCTAAGAAAATCCACTATGAGAGAAGATTGCTAGAATAAGTAGTATGTGCTTTGTATTTCTAAAAAAAAAAAAAAAGAAACAAAGATCTGAAAAGAAAAGCTGGACTGAGAAGACAAGCAGACAAGCACCTTTCTATTGTAATGTGCCTGAAATTGTATGTCTTCGAAGAAAGACAATTTGTCAGCGGGATACCAAGTAAAGATTCTTTGCTCAAAAATACTTTAAGTAGGTGGTTAGTTGTTTTATTGTTTACTCCCTAACACAAGTCATCCCTGTAACCCAGCTGAATGAAGGT
>CM052449.1:8967902-8998391 GCA_028533085.1 Varecia variegata | reverse complement strand
CTGAGAAGACAAGCAGACAAGCACCTTTCTATTGTAATGTGCCTGAAATTGTATGTCTTTGAAGAAAGACAATTTGTCAGCGGGATACCAAGTAAAGATTCTTTGCTCAAAAATACTTTAGGTAGGTGGTTAGTTGTTTTATTGTTTACTCCCTAACACAAGTCATCCCTGTAACCCAGCTGAATGAAGGTAGCTCTACTTGGAGATGCCACAATTTCAATCCCAAACCAGTAAGAAAGGAAGAGGCTGGGATGAAGAGAAGGAGGAAGATTAAAAAAAAAAAAAATTGGCATTAGTATATGGTGAGGTTTAACCTCTTGAATATTTGGGTCATATCCTGGGGACAAAGTGTCTGCTAAGGAGGAGTATCAAACCTCAAAAGAAAACACAACGGCTATAAAAGTCACACTGGAACGAACTAAGGTGTGACAGAAATAGAGACAAGTATTGATGATTCATCTGTCCCAAATTTTGTTAGGAAAAGCATGTCTGTGAATCCAAATAAGAAAATATAGGACAACGGTAAAAGTTAAAGACTTAGAAAAGATTAAATATAACTTTGGTGATTCTGAAAAATGAGTACAAGATGCTCAAATAAGGTGGTCTCATTAAATTGTTTAAAATCAGTAACTTTGCTTATTTTCTTTCCTATCACATCTTTAAAAGCCACATCATTTGGTTGATTTAGGCTAAATTTCTTCTAAAATTGTCATTGATCACTTATGTACCCACTTACTTATCCCAAAATTTTGTGTGAGAATTATTCTAAGCTTTCCTTAGATATTTTTAACTTTACTTCTCTTCTGTGATACAATGAATTTTGTTGAATTTTTGTCTCTATTACCTCTAATATGCATCACTGATGTTTTCCTATAATTTTTTTTCTTCATTTTCCCATGAAAAAGCCTTATGTTAAAAATCAACATAGCCATGGAAACACTCATACACACAGAGTATGTATAAAGAAAGAAAATACCAATATTTCTTTCACATACCTATATTAAGAATATAACATTTATAAATACTAATTACTATATATGTGGTCTTAAATTCAAAATGATAATGTGTAATACTGAATTATATAACAAACAGAAGCTAATATTGTTTGTTAATTCGGTTGTTTAATGAGAAAATTTTCAAATATTAGTATTAAATCTTAATTCTGAAGTTTGTCTAATACTAGTACAATATGGGTCTTTTATCAAGGATCATAAAGATACTAAGTCTGAGAGTTTTCTCTAATATAGGTAATTAGAAAAACTTCTTAATTAATAAGAGCCTCATTCTAAATTGTAGGTAGTATTTTTATTGTACAAACTAGTTATGCCATAAAGCTTCATGAAGTGTTTGGAAAAACAAAAATTTGTGGTGACTCGGCTGCTCTGAAAAAAAGGAACCAGATTTCTGAAAAATAGATTAATTTATTTAATCTATTAAATCCATTAATCTAAAAAAAGAATTAAGAAAAGGGGTCTAGGCCCGTGAAGCACTTGCTTACACTACATGCCATTACTGTACTGATATTGGGCAAGATTAAATAACTCATGCAAATACAAATGGAAGAAAACTTAAGGGAAGAAATACAACCTGATCCTTAAGAACAGGTGTTAAAGACAGACTCAAATCTTGGCCCTGCCATTCTCTAGCTAGTCTACATTTTACATAGCACATTTCCATAACCTCCTGGGCTTCAGTTTCCTCCTCAGTAAAATGGTTAATCACACTTAACAGGAAGGATCGTGTGAAAATTAAATAAAATAATGTATGTAACAATATTTAGTCTATGTAGTAAATGGTATGTATGATAGTAAGTGTCGATCAATGATGGCTATTTTAAATAAGTGAATCTTTTCAGCACTGGAAGGATCATGCATTTTAGGCTTAAGAAAAGAAAAATAGCTGAGTGTTGATATAAATCAGGATTTATTAATAGATAAGGAAAGGTCTTAGAAGGTGAGATTCGGAAAATTTTAATAGTTTACCTCGGATTAGGACTGAGCTTTTTGTTAAGTAATCAGACCATATTCTAAACCAAATGTTCCCTTTCAAATGAGTCATTGGAGTTTTTTTATGATTTATACTTTCTTTTGGATTGTTTTCTTTTGAAATAATGTTAAATTTACTAAATGAATTCCAATTTTTCATTACACTTTTAACTGAAACATACTGAAGATAATTTAAACAAATATGACTGTGCTACACCATATAATTAAACTGGTGAATAAAGTCGCAAATGAGTGCACCTGAGTTTATCATTTTTTCTTCCTTTTTTTTTTTTTTTTTTTAAAGAGAAGGGGTCTTACTATGCTGCCCAGGCTGCCAGCCTGGAGTGCGGTGGCACAGTGGTGTGATCATAGTTCACCTTAGCCTTGAATTCCTGGGCTCAAGTAATCCTCACACCTCAGCCTCTGGAGTAGCTAAGAGAAGAGTACAGGCATGCACCACTGGGCTCAGCCAATTTTTAAAAATGTTTTTGTAGAGACAGGTTCTCCCTATGTTGCCCAGGCAGGGGACATAGCCCTGCCCTAGGGCTATGAATTCCTGCCCTAAAGAGATCCTCTTGCTTCAGCTTCCCAAAGTGCTGGGATTAGAGGTATGAGCCACCGCTTATGGTCTACAATTCTTATTTAATAAAATTATCAGATAGATGAATATTTTAATATATACATATTTGCAAGGCAGCTGGTAAATTTACAGAAATATCAGAAACTTCTAAATAAATATAAGACATTAAAGAACCAAGTGTCCATCTCCGAAAATTTTAGAGAAAGGAAATTTGTGGCAAACCATAATCCTTTTATACAAAAGTACATGAGCAAGTTCTTATTTATATTAAAGTGATTTAAGTAGATGATATTTTAGAATGAGTTTGGCAGAGGATTTTGGAGTAGCTATCCTCAAAGAAATTCTAAAGAAATACAGGAAATTGAAGAGACAGCTGTGAAATTCTTCAATTTCTGAAACCTATGATAAAATCTACAATCTGACATTTCACTTCAGCATTCATGCTTCAAATATAAAAATAAAAAAAATATGAATGTAAGTTCCCTAAAACTGTCTTCAAAAATAAGGTATACCTCATTGCATGTTTTTAAAAATGCTTTTGCATTACAGAACAGGATTCTCCATATTCCACAAATATCTTATGCAACACAGGCATAACTGTCCCACTTCCAAGATAATCTACAAATTTTATTTCCTTAAAATATCACTAGTGAACAATAAATGGTCAGTAGGAGCTTTATATTTAAATAGGAGGGCCTGCAGAGATTTAAAAAAATGTAAGAAACATAGCTAAATAAGATTTCAATAAAACCTATACTCTAAGGCTTTTTCATAAGATTAGTTTATAAAATTTCACTAGATAAACTTTCTCTAATCAATCATGGTATAAATAAAGTGAAAGTGAAAATTTTTCCTGATTGCTTTCACTATTATTTTTAAATTTCAATGCATTTCTTGCTGGGCAGATTTCTCTTTATTATCGAAGTGCGCACACTTCCAGCCCATGGGTAATGTGCTGCCTCTTTAAATAAGCATGAATGAAGCAAGCCTCAAACTATCTCTTGGCGCAGTAAACTTGCCGATCCCCAGATACTTTGCTTCTTATTAAACAACAAGGGAAGCTGGAACTTGGGATTTATTTATGATCCCAGGTGTTTTCTATCTCTGGGATGAGCTGAATATCTAATATGACAATGCAGGATTTCCTGAGTGATTTTCACTAAGAAATCTCATGAATAATTAACTAGTCAGATTAAAAGAAAAAAATTTTTTGAGATGCTGATTCTTCCTTTGGGTAGAAAAGTCAGAAATTATTCCATTTTAGATTGTTTGATTCTTCATCATTCCTGAAGAAAAAAAAAAGTATGTTGGCATCTACCATATCTGACAAAAAAAATTGCAAAGACGCATTTCTCGAGGCTGTAAAAGATATACTCTGAGGAGTACTTCATGTAATCCTTGTATTTTCTTTCCAGTCTGCTCCCTCTGGATGAATATATTTCTAATTCTCAAAATGTTGACAGCACATGGAGCTTAGGTATAATTTTTCTATCAAATTCACAACTTACTAATTTCTACACCATTATATGTATACACTCCCGATTCCTATTTGCTTGGACCTGAGGGAATGCAGGATTGGCATAACACACCGTCAACCTTGCTCGAAATATTTTATGTTCTTGCATTAATTAAGGAAATGGTGTTAGAATAGGTATTGATGTACAGAAATATATAGACAAAAGTAAATGCTGCAGGATCATGCAGGCAATATCTAATTCTTTTAATAGTGAGGAGGATCTATGATCCTCTCAAATTAAAATTAGCCCATTTTTTTCATTTAATTTACATGATTATCTTATGTTTTCGCTGATAATATTTTGTCAGTGCATGCAAAACAAAGCTTAATATCTTTTCTTTTTATAAGAAAATTGCAGAAATATACATACTGTAAGGGACACATTCATACTGTACTTCAAGGTATTTATAGGTTCCTGGACACGGGTCTGGAAAAACATCAGGACCTGCCACCACTGCGCACTGGGTTCTGTTATTGCATCTGGAGTCAAAAAAAAGGAAAAGAAATAGTAAGTTTATCCAAAGTTAAAGCATTTTCAACATCAACATGATTTTATTTTAGCTCCTGATACAAAGATTTAAGTAAGGTTTTGGTTGATTTAGGCTTTACACTTATTAAGGAAATACCTGTAGTATACTTTAAAAAAACTAGATATCAAAATCAATCCATTCAGTTTATTCATATTAATTAATTTAATATTTAGTTGAATACAGCATGATGGTGAGTTAGAAGTTAAATATTATTGAAGCAGCACTAACTGGTTCACAGGATATTGCCAAGGTGAAGACAAGTAGGAAGGATTATTTGATAGGAAGGACACACTCCCACTACAAAAAAAGTATTTCAGAAATTATAACCACAGAGTTTTATGAGACAGTTATAAAATAAATTCACTGACTATGAATGGCATTCCTTTTTAAAGGCAGTGAAATGTGGTATTAAAAAGCTTTATTCAAGGCTTAAAAATTAGTAAAAAGTTAATATTTAAAAATCAAAATGTATATTTTAATTCATTTTATATAAATTAATATAATAATACTGCTAACCAATTGAAACCATTTTAAGAATTCTAATTTTTTTTCTGTTTAGCCACATAATGACAATAACCTCAGAGATTACTGATCGTAAATCCCATGTCCTATAATTTAAAGTAAAAACTTTAAATTTCTGAAAAGAATAATCAATTGCCACTATTAAAAGATAAATACAAACTTGGATGTCTTGTGGCAATTGGGGTAAACAGATCTGGGCTGATTTATTCATGGGGAAAAATACATGTAATGTAATTAACGCTTACTCTGAAAAAGATACCCAAGTTCACAGTGGTCTCATTAACGTTTACTCTGAAAAAGACACCCAAGTTCACAGTGGTCTCCTTACTGTGAATTTTATCTGGAAAATTTCTAGATTTAAACATTTATCCTTAAATAGATTTTTCTGCAGAAAACTAACGGTTTATTCACCCGTATTAGCACTAAGTTTATAGGATGAGATACTCTAATTATCCTGTGTTTTTATGTTTTTGTTTATGTGTTTCAGAATTTAATACCTCAGGGCTAGACTTTTCTGTTACTTTCTTAAAGACATGTTTCATTTTCTGCTGTGACCTCAGAATACTTGCTAGGATACTGGCAGCATAAGGAACATCTACAGCAGAACTCATTTTGATTTAGAGTAAAAAAAATAAGTTGTGTTTACCTGAGGCTATCATTTGTCAGGTTTAATGAGGATTTTATTTAGTCCCTAAATTAAATTTGATTCATTAGTGAATGTCTTAAGCTGAAAAATATATTCTGTGTTATCAGTGAAAGATTAATAAAAGCCAATACTCCATACTTATCAGGCAATTCAGTATAATAGTAAATCCTGAGGGTCAAGTTGTAAAGTTCTCCTGTGTAGATGCAATGTCTGGGCTGATGATCTCACAACTGTACAATAACGTTAATGTAAATGTAGCTGTCCTCACACATGCGAAGAGGTAGCTTGATATTTTAGTGCACTCTTATTTTTTAAAATTAGCAGTACTTCCCTATTCAAAGAAAACCCATTTGAAGAAGCTGCCCAAGTTAAATGATATGTTTTCAGCAGTAAAAAGCAATAAAATTTTCACATCACATCCTGAAAAAACAAACTCAAAAATCTATTTTGCATTTTTAATACAAATGGCAGCAATATAAACTCATAAAGTTATTTCTGCATTTGTTATAAAAAAATTCAAAATTCTACTTTGAAAGCATTCAAAGTAGAAATAATGAAAAATGAAAACATAAAGTATAAATATTCTCTGAATGTAATATTAATTCTGATCCCCAGTCATCAAATTCTCTACACACACATATATTTATATATTTGTCTTTCTCTCTTGGCCAACAGTCATTTTATTACCTATTATCAACCTTTCTAATTACTACAGCTCTAATAACAAAATTCATTTAGAAGCTGTGTCTATTCTTGTAATTTTTAGATAAGACAGGTGATTGTAACTATTTTATTTAAATAATCAATGTATGATATCAACAGAACAGTTTACTGCTTATTTATGAGTAGGGCATAAGGTTAAAATTTACAATTATGAAAATATTTGTTGCATAGGAAGAAAGGATATCAAATGGTTACATTTCTATAATTTAAATTTAAAAACACAACCTGGACACTATACACTATCTATTAATAATCTATCTAAAAGTACATCAATCAATTTACACATTATATATTATTTAAGCTATAAAATACTAATTATCTGTGTTAAAAAATTTAAAAAGTGACTGTTGTAAATATTAGTCATCATTGTGAATTCCAAATATCTGAAAGTTAACCAAAAATGAGTCATGAAAGCCTTCTAATGAGAGAGTGTATGGATAGTGTATGTGAAGAGATACATAAAGCAAAAAATGCTATGCTAATATTATATATTATAGTCATTATAATTTTTCTATATAAAGCATTACTAATTTATAACATTCACTTTTCAAAATAATATAGTATTTTATTATTATTTCTATATCAAGTACTCTTTAAGATTCTTAAAAATCAAAAGGAGAAAGGTAGATTCAATCTCTGCAATATTATTTTTGTATAGGATACATTATAATATTGATTGTTTAAAGACTAGCTATATTTTGAAAATCAGAGTTTAAAGGTTCTGTCTTCTTGGCTTTTGTAGACTGACTTCAGTTACTATGAATAAATGACATTAACTTTAAAATTTGATTACAGATTTTTGAACATTTTGCTCTACAAGAGTACTGTTATAGTTATTTGAAATTTTTCAAAAGTAAATTCATTCTAAAATACAATAGGTGAAAAAAGTGATACAAAATAATCTAGTGTTCTTATATACTTTGAACTCAGATGTTTCATTGTTTATTTTTAATAAATATAAATTAAAAAATAATTTTCAATATCTTTCACAAATGATACCAAAGATATTTTTAAATCCACAATAAAGTATGAGAAAAAACAACAATAATATGGTCAAAGCATCCTAATCCACTAATACAGAGAAAACATCATAATCTTATAAAAGTAGCAGAGGAATTTTTTACAGTGCTAAAAATTTTCCTATTTTTTCATTAGAAACTTCATGGAAAAACAATCTCTCCACCTACATTAGACATTTTCAAATAAAATATAAGTAGATAATACTGACAAAGATAGAATTCTCAAAGAAACCTCTGGGAGTTTCAGTTTTCAAGTACATAATACAGGGCCAATTATTTCATTACCTCAAAGTTGATACGCTTGTTATAAAAATGCATTAGAAAAAATAAAGTATCATATGTATGCACAAGATATACTTTTTATTTGTTATCATTATTATTCTCATTATTAACACTAGTCATTGATTTCAGAATGGGATAATATTACTTCACTACATACAGACTCCACTGGAGAGAAATATATAACATAGGAGTGACACACCAAAAAAAAAAAAAAAATCTTTGAATTGAGAGTAGAAACAGGAGGAAACAGATTCACATTAAAAACAAACAAAACAAATCCAACAATAAGCCAAGTCATTTGCAAACTACTTTCCCTGGGATACCCTAAGGTAAGTCCAAGATTTATTGTAACAATGTACTACATTTGTGTAACCCTTCAAATACAGAAAGCATGCATGTTCACATAATCATACTTGTTACGTTTTTTACTCTAATTCATTTTATTTTTCCAGCTTTATTGAAGCATAATTGACTAAAACATTTTTGTACATATTTTGAGTATACAATGTGATGTTTTGATATACACTGTGAAATGATTAACAGAAAAAAGACAATTAACACATCCATCATCTCATAGAGTTATCTTTTTCTGTGTTGTATGAGAAAATTTCATACATATGCTCTTCACAAATTTCAAGTATATAATACATATTGTTAACTATGGTTACCATGCTATACATTAGAGTTCCAGAATTTACTTACCCTGTGTAATCAAAATTTTGTACACTTTGACCAACATCTTCCCATTTCTCCCACTGCAGCCACCGTTCTATTCTTCACTTCTATAAATTTGACCTTCTTAGGTTCCACATATAAGAGAGATACACCTATAGTATTTCTCTTTTTCTGTCTGACTCATTTCACGTAGCATAATGTCCTCTGGGGTTCCTACATGTTATCACAAATGGCAGGGGTGCCTTCTTTTTTGAGGCTAAATAATATTCATATACACACATATTTTCTTTATCTATCTGTTGATGAACATGACCTACTGCGAATACTACTACAATTAACATGGGAATACAGACATCTTTTTAAGAATCTGAATTCATTTCCTTTGAATATACATACCCAGAACTGAGAGTGCTGGATTACAAGGTAGTTCTATTTTAATTTTCTGAAGAATCTACCTACTGGCCTGCATAATGGCTGTGCCAATTTACATTCCCACCAACAGTGTATAAGGGTTCTTTTTTCTCCACAGCCTCACCAATGCTAATCTTTTGTCTTTTTGATCATAGTCATCCTAACAGGTATGAAGTGATACTGTGGTTTTGATTCACATTTCCCTGATGGTTAGTGAAATTGAGCACCTTTTCATATACCTGCTATTGGCCATTTCTTTGACTTCTTTCAAGAAATACTCATCAGGTCCTTTGCCCAATTTTTAATTTGGTGATTTGTATTCTTGCTATTGAGTTGTTTGAATTCCTTATATATTTTGGATTTTAACCCCTAAACAAATGTGCAAACCAGTGGAACAGAATAGAGAGCCCAGAAATAAATCCACACATTTATGGTTAATTCATCTCAAGCAAAGGTGCTAAGAATACACAATGGAGAAAGGAAATCTCTTCAATAAATGGTATTGGGGAAACTGGATATCCACAAGCAGAAGAATGAAATTGAATTCTTATCTCACACCACATACAAAATTCAACTCAAAATTCATTAAAGACTTAAATGTAAATTCCAAAACTATAAAACTACCAGAAGAAAACATAGGTAATAAACTTCGTGACTTTGGTCTGGGTAATTATTTTTTGGATATGACCCCAACAGCACAGGAAACACAAGCAAAAACAAACAAACTGGATTGCATCTAACTAAAAAGCTTCTACACAGCAACAGAAACAATTAACCAAGTGAAGAGACAAACTTCATTCAGAACAGGAGAAAATAGTTGTAAACCTATTTGTCACTTCTTTCTGAGATGAATAATGCTACCCTTAATTTCACATAAGAGGGAACTCATGTTAAATGACTTTTCAGACTCTCAGTAATCAAATGATAGTCACTGAACTCCACAACAGTGACCTGGAAACCAGGATACTGCTATCTTATGAGAGAATGAGTCACACAGTTCATGCTCACTCTGGGATTCTGATTTAATTCACCCTGACCTGATAGGCTCTCAGGAGTACTACGGTGATGAAATAAAGGCCAGCTGTGAAGTATCTGAGTGGCCCAGGATTCATTCAGTCATGGTGTGGATCAGGCATTCAGAGGAGGTTCTGGATTTAAATTAACATATATAACCAGCCATTCACAATCCAACTTAACATGCAGCGATCCAAAAGATCAATTTTTGAGCATAAGGCATAGGAGTAATAGGATGAATGTACATTATTTATATATAGACTTTTCCAAAAGAAAAAAAAAACATGCAATTTTAATTCAACCCACATGGAAAGCTCTAATTTACATATAACTGCCATCTATTGTTCAAGAGTATTTAGTAAAATGTTAGTTAATATGTTGAATTCTATTACTTAATTAGCACTAATTTTAAAGCAATATTGTTCGTTTTAAAAATATGTCACATGATAACTGCCAGAGAAGATACAGATCTTCCCTAATCACAGGATTAGTAATAGGATACAAGATCAATTACTTCTAACTTGTTCATTTCAATATGGCTCATAGCTATGTAGGGCCAAAATTAGTTGTGTGGGACAATGAAAAAGTCATCTCTGGGTAAAAAAGTTCCTCTATTTGCCACAACATACTGCAGCATATAGTAAAAATGATATTGCTAGGTTTATGTGCATATTGACTAATCAGAAAATTTATTTTTACATATAAGGTAATCAGTCTTATTTTTTTGGCTAAATTAAATGGTGTTGCATTTACTAACATTATCCAGATAAAAATCAGCAGCCCATTATCTCATGTTTGATTACAACATACTTATGGATGAAGCATATAAAAATGAGTCTTAAGTAGTATATTTTTTAAAATTCTCATGTAATAGATACATATAGGTGGTATTGGTTGATTCCACAGCATTAGTGATCTAACATGGTACTATTAAAATAACTTTAGTAAAGTATTCTTGTTTTTATGTACTAAGAGGGTGATTCACAGGGGTTCTCCATTAATGAGACTTTTAATCACATATTCTTATAACATGCTAAATTCAGTGTGTACAAAGAAGCTATTCCTGGGAACCTTAAGGAAATTTTCCAATGATGCTTCAGCCATGTATAAAACTCCTCTGAAAAGCATTGGTATTTTTAAAGACCTAATATAATGGTGTTCAAAAAAAGGTGCCTTGTGAGTGTCTTTTTGTTAGCAAAATTATGAATTTACATTAGCACTTATTAGACATTCATGCAAAAGCATGTATGAGGAAACATACATCCACTGAGTATATTCAAGTTCATAGCCCCTAACATATGACAAATCAGTGTTTGATACACATAAGAATAAGGCATTGTTTCCCTGAGATAAAAATTTTTTAAAGATATATTGCAATTGAAAAAAAAGCCACCATCATACTACATTAATGTTTAAATTCTCAAAAATGGTTTAGGTAATCAGGGTAACTCAGTTTTTAGCTCCCAGGATGAAATGTAACAATACAAGAAAATGTAACAATACAATGTTAATCAACTCTCTTTTTCTTCCTTTAGACAGTAGTTTCCTTATTTTCCACTGCCTGCCACTATGATACCTGTTGATATGGCATTCATTTTGACTTAGAATAACTGGAAAAGATAATTAGCTAGTGGTAAAAAAAATGAGTATGTAGGTCATAAAGGAATCATATAGATTTCAAATACTAAGAGAACTAAGGGGTTAAAGAATAAAAAAATCAATTACCATCATTGAAAATTTAAAAAATTCTTCCATTGTTATACTGTAGCTATACATCCAGTGTTCATAAAAGACTTTGTTGATGTTGTCCACTTACAATATAAGTGGCAATTTAAGAAGAGTGACAAAAGTAATAAGGCTCCTAATTTGGTACTTCCATTTTTGAGAAAATTGGTCCTAAATTATAAACTGAAAGTATTATGTGATCTTCCAGAAGACACTACCAATGTATGTAAACAAAATTCTATGATTCGCATAATGATTCTCTAGCCCCAATTCTTTCTTTCTCTACATACTTTTTTTAAACAAGGTAATACCTTTTAATTTTTTTTTAAATTTTAATTATTATGGCTACCTAATGGTTATACATATTTTTAGGGTATGTGTGGTGTTTTGATACAGGCATATAATGTGTAATGATCAAATCAGGGAAACTGGGGTATTTCACATTCTTTTACATTAGGGAAATGTAATTTCACACAAGCAAGTGAAAACCTGACCCAAGTGATGAGTATGTATCAAAACTGGGGTATTGTATTGGTTTTCTTGTTGCTTCTATATCAAATTGACACAAACTTAGAGGCTTAAAAGAATGCAAATTTATTCTCTCATAGTTCTGGAGGTCAGAAGTCCAAACTGAATCTTGCTAAAACCAACATGTTGGCAGGGTTTGTTCCACATGGAGGCTCTGGGAGAATCTGCTTCATTTTGTCCAGACTCTAGAGGTTGTCCCCTCATTTCTTGGCATGTGGCCCCACAACACAGCACCTTTCTTCCCTGCTTCTGAGGTCACATCATGTTTTTCCTCCTCTGACCTTTCTATGTCCCTCTGCAAAGGAACCTTGTGACTACATTGAGGGCCCACCTAGACAGTCCAAAATAATCTGCCCATTTGAAGAGCCATAACTTCATCACATGTGAAAAGTTCCTTTAACCATATAAGGTAACATTCACAGGTTATGAAGATTAGGACACCAGTATCATGGGTTCCATTATTCAGCCTATCACAAGTACTGAAGTAAAAGGCATATTGAAAACAGTGTATCCCGGGTTGGTCACCTTTAAGTCTGACATAGTAAGATGCATGTCATTGCAGTAGAGCACAGCTATGGGCTTCATTGTCCTCACAATATAAACTCATACGTATTAAAAGGTCGTGTAGACTTCCATTTACGTATATTATCTTCCAATGCAAATAAATGTTTTGAGTTTAATTTGGCTAAACGATATTACATGATTGTTTGTTTTGCTTTGATCACAATAGAATTCTCAGTACACAAAGCTTATTGCTGTAGATGAGGGAAACTGAGGTAGATTTAGCTGACCAATAAAGATAAGCTTTTAAAGCATTTTACAGAAATTGGAATGTATTTTCAATTTAAACTTACATAAACCCTCGTAAAATGTGAAATACCAAACAGTGAGAAATTATTAACAAAACCCCATTGATTCACATTAAATTACATTTATGGGCCAGGCAAAGTGGCTCACACCTATAATCCAAGCACTTTGGGAGGCTGAGGCAGGAGGATCACTTGAGGCCAGGAGTTCAAGACCAGCCTGGGCACATAGGAAGATCCTGTATCTGCCAAAATAAAATTAAATTAGCTGGGCCTGGTGCCATGAGACTGTAGTCCCAGCTAGTTGGGAGGCTAGGGTGGGAGGATTGCTCGAGTTCAGGAGTTTGAGGTTGCAGTGAACTATGATGATGCCACTGTACTCTAACATGGGCAACAGAGTAAGACCCTGTCTCAAAAAATAAAATTAAATTTAAAAAAAAATGAGTAACTTTATGTTTCATTGTTATACATTTCTCAAAACAAATGAAAAATGACTATTTCATGTTGATGGATTGAAATAATTTTATATTGACAACATATAATTTAAATACAAATTCTCCACTATACTAAAAAGATATTTGCCTATGCTATAAAATTTTTCAGTGGCAATTTAAAAAATAGAAACCTCTTCAAATTTTATAACTATAATGTATATTTATATGTTTCTGAATCTTAAAGGCTTATTTCTAGGATTTCTAAAATTGACTTAATACTCTGAAAATACAAAAATATGTTTGAAAATGTGGTGATCTTGCAAGCAAGTCTAATTTCCAAATATTCTACACATCTCTGAGCAATACTTGATAGAACAAATTATCATAAACATCAGTCAACATCCACCGAATATTCACAGAGCCCATGCCAAAAATAAAATGATTGCTATGTCATACACATGAGTACAATTCAAAGGAAGCATCCAAAATAAATGGGAATGCGCTTTTAAAATTAACAATCTACACACATTGCTGGTTAAAGTATTTCAGTCCTATGTTCTCTACCAGTGATTTCTAGGCTGTAATCTTTCAGTAATTGAATGCTATAACAACAGCTAGATAGAAGTATTAAAAAGTTTTCATTTTAAAAATAACGAGAATTGCATCTCCATTAGTTTATTACCATCTACTTGTGGCAGCATTTCAGAGCTGAACATTCTTTACTTGCATGTATGGTTAACCAAATAAATCAAAATGTGTGCCTGAATTCATTATCTGAAAGTGTAACAAATAGAGGTATTGTTAATTTTTGCCTATATATAAAGGAATACTTTATGTGCTCCTTATATATGTATAATTATATCAATATATATTTTATATGCATGTATTTTTCTTAAGTGAAGAAAAATCTTAACTAGCTCCACTTCACTGTGAGCTGGTGAGGATATTAATATCTGAATTTATTTTACAGGATTACTTATGTTATTCCACTCCTTTTATTTTTAATCAGAGACAGACAATTCATTAAACTTCATGAGAGTGCTGCAAGGCATTCTTTTCTGAGTTACAAAAATGTCGTATCTGCATGACTGGGCTGAGACGAGGAATGTCATACTGAATCATTTAGTCGGGCCTTTTTTTCTTGTCAGTATGGAATATTTGCAAATCAAATGACTTATATATGAGAAAAACAGAAAAGAAAGAAAGAAAAAAGAAAACCAGAAGTAAACCTTGAGAAAGAGAATTGCGAAGAAAAGGGAATTTTACTAATACTGGATATTGAAGTCAGTTAATATGAAAGTCTTTAAAAGGAAAAACATAAAATGAGCTAGGAAAAATGCCTTGGGCTTCCTCACATTTGCTTTTAATAAAATGTTAAACAAAAGCAAATGGAGAACTGGGTATATGTGCATGTATGTGTGCTTGTGTACTTGGCCTTTATTAAAATTAAAAAGATTTGCAAGGCAGGAATACACAGCAGAGGGAAATAAAGTTTGGTATCTGACTCTGTCTTTATATATAGATTTTTGAAGATATAAGTGTAATGTAACAGACATGGCACAACATAACAAACCATGAAACAGTTCACAAATACCAGTGACTGAAGCCAGTAATTCTCATGGCCCCCCCTCCCTCCTCCTTAAATGTTTCATCTCTCACTTCTGGCGCTGGGGCTAGCTAGGCTAACTCTGATGTATTCAGTCCAGTTGTGACTTCAGGGAGAGACAGAGAGACAGACAGACAGACATCTCAAGCCTATACCCTGTCTGCTTTGGTTTACAGTATCACCAGGAAGTAATTAATATACCAGAAATGTCATGCCATTGCTATCAGAATGCTTTAGGCTGAAAAAAACAGCAAACACAAATAAAAGTGGCTCAAAAAATAAGAATTATGTCATTTCACATGTTAAAAATTGGAAGGTAGGTTGGTTCCAAGTTGGTTAATTCAGAGATTAAACAAAGAGTCATGTCCAGGGCTTGGATTATATGAAATTGTCTTGGATTTTGTCTTATGGTCTTAAGATGGTTACTGCATTTCCAGGTGTTACTTGGAGATGGTAATATGCAGTTTCATAAAAAAGTAAAGTTCTATCTTGCTTACCATTTTAAGAGTAAAGATCTTCTACACATAAGCCCCTCAGCAGACTACCCCTTAAAGAACACTGGACAAAGTGAGTCAATGCCAATGTCATGCTCACATACCTATGCCTCAGATAATCACACCAGGGGAACAGACAGCCACGTGACTGGTTTTGTCCAGTCAAGGTTCATCAATTTAGGGCCAGTGAGGCATCCAGTCTCCTTTTTTTTTTTTTTTTTTTTAAGGCAAGCACAAAAATGAGGTTTATTGAGGAAAGAAAGACAGGATTGTAGAGCAAGAGCAAGATATAGGTTTACAGAGTGTGATACATACGCCACGGATGACAACCATTGTTACAACAAAGGAAGAGCAAAAGGAGGGCCCAGACTCCTCGTAGGGACCTGGCCACTTACAGGGGAGTGAACAATTCAGAGTTTTGCAAGCAAGGAGGAAGAGGTTGGGGGATAAACGATGAGTTTGTGGTAAGCAAACAACAGTATCTGATATAACATCTCCTCAAGTTCTCTTCGGCAGTGAAAAGCACCTCGTATTTAAGATAGTATGAAGTTTGTAGCAGTTACCAAAAACAAAGCAAAACAAAACTAGAACATATAAAAAGTATTTTTCAGACTTAAAGAACAATTATTTTACTTTGAAAGCATGTGGTATGAAGCATGTTAGTGTATATTTTGATTAAATACATTGAAATGAATCCCCCCATGTGAGGCTACACAGCCATTAAAATGAAGTAACTCTTCCTTTATCAATCTGAAAAAAAAATCCATATAGAAATTTAAAATGAAAAAAAAAAACTTAATAGTTGTGCAGTTATATGCAGGCATAAATGTAGACAACAGCATTAAAGGATTTATAGCAATAGTAATTGTCATTGAGATGACAATTATAATTATGATTTTTCAGTGTTTTAATATTTTTTCTCCTTTTGTAAAACAAAATAAAGTTATTATTTCATGTTAAGTCCATATTTAAAATTTAAAGAGGATGATATTCTTTCAGGAGTATTTGAATTAACTACTTCATATTCTGATAATCTTTAACACCTTTAAAAATTTTACATAATAACCTCTATATAATGTAGCTTTCATAGAAGTTATTTTTATGTAAAATTCCCCCAAAGTTTCTCATATATTTACTGTGCATCTCTCTGCCCCTAAAACATTACATTTATTTCCAGTATTGAGCCTCTTTACAGAGATAATGTACAGGTGTAGGTCACCTAGGAAGTCTGGCAGACTGGGAGTCTAGCTTGCCACATGTTTGGAAAGCCAGTACATCTCATTCACAACTGAATGAAGTCTGCCACAGTTGCTAGATAAGCCTTAAGATGATAACAGTGTTAGTTGATCTGTCTTCGAATGACTAATGACAACTTATGGCACCTTATAACAAGGGCAGACATTGTCTTCAGGGAGTGTTTCACATCTGTCTTTTTCAAAGTAGTAGTCCTTCTTTCACATCAGAAATAAACGTAGTGAAGTGAGACTATTTTATTCAACCCAAGACAATGAATTTCCGAGGATATAGCTTCATAACTTACGCATGTTTGAGAAAACCACCAACATTTAAGGTTTAGGTGAAAGAGAAAAGGGGAAAACAATTTCGCTATTACAACCTCTTTTTTAAAGAGAATAAATAACACCTAGGAAAGTAAATGCAAGGTATTTATTTTCTTGTTTGCCATTTTCCATAACAGACATTTGATGTTTCTTCCTATATTGAAAACAGATAAATAAATACTTAATGAATATTCTATAAAATTTAAAGTTGTAGTGAAGAAACTTTTCATTATTGAATACAAAAAGATTAAATTCTTGTATGTGTTTTATTAGAGTTTGCTCTGTAATTACGAAGTTACAAAAATGAAGCAGAAATAAAGTATAAAACAGAATGCCTAATGCACTGTTCTAAAGAAATTTTATAGCGAAATACACCCATCATTACTTTATGTCTTAACCTTGAGATATTAATGGTCACTACACTATTCTTTTCTTTAAGAATTGTTTCTGGCTGGGTGCAGTGGCTCACATCTGTAACCCAAGTACTCTGGGAGGTCAAGGTGGGAGGATTGCTTGAGCTCAGGAGTTCAAGACCAGCCTGAGCAAGAGTGAGACCCAATCTCTACTAAAAAAATAGAAAAAATTAGCTGGGCGTGGTGGTGCACACCTGTAGTCCCAGCTACTCAGGAGGCTGAGGCAGAAGGATCACTTGAGCTCAGGAGTCTGAGGTTGCAGTGATGACGCCACTGCACTCTAGCTGGGTTGACAGAGTGAGACTTTGTATCAAAAAAAAAAAAAAAAAGAAAAAGAAATAATAATGATTATTTCCTTTAGAGAGACAAAGTTTCATAAATGTTTCTGATAAATAACAAAGTATTTTTGTGACTACCTACTAAGTAGTAAACATTCACATATATTAAGTCACTTAGGAGAATGCTCTGATGTAAGGCACTGATTCTCAATCTTTTCAAAATAGTCTTTTTATTAAAAAGTATGATTCTACTATAGAATAATATTTTTATTATTTTTGATTGACAAAGTCAATAGTGGAAAGTGATCATTTTATCTTTACTATTTTTAAATGGATCTATATTATTCACAGAAGATTATATACATATTTTTAAAATATGCAAAATGTGCAAAGGTCAGACTACTGACAATGCTTAGAATGTGAAATAATTTTAAGAGACTTAAAGAGTCCACAGCTGAGAGGTTGGATATCATTAGTGATATGGAAAATGACCTAGAAACCTATATTTGAACCCATATTATTGTGAGAAACAGGACAAGATATGCAACCTCTCAAGACCTTATTTTCTGCATATTTGTAATTATAATGTGTGATTATTTTGAGGCTTAAAAGCAATAACATAAAACATAACATATAATCCAAAATGGTGTAGATAATAAATGATATGTTACTGAATCAAAGATATATGATAATACTTGAAAAATAGTAAGATATAAATTATTTTAAAAGGTATAAAAAATGAATAGGTTTTCTTAAAAAAAAAAAAGGAGGGTCTCTTTTAAGTCTTTAATTTGGAATCTCTAGTAACATGAAACAACTTCACAGGCAACCAAGTAAAGTGTTCTACATTCAAACCTCAGTTTCAGTTTTGATCAATTGGGTTTGATGTAGAATGTTACTCAGCAGAAACAAGTCACTTAGCACTGTAAAATTCACATTTTTTCCTACACATTGGATCACTATCTACTAAAATTATTAATGTATGGCAATCCTTCTATCACTATGTCATTAGATTTTATTCATAAACAGCTGAATTTAAATACTCTTGATTAACACAGACAAAAATAGGAAACTATTTAGTTAGGGAGAATTGTGCTGCACTTCAAAATTGTCTCCATCTCCAAACATAAACAATACTTGTAGCTTTATAGAACACCTCCCTTCAGATAGACAATGATTAAGAAACATCTGTTCATTTTTAGTAGTTAAAAAAAATGGAATGTACGTGGGTGTAGTCAGAGAAAGTATGATTAAAATTATATATATGCTTTACTTTAATAAAAAGATGCTGAACCAAAAGACTATTTTCAAGGTAATAGCTGTGCAAGCAAACCACTTCATCCTTCTGAGTTTTACTATACTCATGTGTAAAACAATGGGGACTGCAGCAGGGCTTCACCTCTCTACATCAAAGGTAATATGATGTGGGGAACAGCAGAGGAAATGTAAATATTTTATAATTACAAGGTATCATAACTTCAAAAGAGGTCTCACTGGGCTACATACACAGAGAAAGACATATAAAACAACTTGACACATTTATCAGAAAAAAAACATTGTAATGAAGCCTGAAATTTTACATTCCAGCAACTATAACATCATATTTGGTATTTGGTAAGGTATTTGACAAATTCATTCAACAGCACTCCCTGAATCTGTTTCTCCTCCCTTCTTCCCAATATCCACTCAGTCCCATATCCTGCGTGTGCTCCTCCAAATCCCTTCTTGACCAGCTCACTACGCCTTTTATCATAACCCCCACTTGATTTTCATGATTCTCCATTTTCTCCATAGTAAAAACCAAACTCCTTAGCATGACACACCAGTCTCTTCATAAGCAGTTTCTACTTTCTGATTATATTGAGTATCTGGTAGTTCTACAATGGGACATGCAAAATATAGGTATCTGAAAGTGAATATGTAACCTATCACTTCTTTCATTTATACTTTATAGATATGCATGAAGAAATTAAGTAATTTCCCCAAAGCTGTACAAACAATGAGGACCCTGGGAAAAGGACTAAATTCTCTTTGCTCCTGATTCAATGTGTCCCTACGCCCTTTCTCTGTAGTAAAGGGAAAACACAAAGCAGATTATTAGGTATTATGTGACATTATCAATCCTTGTCATCTTTTGTATTATAAGACCTGTTTTTTAAATAGCAAAGATTTATTCATTTAATCAACATGTATTAAAAGCATATTATGTGTTAAGTGCAAACAATAGTTGTATGTATGCACAGATGATATGAAAGTACACGTAAGGGTCACTATTAGGGGTTGACTTGTGTTCCCCAAAAAGGTATTTCTAAGTGCTAACCCCTAGGACCTCGGAATGTGACCATACTTGGAAATAAACTTGTTGCAGATGTAATTAGTTAAGATGAGGTCATACTGGAATAAAGTATGTCCTTAATCCAATATGACAGGTGTCCTTAAAGAGGGAAATTTGGACACAGATACAAAGACCCACGGGGAGAATGTCATGTGATTAACAGAGGCAAAGATTGGAAGGATGCAGCCGCTAAGGATTGGTAGCACCACCAAAATCTAGGAAATGGGAAAGAAGGATTCTCCCCTACAGTCTTGTAAAACAGCATGGCCTTGCTGACACCTTGGCACTTCTGGCCTCCAGAATTGTGACAAAGTAAGTTTTAAGCTGCCAGTTTGTGGTACTTTGTTCCATCAGCTCTAGGAGACTAACACAGATGCCTAACCTGGACAGAGTAAGGAATATCCGGGCAGGTTTCCTGGAGGAGGTGACACCAGAATTATTAAGAAACAAGTGACAGTCAGCTTGATGAAATTAATGAGAGTAGAGGAGTCATTTCAGGAAGATCAAAAGAGAAAGAGAATTGAAATAGCATGGTAATATAGTGATCTGGAAGTCATTTGGTGCTTTTGGAGTAAAAGGCATAGGCTGACAAGAGAAAAGATTCAGAGGTGGCAGAGGGTTAAAGATAGACATTTGTATAGCATGTTAATAAATAATAGTAGCTAACATATGTTGATCACGTCCACTGTGTTCAACACTACGCAATGTGTTTTCTATACATAATCTGGGTAATCTTCACAATGACTAGTAGGGCCATATATATGTAGAAGTGAAAAAAACAAACGCTTTGAGAAATGATTTATGTAAAGGTTATCCATCTAGTAATCAAATGAGCCTGGATTGATATAGTTGATTAAGTAGAATAGAATCATGGAATATTTTATAAGCAAGGAATAACATAGTGTCATTGCTTTCATTTCAGGCGAATCTGTCAGTATTGTAGAAAATGAATCTGTAGAGTACAGGCCTGAAGGCATAGAGATCTCATATCAGAGATGGAAAAAAGAAGTAAAGAAATAATTAAGGTAGAAAATTAGCAAGTCTTGGTAACTACTTGAAATGTCAGGAGTTAAAAGCAGGGAGGAACCAATACGGACTCAAGCTTTGGAATGTGAATAGATGGTGGTGTGCCCACTAAGAGAATGCAGAAGATGGCATAAATTATGGTGGACCTACATTAGGAAAGTGACAAATAAAGTACTGGTTTTGTGTTGATGTGCACACAACAGGATCTCTGAACGGCTGCTACTTAAACCTCCAGTGACCTTGAGAAAGCACTGATCCTCCCCGATACTGTGCTGTAATGTGCCCTCGTGGCAGAGCGCCTCTCTGCTAAGCAGACTCCTGTCTCTTCCTCTCCAATGTTTATTGCTGTCTCCAAAGAGATTTAGACATAAACCTAAATCACAGATGTCAAAAGAAATAACTTGGGTATCCATCCTTGGGTAGTCAGAAATATGTCTGAAATATTTAGCCCTTTCCAATGCAATGTATACATATTTATATAATTAGAATTTATCGCTGTTCGTTCTTTCTCCAAAGAAAGAGTCATTTTCAAAACTAGTCAGAAGGCCTTGAATTTCTCAGAACTGTAAACATAAGAAATGGTTTAGGTAATTGTGCAGTAGGTTAACTACAGTATTAAAAAGATAGCCTTGTTTGCTGGCTCTTGGTGTTAAGTGGAAATTTTTACATCCCATTTTAAAAAATTGAAATCTCTAGACAGAACAATGGCTATGTGAACAAAATTCCCATAATCTCAGATATTGATTTGAGTTACCATTGGTTGGCAATATATCTTTGACTATATGTAATTCTGAATAAACATTTATTTAACTAAAGCATATATGTATGTCTGTAGATTGTAGCTCTTGAGGGATATGAAGTCTGAGTGTGCCGCAGAGATGACAGTCCCTGGAGGCAGGAAAGAAGGTGGCCGTTTCCTTCTGCAGCACTCCCTATAGTCTAATTATAGAGAGATACCTTCTTTACCTTGAGGGAAAGCCACTCTTGCAGCTTCTCAGCTGGAAATAAGTTACATTAAAATGATAGAAAAAAAAAGAGAATTCTAAAAGAGAAATACAAGAATGGACAAAAGCAGAGGATGAAAAACACATATGTTTTTTATTGTCTACTATATTTCAAGCATTTCAATTGACTGGATAAATAAACACAAGTTACCAACAAAAGATATCCAAAGAATAGACATTTGGCAAGTTTGTACAAACTGAAGAATGTATCTGCTACTTTTACAAGGGAAAAGGAATACTGGGAGACTGTCATTGATAGCATGCCAACTTAGAAATGCAGAAGTTTAGCAAAGAGAAAAAAGCAGGGGGTAAAAATTAAGCAGCTGAAATGACCAAATGGACATCTGAAATGCCTAAATGGACATAAATGAGTAGTCAGCTAGTCAGGAGGAAGATATTTGCTCGGTGAGGATGGTGCTAAAGCTAGGAAATTCATTGTTTCAACTTTCTAAATCCTACATTGGCTTCCCTGTCAGTGGAGACCAGTCTAGGAATGTGGCATATACTTACTACATTTCAACTTGCCAGAATTTACAAAATAATAAGGACAAATATGAAAAACTTTTTCTTAATTTTCATTTTACCTAGGAACCAAATGATTCATCTATACAATCACTTTTAACATGGAGTTTTAAAATTCAGATTCCAAAATTAAGGTACATGGGTCCCAATATTCAATCTTCAAGGATTTCTCGAGTTCATCGTATGTAGCAGTTTTAAAAAGTGTCACAGTATGTGATTTTTGTATACTTCAACCCAAAAATGTACCTTTATTGTAAGTTTTTTTTCCACTCAGAAAATGGTCATGTATAAGTTTAAGTTCACATAGAAATAATAAACTGAGTCAAATTAATTTATTAAAGATATTTTAAGATGCTGTGTTACAGTTATAGATATAAGTGGTAGTAACAAAAGAGAACATTAAAGAACTTGTAAGTATGCAGTATATGTTTTGATAACCACTTTCAGAATACAACAGCAATGTACAACTCTATTTCAGAAGATAGTGTTTCTAATTCTTTTTCAAATTTTGTATATGATTACCTTATCTTTTAATATATTGCATTATTCACACATTGCATCAAACATCATTCCACAGCCATGACTTACACCTAAGAAAGTCATAATTACCAAAGGCCTCAGCAACCTAAGATCTTTTAATAATCATTGCAACACACCTAATATCCTTAGGGTGGCAAGACAAAGGGAGTGGGCAGAAAAACATGGTTTTTAAAAAATGGGTTTTCTAATTTAGAGTACAAAGACACTTTGAATTGTCATTTCTTCCACTTCTAAACCTACTGTACTCACATGGGAAATAATGTCTATTGTCACTGGTCTCCTGGCTGCTTTCAGTAACCAGGTTTTGTTAATGGACACAGGAGTACGGTATGACGGGCTTATGATATGTGCTCAATTCAATAGGTCACCAAGCCTTACGCCACCTAATGCTAAAAATAAACTACTACACAGAAATGAGACAGAAGCGCAAGCAACTTAAGTCAACAGGAAAGTGGGAGAAACTAAATTTATATACAATTCAGTTTTTAGTAGAACAAATTTACTATGATGAGTCAGAGTCTAAATACTGTCATTTAAAATTTGCTTTGGCCATTGATCAGCTCATCAATTCTGGATAAACATATGAGAAACATTATCCCCTCTACAGAATAGGAATAATCACACTGAGCCATCCCTGTTTAACTTAGAGTAATATTGAAGCCTAAATAAAACATGTGTGTAGAATACTTTGTAAACTAGAACTCAGAATATAAACATGAATACTAAATATTTGCAGTATTAGTAGTATAACAGTAGATTAGAACATAGTGTACAGTGTTCACTAAAGATAGATATACTGTACTCTAATTTTAAGACTGCATGCCAAAATAAGTAAATGTTTCTTTTTTATTCCAATTTTTAACTTTTTCTAAGTTACATGCATAAAGTGATATTCAGTGTATTTTGATCAATTTTGACAAATGCTTAGATTCATCTAAGCCACCCCACTATGAAGTAGAGGATATCCCCTTACCCCATTGCCCTCATATATAATTCCACTGAACCTCCCTCAACTGGGCCAAAAAACACAACTCATCTGATTTCAATTACAAAGAAATGATATAGTATTTACTTTGTGGTATCTGGCTTCTTTCATTCAACATTATGTTTCTGAGAGTCATTTTGTTGCATGCCACAGTAGTTTGTTCCTTTTTATTGGTGGGCAATCGTCTGTTGTAGGAATACGCCACAGTTTGTTTATCCATTCTCCCATGGGTAAACATATAGGCTATTTCTTGGTTTTGGTTATTATCAATAAAGCTACTATGACCATTCTTGTACAAGTATTTTTATAGATATATGTTTTCATCTCTCATAGATAAATACTTAACACTGGAATTACTGGGTCATAAAGTTGATGTATATTAAATTTTATGAGAAACTCACAGTTATTATCCAGTCTGACAATTTGTGCCTTTTAATTGAGATGTTTATATTCCATGCACTTATTGTAATGTTTGGGTATAAGTCCACTATCCAGGTGTCTGAGTTCATCTCATCCAATCTACATTTTGTCTTTCTGTTCCTTCTTTCTGCCTGGTTTGGGAATAGATGAATCCAGTATTTTTAGTATTCCATTTCATCCTCTTTATTGACTTCTTATTTATGCCGATTAATTTCCCAGAGCTGCTATAACAAAGTACCACGCACTAGGTGGCTGAAACACAGCAATTTGTTCTCTCTCCCAGCTTCTACTGACAGACTGGTGATCTTCGGTGTCCTTGGCTTCTGCTGCATCACCTGGATCTCTATTTGCACCTTCACACCGTGTTCTACTTGTGTTTTGTACATGTCTGTGTCCACATTTTCCCATTTTATAAGGACACCAGTCATACCGGATTAGGGGCCCATTCTACTCCAGTATGACCTTATCTCAACTAATTACATCTTTAGTGATCCTGTTTCCTAAGAAGATCATGTTTTGAGGTACTAGGGGCTTTAACATGTGAGTTGGGGAGGAGCCATAGTTCAACCTATAACAATGTCTTTCTGTGCTGACCTTAGTTTCGGCTCAGAATATTGTTATAAGCATTAACATATCCCAGTCTACTTTCAAAAAAATATTCCGTTAGTTCAGGACAAACCTAATAACCCTACAATAGTATACTTTCAGTTATAACCCTGTCATTCTTTGTGTTCTTATTACCATATGTTATTCCTACATATGCCGTAACACATTATATTGTTATCATATTTCCTTTAATCAGACAAATGTGTTTAGCAAAACTGATAATATATGTATATTTATCATGTAAAATATTTATGTATATACATTCCTATATATTGCCTTTATATATTACTACATATATGTTCTTATATACATATATCCACATGTATATTCACATTTGTACAAATAAGAGTTCCTCTATATTTATTTACATGATTCTTTGAAGTGTCCTTCACCTCAGAGATTACCAGGTAAGGATCGTTTCCCTTCAGCCTAAAAAACATTTTTTAGCATTTCTGTAATATAAGGCCCTTAGAAAAAAATTCAGCTTTTTTAATTTTAAAAATGTCTCCATTTCACCTTCTTTTTAAAAAATATTTTTGTGGCGTGTGGAGAGAGGACTCCTTCATCTCTTGTCAAAAGATCATATTTTCTTGCTTTTTTGGGTATTGTAATTTTTTTATTGAATTTGAACATTGTGTATTTAATAAAAAAACAGTAAGGACTTAGGTAAATAATATATACACACAGAAAAGGGCACATGTTCAGAGGGGTTGTTAGTGCAGCCAGATGAGTCAACCTCGTGTGTAGCTGAGGGAAGTGTGAGGAGCTGAATTGTGTCCTCTTTCCCTTAAATTCATATGTTGAAGTCCTAATTCCCAGTACTGCAGAACTTGACATATTTAAAGATAGGGTCTTTTAAGAGGTAATTAAGGAAAAGTGAGGTCATTAAGGTAGGCCCTAATCAAAGATGACTGGCATCCTTTTAAGAGGAACACAGAAACACAGAGGGAAAACCCTGGGAAGACGCGAGGAGAAGACAGCCACCTACAAGCAAGGAGAAAGGCCTCAGAAGAAACCAACTCTGCCCACAGCTTGATCTTAGACTTCTAGCCTTCAAAATCATAAGGAAACAAGAAAAATTCCGTTTAAGCTACCTGCTCTGCAGTTCTTTGTTATGGCAGCCCCAGCAAACTAATGACAATGAGTCTGGGCTTTGTTGTTGTTTTAATTAAATTTAGTTCACCACAGGCTCAAATTTTGGGGTCACAATCAGAACCTTCTCTTTAGCAGGACTTGCAGCCTTAATGCCTAGAGGTTTTCTCCTTAGTTCTCATTCTCTGTACTCAGAAGTCTCAAAGGCGTATCTCGGCTCTCCTTTTCCTGCCCCAATGGTATAGGGCCACTTCTTGTTACTTCTGCAAGGCTCAGAGCACTTGTGGGATTTCTCTCAGTTTTTATCTCTGCCATCAATGCACTAAGCATCTGTGACTTAGGGAATCTCTCCTTAACTCTCCTTCCTAATGGAAAACAGACACTGGGACATTCAGTGGAGAGTATCTGTGGTCTCTCCATGGTCCTCAGACTTCAGCAGGCTGCAAGGAAGTCTCAGCTCCCCTCACTCCCCTAGCCGCATCCCCCAGCCTAAGGTCCAGCCTGTACACGTGCAGCTCAGATAGGAGGGGCTCTCTCGGCTTTCCTGCCCCTTCTCCCGAGGCAGACTGCCTTGGCCTTGTGCAGTGTAAGGCCCAGAGTGTGGACGCAATTCTCTCAATTCTCACTGCTCACACTCAGACGACAGCAGACTCAGCATTCTCAGTTCTCTTGCCCTGGCCCTGATCCTTCTCCTGAGCGCTCAGTGAAGATGAATGGAACAGAGATGTAGATCACATAAACATTCCCTTGTATATGGGGCTCCTAGGGATTCTAAATGAAGAATTTTCATTTCAAAAATGAGACCAGTTATGGATCCTGTACAGACTAGGAGGGGTCACATTTGAATTTTAATTTATTCAATTACTTACTCTTTGAGCTGTACTCTTTGATGAGCTAAAATAATTGATTTTGTAGGCTATTCGGCTGACTTTTATCATTAGGTCGGGAAGGACGTTCTTTTTCTACAACTTTCTACATCCTAAATAGAAACAGCAGCCCTTCACATTTATTTTTAGTTTTCCTTTCTCATTTCCCCAACTGCTTCCATTCCTTTTCATTTCTCTTTTTTTCTTCATGGCTGTGCGTTTTGATGTCCTAGTGGCCTCTATCTATTTAACAGTTTGAGGTTTGTCATTCCATTTTTTTTCATAGCTCACAATTATCAAGTATTTCCTAAGTGCATATAGCACATTAAGAACATTACCCATATTATGCCATTTAACTTTCAGAAAAACCCTACAAGGAAAATGCTTTAATGACGTGCCCTTTACATATAAGAAAAATGAGTCTTACATAACTTGGGCAAGGTCACAGAGCTTGCAGTGGGTGAATTTAAACCTGGTTAGTTTGACTCTTTAAGGAGCTCTTGACTGGTATACTGTTTTTACTTCCCACTACACTAAACTTGTTTCTTTTCTGTGCCTTTAGATGATGTGAAATCACATGCTTTACAGAGTGCTGTAACTCAGAGGCGATGTGCAGTTAGCATTAATACTGAGACTCTGCCCACTTAATTTTTACATTAAAAAAGGGACACACGAAAGATAAAATAAACTTCAGATTGCACATAAAATAGATGTGGAGCCTAAGTCTGTGTGATAAAACAATACTCACACTTCAAAACCAAAAACTGCAATACAGGTCCCGTTTTACCAAGTTACACCTTCAGGAAGAAGGAAGAAAGAAAAATTGGCATTGGACTTAACAGGCATGACACCAGACTGTACATCCAAAGGCTGAACAAAGACTCTTTCTAAGCTTCCAGGCAGGAGAAGAAAAAAGGAAAGTGGAAAGAGCAACACAGAGGGCAATTCCTTCATTGATTTTTAAACAATATATGCTTTGATGATGACTATTGCTTCCTTTCATTAACTTAAAAGAACAAGCTAATACTCATGGAGATTTAAAGACTCAATGAGATATGCTCATTCTGAATGTGACTTTCACTATATATATGTGTGTATATATATACACACACACATTTTACTTAACATAGAACAACTTATTATGGTCTTAAAATTTTTAGTATGCAAAAATAAATGATTTTTAGGTAGGAATCTAAAACTGAAAAGCTCATGTTCTAGTATTCATCATTTTAAGCAAAATAAAAAATTTTGATATAGGTAAATAAAATTGAAGGAAGCAATGATCAAAAATAATAAGCAGTTTGATTTGTCCTCTTATCAATTATTATCTTTGGGTGAGCACATTGCAAGAAGCTGTCTTGATACTCTCTTTCCTAGTTCTCTTATGGCACTGATACATGTATATAAGAGTTAGTTTTTAATTAAAACACAACTGGTTAGATTGTTCTTTGTGAAAATAAATTGAGTTTTTTCTTTTCAGACAGGGTCTCAGTGTATCATCCAGGCTAGAGTGTAGTGGTGTTGTCAGGGCTCACTGTAACCTCAACTCCCAAGCTCAAGTGATCCTCCTGCCTCAGCCTCCTGAGTAGCTGGGACTACAGTCACGAGCCACCAGGCCTGGCTAATTTTTCTATTTTTTTTTTTTTTTTTTGAAGAAATGGGGTCTCGCTAGTTATGCAGGCTGGTCTTGAACTCCTGGTCTCAAGTGATCCTCCTACCGCAGCCTCCCAAAGTGCTAGGATTACTGGCATAAGCTACCATGCCTGGCCAAGCTTATTTTAGGTAACTATGTCACATTTTAGTAAATAACTTCTGATTTTAATTAAACTGATTTTCTTCCTCATCTAGGTAGTTAATCTAGTCAACAAAGGCTTAGTAACTACTTTCTGTATGCCCATGACATGGTGCTATTTTATAATAATTATTTCAATAGCAATGTATGGGACAGAGAGATTCAGCACAATAGTAAGCAAAGAGAAAACAGGAATCTTTTCTAATAGTCTACTGGTGTATTTCCCAATCATTGATCAATAGAACACCAGTCTCATGAGATACTGACAGGTATTCCATGATAAAAGGGTTTTTTGGTCAGATGCTTCAAGGAAATGCTGGGTTAATCAACATTAAATAAGTTTATCTATCGTAAAATTTTTCAAAGCACCAATGTGCACTGTGAATCTCCAAGGGGTGATAGAGTATGCAGCTTTCTCCAATTTATTTGACCCTAGAAACCTTCTATTATTTTTTTCCAGAACACTCACTCATATCTCACTGGATATGACTATTCCATAAAACACAATTTAGAAAGTGCTGATCTAGGTAAAGTCAGGATTATAGAGGTATCACTGGAAATATTGAGAAAGGTGCAAATTCATTAGGCATGGTGAAGGAACAACAGCAAAAGAAAACCTTGGAGAGTATAATAAAAGATCATGAGAGAAGGAACAAAGCTAATTAACACCGTGCACCTAGATAATAATGGAACTACCAACATAATTGAGATATTGCTAGGGCTTGCCTGTAATCCATTACTTCATTCATTTAATCATGTAGTAAGTATTTACTTAGCATTCAGCATTATTTAGGCTAGCAAGGGGGATTTAGTGAAAGAAAAAATATGGTTACGATTTCAACCATAATTCTTAATGAATGAACTACGGTATTCTCTAAAAGACAATGTAAGCAGACATCTTTCAAAGTATCTGTCCATCTCTTCTTTGAGAACAACCATCTGTCTCCCTGTCCATAAAACAGCTCCGTATGCACTTTGCATACATTCATACATCTACTTTTGACCAAGATTTACAACCTAACCCATATTTTCTTTCCTGGGTATTTGGCTAGCCCGTTGTGGCTGATTTCTTAAGCTGAGATGTAAACATGATTTCTGTGAGACTTTTTTGGCCATTTGCACACCTTAGCAGTAATGAGAAAAACAAGTGAAAACAAGAGAGTGCAATATAAAGGGGATAAGGGAAAAAAGAAGGAGAGAAGGAGAAGAAGAGGGGAAAATAGGTAGCTTTCTGAGTCTCTGATGTTTTTACAGTTCTTTGTCCTAGGACACCAGGAACTCAGCTGACAACACAATGCTTTTGCAAAAATTTTTCTTTTTCAATCAAGCTATTTTTTACTGAGTTCTTATTTTTTTTTTTTTATTTATTTATTTTTTTGAGACAGAGTCTCACTCTGTTGCCCGGGCTAGAGTGAGTGCCGTGGCGTCAGCCTAGCTCACAGCAACCTCAAACTCCTGGGCTTAAGCGATCCTACTGCCTCAGCCTCCCAAGTAGCTGGGACTACAGGCATGCGCCACCATGCCCGGCTAATTTTTTCTATATATATTTTAGTTG
>CM052449.1:8951372-8967802 GCA_028533085.1 Varecia variegata | reverse complement strand
TGAGTTCTTATAACTTGCAATAAAAAGACTTATGATTAAAACAAAAATGACATGAATAAATTACATATGTGAAATTTGGAGAGTGTCAATAGTGAAAAAATTACTTCACCTTTTAAGAAACATTATATTAGTTAGAAAGTTAGTATGGCTGTAATATTACATGTGTATAAACACTATAAGAATTTAATTCCCAATTGAGTTCAGAAAACTGGGTAATATACTGCTGCAATCTATACAAGTACATCAAAATCCAAGTAAAATATAATAATCTTGAAGTATTGACTTCATAGGGGTAGTTTTTCACATTTAAACAAGGTGGATATGCAAAATACATAGATGAGGGGATCTGTTATACTGCTCTCACTCTTGGGTCTTAAAAATGGTAGTACTCGAAGGCATTTGCCCAAAGATTGGCAGGAATTCTTTCAACAACTTAGCATAGTGCTTGATGGGAAGGTTAGAATGTTTAGACAGAATTGATTAGAATTAGTCTTTACAAAATATCATGCCAACACATGGATACAATTAGGACACATGTTCAATGAAATGACTTTGATTCTGGCAGTAGGCATTATGATTTTTGGATGAATCCAAATTACTTGGACTTCTTTAAAAACAGAGAAAAAACATAGTACAACTTGAGATACTAATAATTCACGGCCCTGAATAAACAAGATGAAAGATTTTGTTGTTCAACTAAAAAATACATGTTCACAAAGTAATAATGGGAGCATAAATAATCTCATTACATCACCATGAAGATAAACATTTCCCCTACTAATTTGTAATAGTGTCAGCATCAGTCATCTGTGTATGTTCCAAGTTGTGCTTTCAGAAAATGAAAATAAATCTTTTCTATATCCATAGTACTTTTAAGCCAAAGAGGTTCCCAAAGAGTCACTATCTGTATAAGTTAAATTTCACTAATTCTCACTTTGCTCATCTGCAAAGCATATCATTCTCACCGAAGTCTCACCCAAAGTCTCACTTGAATTCTCAGCATGGATTTGTAAGATCTCAGCAAGATCTCACATTCCAGAGATGTGGAGGCTCTCATGCAAGCAAAGTGGTATTTGCTTTGTAGAAATAGGTGCTATGTAAACAGAAAGCACCACTGCCCTTCTGTGGCAGCACTGAGTCTCTGGGGGTTTTATATACTATCACTGAAACAAAGTCCAATTTTATTTCATGCTAAGATTCTTAAACAGGACTGTCCCTAAGCGATATTTTGAAGTAGAAGAAGTTGAGTTTTGGCAAAGCAGTTCCCAATATATTTATAGCTATCTCTTTGAGAAATGAACACTGCCCTCAAAACTCAAAAAAGAACAACAACAACAACAACAACAAAAAAAAACCAGGAAAGAATAATCTTTTCTGCAAGAGAAAAGGACCAACCATCCTTCATGCTAGGGTACCATACCAGAACTTTCTAAGTAGGGAGGTTAATATGTCAAACTGTGATTTAGACTTGTACCCTTAATTTATAATTAAATTAAACTCATCATTTGTGAGATGAATAATGTTAAATGAAATTGCTTAATGAACTCAGTCATGGGTAAACCACATTATAAATACTCATTATTCTCCAAGAGCTTCTTTCGTTTAAAGTGAATACATTATTAAAGAATCTGAAACATGTATTATTTTCATCCTACTAATCATTAAGTCATTGCAGCAATCAATAGTAGGTAGAACCAGGAAGGCTGATCAGACTGGCAGTGTAGGGCAGGTGTTAAGAGCAGAGAGTCTCTGAGATTAGGCTTTTTAGATTTGTCTCCAGGCTTCATCACTTAGTAGCTGTGTGATTGTTGGCCAAGTTATTCAATCTCTCTGTGCCAGGCTTCTCCTACTGTAAATGAGACATTAATAGTACTTCTATTTAAGGGTTGTTACAGAATCAGGTAAATTAACAGCAAACTTTGCACATAGCCATGTTATGTAAGTATTGACTATTATTATTATTATTATCATTATACTGGTACCCCTTCCTGCCTTGCTATCAAACTAACTCAGGAGAGCTACCCTGTAATATGCACCAGTTTGGCCCAAGAGTCCTTGTTACTGAGGTTTGCTGTCTACTTAGATAGCCTTGTTTCTGCGTCTCCTCCCTTCATCTCCTCAATCTCCTATCCTATGCAAACACAAAACATGATAGTGACTCATAATCTTCAAAGCAATGGGTTCATATTTTTCAAAACATTTTAATGCAAAAGAGAGATGTAAAATATTGGGAAATTAAGCAGGTAGGGTGGGCTAAGGAGGGTAATGTCCCCTTTGAAGCAACCAGACACTGCCATTTATTCTACTTTTTTTTTAATGCAACCTATTAGTATAATTCCAATATGGTAAGAGGTAGTACGTTTTAGCAATAATTACAACTGTACCAGTTCTAAAGGAAAATACATGAACGTTTCTAAAAAGATAAGTTTTTTTTTCCACAAATAGAAATTTTAAATAAGTCTAAATGAATATAGGGTCAAGTAAAGATTCAAGATTCTGCAGAACAGTAGTAATACAATGTCCCTTGATGTATGAGAGAAATTATAATTAGTAATAAAAATATTAATCAGAGGCAACAAAGGGTAGAGGGTTATAGGATTATTTTAGGGTCTTTGAAAAGCAGCATTATCCAGATTAAAATTATGAACTGATGAAGTATACTATTGTCTTAGGTGGTTAAATACAATGACGGACAATTTAATACGAGGATGAGAAGTCAAAAGGAAATACAATTGTGCACTATGTCTATGTCAGATACATTGCAATGTCTGAGTAGTATATGACATTTCATTTAATTTTCATAAAAATCTGTATATTTAATATTATTATTTCCTTTTGGAGATTAAGATAGCAAAAATCAGGAAGATTATGTACAGGTAATTTCACCATTAAATAAAAATTGTTATTTACCTTAGATCTGTATCATTTTAAAACCTGTGTTCTTTCATTAGCACCAAACTTCAAGAATTTTCTTTCATAAAGTATAATATAAAATAGAATTATAAAATAAGGGATTTATAAGCATAAATTAGGAAATATATCCTTGGTCCTGAAATTAAATTTTTAATTAATGATTATTTTGTTGTTTTTGATCCCTCTTGAGAAAGAAGAAATTTCATCACATCACCCTTGCCATAGAGTAGACAATACTGACAGGACATTAAACCAGAGATCAAAAAAGGAAAAAAAAAATAACTTTTAAAAATGTTTAAGGAGAATATAAACAGCATACAGTCAATGTCTCCAACTTGATTCTTACCTAGCTTTTGTGTTTGAAGAAATAGGCTGAATTATGAATTACATAAAATATGAATACTTAATAAGCAGTTTAATCCAAATAAATGGATATTTAGAGAAAAGGAAGTGGAACTGAAGACCCACACAAGCAATGGCCACTCTACATAAAACATTCATTTAGTCACTATCATATTGGTGGTTCCAACTAAAATAAATCATTAAATCATGTAAAAAATAAGTTTTTTTATTCTTGTAGATATTTAAGTGAGAAATTACTTAAATTCTTTATCCATAGTTTTCTCATTTCTTATAAAGATCAAATAAAAAGTCATGTAAACATACATTCTAAACTGTAAAATGTTAAGAAAACATAATGGCATTTAACTTATTCTATAAACACTTAGAGTTCTTAATAGTCACACACTTGCAGAAACCACTTGGTGAAATACATAAAACAGAGCCAAAGACAATGCTGTCGACAAATGCATTTTTCCCCCTTTATTTATTTACTATTAAAAATTAGTCTTAATGATATGCCTAGAATACCCACACCTCTATTAGGCTTTATTCCTCCTTCGAGAAGCTTAGGCATCTTCTCTGTGAAGTCTTCCTCATCACACCATGCTGAGTCACATGTTGTACCAGTGCAAAGCTACATTACCCTGTGTTGACCCCTATCCAAGTTCTCACAGCTTTGTATTACGCATTTTTATATATTTGCCTGACCTCTCACTAGGAATTTGAGGTGTATGAAGGCACAATTGGTCTATATTCAAATTCAAAAATATTCACATGAACAAGTAAAACATATCTAACTTAGGGTTGATAAATAAATTTTAAATTAATAGAGTAACCAATATATATGTTGATACATATATATACCAATTAATGGTGGTATGTATGTATATGTACATAGATATATATGCTTTATTCTAACACTTGAGATTATTGTCCAAAAAGTAAAAAATTAGCATAAAAGTATCTAATATTTATAAACTAAGTCCATGTACTTTTTTAAACAGATACTACCAATTATGTTTATGATTGGATTTTTCTGAACACCGTTACATAAACAGCAACCTACCACAAACATATATACTTTATCTGGTTTGTTCACTGCCTTATCCCAGTGCCGAGAACACTGCTTGGCACACACCAAGTGCTATATAAATAATTGCTGAATGACTCGACTGGATGAAAAACGATACTTTACTTTAATGTAATTACATCCAAGGTTCAAAGTTCATATGGCATTGCTCCATTTGCTACATTTCACTTTCTACATTTACGGCTCTTTTTGGGTCAATAACACCACCCAGGTCATTTCTCAAAATAATTTCTTGTTCTCTACTTTAAACAAACAAAAAAAAAAGCTATCCATACTTCAAAAATAATTGCAAATATGCAGTATTTGCATTTTTTAATGAAAGGCAAAAAATTTATCTCTACAGAGTCTGAGAAGGATACATTAATGACACACATTTAAAATAGATTTATTAACTATATGTAACAAAGTATGTAAGCTGCTCTGGGGACAGTTTAACTGTTAAATAAAATTATATTGTTATATTTAATTTTGTCATGACAACGATTTTTCTTCACTTCAAATTCTTAAAGATACCCCATATTCATTAGACTCAAGGCAGAGGTAGAAGAGTATCTGGCAGGGCATAAGCCAGCCTTTCTCAACTGGTTCCACAAGGTAACTACCCCCTACATAAAATACCCTGATAGATTACATTCTCAATTCTTTCAAGAATTATGAGACTGGCATCATCCCAGATACATACGAAAGAAGTAATTCATTACATACAAGAAATACCTTAAGAGGCATTTAGGGCTTCATTCTTTCAAGGAACTCAGGTTGGAAAGGGCTTGAGTAGACACTCAATAAATATTTGTTGAATGAATCTTTTGCTCAAATCTGTTCTTCCCATTTTTCCTTCCTATTATATATCTAGTAATACAAGCCAAAAAAACCTCAGGAGTCATCATCAACATATCTCATGGCCTCATATCCTGTATCCAATTCATCACCACGTGTCTAACTGCCATCAGACCTCCCTTAGACTCTAATAACCTACAAGAGCTGCTTGCTGGTTCCAATGTGGATATCCATTCCGGCCCCTCAAATCCACTCTAAAGCCATATCTTTTCAAAATGCAATTCTAATGGATTATTTTGCACACCTGCTTAGATCTAGTCAACAGATCTTTATTGTTTAGGCTTCAAACAAAATGCTATAATGTAGCCAGTAAGACTTTGCATAATCTGAGATATTCCTGTAGTTCTGGCTTTGTTGTTTATTCAGTGATACACTGTAAATGTAGTTTTCAAGTGTAGCCTTATGGCCAGACTGATTTCTGTTCTTGGAACACTATTTCCATCCCACCTCCATGCACCTCCTGATCTTTCTCCTGTGTTTCATTCAGCCCATGTCCCTTATAGGGTGGTAATGCATGATACCCACTGCCACCAACACCCCAGACTGGGTCAGATTCCTTTGTTAGACACTCTTACAGAACAGTGCCCCTATCCTTCAGAGAACTTCTATCAGACTAATAATATGCCTCTTAGGGTTATTATTTGAATGTTCACCCTCCTCAGTAGAGACTCCCTATGGCTTAGCATAGTGGCAGACACAGAAGAGGAATGTGATAAATACATGCTAAAAGAATTAAGAGCAGGGACAAATTGGATACCAGTTACTGGCAATTACAGGTAATGATAGAAGAGACTGGATCAGTTTCTGAAAGATAAAATGTGTTTTATTTTGGAGAAATTTAAACCGAAGTATTTTTGAAAAGACTGCATCCTAAAAATCAAAATTCATAAAAGAAGATGATATAGTATTTTGTGTTGCCAATTCATTCATATCAAAATCTTTTTAAATTATAGAGTTGTGACTACGCCACTCTGCTTGAACAAAGTTTTTCTTTAAAGAAAAAAAAAAATTAAAGTCACCTTTTGTCTTGCCCACTTTTGCAAGGACCCAAGCAAACTGATCGAGATGGTCTCATGGAAAATCAAGACATTACTGAGTAAGGACTGATATCATCCAGAAAGTGTGAAGGGATAAATTGAACCGAGACCTTAAGTTAGGGAAGAAGATGACGTGGCAAAGACCAATATAAGAGGGCAGCAAGAATAGAATAAGATTTCAAGTCAGTGAGCCTGGGCCATTGCCTCAAATTGCAGAAATGTTATTCCAGGCCACTGTGGGAAAGATTAGTACTAGGTCAAAAGGGCAAACAATTTCATGTTAGAGAGCTTTTAAGCTATTTCCTGTTTACTAGCCTGTTAATATGACCTCTGGATCATGCATTTTTTTCCAATATTTTTTCCTGCAGAGATGACAAAACTGGAGACTGAACAGGTAGTTTTGTCACTTTTTGCTCATTTTTTTCCTGAAAAGAATGACATAATAGTTACTTTATGATATGACTAAACTTCGCATTGAGGAGGAGGAGGAAGTAGCATGTTAGGGCTACAGTGAGTTCTTCAAGAACTCACTGCCTTGAATTGAATCTGAACTCCACTGCTTACTAGCTATGTGACTTTGAGAAAAATATTTAAATTCTCTCCGATTCACATTCCTCATTTTTAAAATGGAAACAAAATTGTCATCTACACTGTTCTTAGGAGGACTGAATGAGATAATTCACAGAAAACATACACCCAAATGTCTGGCACACAGCAAATATTTAATAAATCTTAACCATTCTTTTTCTTCTCCATCATTATATCCATTGTCTTCTCCTCCGCCTCCCTCTTCCCCCCTTCTTTTTCTTCTTAGTGTTATTTTAATTATTATTATCCCGCCACGTGTATAAAAATATATCTTACTGTATCAGACTGAATTAGCAAGAAAAGCTTTGGGAAAATGAGAGGCAATGATGAGAATGTTAATTTAAAGAAGGTTTTCCACTCTATCCTCTCATTGTTGGAAATATGTCCTTTGTAACACCCAGTGAGAGAATTATACGGACATTTTTGTTTAATCCAACAGCCAGAAAGCCAATATTGGTATGAATTAGCATTCTCTTATTTTAACAGAATAATCTGCATATAGTAGGATTTTACTCTGAATATAGAAGGATTTAGAGAACGTTTTAAATGAAAATGAAGAGATTTGGCTCACTGATGTCAGGTCAATGGTTGTATGTAATTTTACCTTAAAAGACTCCTTTTTTTTGAAATGTTTAAGAGAAATTCAGCTCCAAAGTTTTCTTTATTTTGTACACATGCCCCCAACTTGGTTCTTTAAACTCTCAGAAAACACTGAAAGCAACACTGGTTTGACATAAACACATACCAACACGGCCACAGACATGCAGGCAGCCTCTTGATGAATAATTACTACAGTCTAATTGTCTGACTAGAATTGTGCTTACAAGTACAGGCAGACATAGATGAAAACAGCAATTTCTTCTACCCTTAGTCTTCACTTGAATAAATTCTGAAGGTAAAGATTAATTGGCTTTTTCTTCCTTTAAGGCAGGAAAGAAGAGGTGTAACTATTTTTTCTTCTTTTAATTTTCAGTATCACAGCAAAATTTAAAATGACAAATCAAAGAAAAAAACTAAAAATTGTCTTGTTTTACTGTAATTAATTAGTTCGCTATCCTGTTGACTGTAAGTAAAAGGAAAATTAGCTGTTTGGAAGAATTAACTAAGCACCACTGAGCATGAAAAGGGTTATATAGGTTATACTGGGAACAGTTAATATACTTAAAAAGATTTTCATTAATATTAAGAGCGGCCGGGCACGGTGGCTCACGCCTATAATCCTAGCACTCTGGGAGGCCGAGGCTGGAGGATCACTCGAGGTCAGGAGTTCGAGACCAGCCTCAGCAAGAGCAAGATCCCGTCTCTACTAAAAATAGAAAGAAATGATTTGGACAGCTAAAAATATATATAGAAAAACATTAGCTGGGCATGGTGGCGCATGCCTGTAGTCCCAGCTACTCGGGAGGCTGAGGCAGAAGGATTGCTTAAGCCCAGGAGTTTGAGGTTGCTGTGAGCTAGGCTGATGCCACGGTACTCTAGCCCAGGCAACAGAGCGAGACTTTGTCTCAAAATAAATAAATAAGTAAATAAATAAAAGAGCATATATTTTAACAAAAGGTGAATGAAGAGGATCAAAGTGCTAACACATGATATCTCAATTGTGAAGATTTTTAAATGCAAAAAATGCAGAATTAATACAACAAGAAAATTAATAAAATTTCCTTTTCAATTCAGATTTTACCGATTTACCATGTAAAATACTGTTATAACTATAAACACTAAGAAATTTCCAGGAAGGACAGTATCTTGAGGTCAACTATCTAGAGGAGGGGGACATAGCAATATCTTTCTTAGAAATTATCAGACAAAAATTTTACCTGTGATAATTTCATTGCAATATTCAGGCCTCAGTCCATGTATGCTATTAAAATAAACTATACAATTGAGAAGGGATATATTTAATAAATAAGCAACTAGAAAAAAGTAAGAAGAAATATAAAAAAAGAGGATAACAAAGGACTAATCAAAATTAAAGCCATATAAGACTGTTCATTATCAACATGTACTCCGTTAATGAGATAAGTCCTCTAAAGAGACTTTATTGTCTAAAATAACATTGAAAACAAAAGTAGGAACAAAAACAAACCCATAAAATTATAATCATAAAATCTATTCATGATACAGAAATTAACTATCTTAAAAGAAGTGCCAATTTACATTGCATACACTAAACACAAGAGTAGAAAAGTCAGCTACACTGTTTCTTTGTCTACTCTTGCATAATAGTTGAAGGCAAGAGAATGACAGGTACACAAGACACTAGTGTAGATTCGAGCACCTGGGCTTCTTTGGGAGACTGACTTATTAAATAGCTTTATTTTATATTCCACCTCCACCATCATTGCCTCAGACATTTAGATGGGTTTGGTTTTAAGCTTTCCTCAATGTCAGTTTAGAATTGAAATTTCTCAGGTATCCTCAATTTAGTTACCAATTATCCATCTACTTTCCAGCTTCCAAAGTTGTCTAGCTATTGTCTTCTCTCTTATTTCTTCCATTGTGGCAGATTTATGTCTTAAATCTCTCTTTACTGTCATTTCAGTAAGGGCTTCTGAAGGCATAGCAATTAGTTGTATGAGTTTAATCTGCTATATTTACTGGGAAGTTCTTGATCGTATTTTTCTGTATTGTTAAAGAACCACCCCCACCCCCGCCAAATTTTTTAAGAAAAAAGCATAAAGCCAGCTTTATTATATATATATATATATATATATACACACACATACACATATATATACATACATACATAATTTCTTAAAATATACCAGAAGTATCCTAAATTGTGTAAGAACAGGATTTAAATATTTTTCATTGGTAATTTTACTCTGTTCTCCTCTTTTTACTTGTTAAAAACTCCAACAAGGAGTTTCCAACAGAAACTTGATGTAGATGAAATTTTAACTATTTGCTCTCACAAGAATGAGAAGCTGCACATTTTTGCTTAGTCAGTAGTAACCTCCAGAAGTTACACGTGCCTCCTCCAGAACATAAAGTCCTTTGGTAGAATATGCTCCTTTTGAAACAGTTGGTATAGCTTGATTGAACAAAGAAAGAAAAATATGAGATAAGTTTCAGCTCCTAGAACTTTCAAGTGTGAACTACAGTGGCTCTGCTCTGAATGGCACCCTGGTGACCAGAAAGTAGCAGTGAGCCACCTTGTGAGTTTCAGTTATTGGCCAGGAGTACTTCGAACGCCAGGTAAAAACTGAATCAAAAATATCATACAAGTTGCTATCAATCCTAAAGCACGATTCACTCTCTGTGTCTCTCTCTCTCTCTCTCTCTCTCTCTATATATATATACACACACACATATATATGTAGGTATATCACATTTTGCAAATGCCTACCAATATAGCTACCAAACAAAAATAGAACATTTAAATGTGGATATTAAGTAGCATAGAAATTTCTTTTAAAAAATCTGTATCTCCTTCCAAAGGAAACAATTTTCTTGCCTTTTAGTTCTTATCAGTTAATAAATTAAAACTAGAAAAACAAAAACAAGTACTGAGGGAAAGTTTTTCATGGAAGATTACAATAAAAAAGGTCAAGTAGAAAGAACAAAGGAGATCTGTGAGAAGGCTAATGTTCTCAATTAGTAGTAACAAAAGCAAACAAATAAAAAATAGATTGGCTCTTCTTGTTGCAAATTTACAACCAATAATTGACCCCATAGTAAATTGGAATGTGGTTTTCAATATGAAAACAATACAATGAAGGTAGAAAATAGAATTAAATCATGGTAAAACTTATAAAGTCTATGAGATGACTTAAAGAGTGCTAAAATAGCCACGGATTATGCCTCTCCTTCTATTATATATGTGCTCTGTTTGCAATGTGAATTTGCAACCACTCAAAGATATTGTTTCTTTCTCTGTGAATTGTTTCTGTGACTTGTTTCTACACTCCTGGGCTCACAGGATCCTCCTGCCTCAGCTTTCCAAGTGGCTAGGGCTTCAGATGCCCACCATCACACCCAGCTAATTTTTAAAATTTTTTGTAGAGATGGGGTCTCTGTATGTTGCTCAGGCTGGGCTCCAATTCCTGGCCTCCAGCGATCCTCCTACCTTGGCCTCCCAAAGTGCCCACCACATCCCACTCCTTTAATTCTTTTTAAATGTCTTGTATGCTCCAGGCATTTTTTTAGATTTTTAAATTAATAAATTTATTATTAATAGAAATGGGATTGTTCATCTCTATTATATTGCCCAGGCTGGATTCAAACACCCGGGCTCAAGTGATCCTCTAGCATCAGCCTCCCAAGACTACAGGCACGTTACCTACTTAGCCACTGTTTTTGACACTAACATAGAGCAATGACTAAAAAAGACAAAGCCCCTACGCACATAGAGGTGATATTCTAGTTGGATTAGACAAAAATGAATACATAAAAATTTTAAATAGATTATAATGCTTGGTAGTCATATCTGAAGAACAATAAAAGAAGAGAGAATAAGAGGTCTGTCTGATGGGGGTGGGGACCAGGAACTGCTATGTCAGACAGGGAGGTTAGGAAAGGCTTCTGTCACGAGGTGACTTTTAAGGAGAGACTGAATAAAGGGAGCATCTTTCCACATGCAGTGTGGCCTTCCTTGACACCCTGGATTTTCTTTCTCTATTAGACTTGATAAATATACCTTTATTCTCTTAGCAGTAGGGTGATTACTGTGCTAAAAGTTGCTTTAAATCTAGTGTGGCTTGTTGAAACTATCAGAAACTAGCCTTTATATTTTAATCACCAGGATCTCAACTGATTGCTTATGTTCTGCAGTGAAAGAAAGTGCAGGAGAGATGAATGGCACATGGAATAAGTAATGACCTTAAGCATTAGCTGCCTCATGGCAGACAACATCAATTGCTTAATATCAATCACTTTTTAAACTGCATACTACAAAGTTTGGAAAGAGATTCTTCTGAAGTTCGCCACTTGGGATAAATTCAATCTTTTTGAGGTGATTCTCAATGTAAGCACATATAATGCTATTAGTGAGAGTCCTGTATTGAGTATTATGTTGGCAGCCTTTGAATTTTCCACTACACAGGCAGTTTTCACTTCTGTGCCGGCCGGTAATTGTGAATATTGCAAATATAGATAGCAGCAGTACCTTTTTATTTTATACTTTTTTTAAGCTCTAGATATTTTATTTCCTTTGTGAAAATTACTATTTTTTCAATTTTGTTAAAAATTCAACATGTGTGGAAATAAATTCATTATTCATCAAGCATCCTTGCCAACGTATTTGGACAAATTCACAATGATTTTGATGCACAGCATGTAGGAATTTTGTACATGCCTCTTTCTTCACAGTTGTAATCTTGTACTCAATAAGATCAAGTTGCAGCATTGCTATCACATTGCTCATTTTTGTAGATGATTTATTCCCACATTTGCATTTCAGTTTATATATTTCATTTAACACTGTACCATTATTAAAATTGAATCTACCACTGCAACATGTAAACAGGACTCACTCTTGACCAATTTTTAAACACAAAACAATCCTTAGAAAACATCCGTAAAAAATTTCTGAAGAACACAGAATTTCATAACTAGGGCTTAAATGTATCTTGTCAAATATTAGGTCATTAAGTATGAAATGTCTGATTTTCTTAAGTACTAAATTTGACAGTTGATATCTCTGACATTTCACTTCGACACTTCTTTTTTTTTTTCTTATTGTGAAGGTACGTCTTCAGTCTTTCAAATATATGTTTTGGCTTGTGATTATCTTTCAATTTTTTTTTAAGAGCAATTTTTGTAAAACCATGGAGTCAAAAACTTGTGTTATTTTTTGATATGAGTTCCATTATGGAACCAATGCAGTGCAGACAGCTTGAGTTAATTGTCTTTAGCTGTGTGTTACTGTATCTACTAAAGGTAATAACTATCCTGTAAAGTAAGGAAAAGGTCATTGTTGAAATATGAAACTCTTTGGAAACTAGTTAAAAAATGGTTCATACTTTTGATTGATCCAATCAATAAATAAAATAAAAGATATATAGTTTTAGGACAAAACACAGAAATCATCATCATTCTTTTCACCATCTAGCTTCCGGTGAGCCTTTGAACTACTGCTTCTGATTCCTAAGGAGCCTTTTAGCAGCCCGTATCACCTGGACATCTGTCACAAGTGAAGAGAGCAGCCTTCCCACCAGTCAATGATTCATTTGATAAAATCCACAATAATCATATGGCTGAAAGAACAGTATCAAAATCATGCTAAGTATTGTATTATATCTGCTTTCATTTCTAAAATATTCATCATAAGCTTAAACTGGTCACATTTCAATCTGACTAAAGTTACTTTTTTAAAAAAGAAAAAATTATGCGAATTAGTGGGAACATTTTCGAAGGGAAAAATAAGCAAATCCCATTTCGACTTTATTCTGTTAAATGACCAAATTTCCATTTTTACTATGCTGAATAAATAGGAAATGTATGTGGTTTACTCGAAAACACCAAAGGAAATGAGTTCCTGGTCACTAGGATTCCTTTCCACTAAATTTACACACTCACATTAAAAAATATAATTGATTTTTTAATTAATTCATGCACATGGTATTAATTCACAATGTAAAGAAGATAAGATATTCATCGAAGATATTTTTCACTTACATCTTTGTCCTCTCAGGGACGTAGCTTGCCTTCCTAGAGGTGCCCCTACTCTGCAAGCTTGCTAATAATACTCATGTTTTGAATGAACTTTCTCTTTCAAATTAAATTTACCATAGGCAGTATGATATAGACAGCTGGTTTTTAAACAAAAATCTGCATCTTTTTTTATTCCTGAGTGTGAGAAGTTGTGTACTATAAACTGTATAGAACAGTAGAACACTGTCATCAGGTGTGGGCATGTGACTGTTTCTTGCCAGTGATGGTGACCTTTTCTGGCCAGGGATTTTGCGGAGCTGTTAGGATTCCTTTGTGTTGTGTCCATCTCCTGTCTGCCCTGTTGGCTGGATGCAGGGGGACTCCTGGGCCCTAAGAAATATGGGAATCACAAGTTCCATGTGGAAAAAAAATCACCTGTTAAAAGCATCAACTCTGAACATTTATATGGACAAGAAATAAATTTCCATGTGTTAAGCCACTGATATTCTGAGGTTTATTTATGAGAGCATCTAACACCTGCCTAACACAGAATGGTCCTACATATATTAACATTTTTACATAATGGTCTAGAGGGGGAAAAAAAGACATTTTCTCTATGCCTAAGAATATTAAAAGATTTTGGTAAGTGGTTGTCACTTTTTAATCAAATTGCTAATCCCGATAATATGCAAACATTCTTCACCTCACTGTCTTTTTAGTATTTATTTTTTGACCTGTAGGAAATGAATTCTAATCTAAAAGAAATAAAAGACTTTCTCTTTCAATACATAAATGCAATGTTCTGTTCCCCATGATTAAAGCCACTTTTCTTCTATCTTTCTACTGACAAGCAGATAATATGTTAGCAGAATCAACGAACATTTGAATGTTTGCCTATATTCTTACTAAAAACCAAAGAAATAGGATATTTTCTAGTTGCTTGATCATCTCACTATAAACTCTATGAAATTATTTCTCGAGAAATTCTCTCAACAAATGCTTAGACTAAGGTTATTCTTTTCATCTGTCATATCACTTATGTTACTGAAAAATTAAGTTGCATTTTCCTGAGATTGAAAATAATTTTTCTCTGTTCATCATAGGCTTTAAAGATCATTACTGATATAAGGTGACCTATCATGTCTAAATTCGAAATCACACACCGTATAAACTGTAGTTTGCTGACCTACCCCAGGGTAATTCTTGGAACTAGGACCAATTGGAGATGAAGAAACAATGTATTATTCACATGTGTTTAAAATTAAGAATGGGTTACAGGAATGTGAACAGTGACTCAAAGAAAGGTGCCAGGTTAGATTCAATAAAACTATATATTATCTCTTGCATTAAAAATAAAATCAGAACTGCTCATAAAATATAATTAATTCTTATAGCTAGATATCATGCACACATCCCAGTTAGCACAGGACCCACTGGGTATACCCCTATAATCTTGAAATAAATACTACACTGCCCATATTTGCTTTCAAAAGTGTCTTTACTTAAAAAAAAATACGTATCACCCTACATATGACACATCTGGTGCCTATTATATATCATTTCAATTTAATTTGAGGGGAGAGTTTATTAAAGGTAGCTAAAGTAACCATGGATAATATACGCCCGTTTTATTCTGTATATTAAAAAATGACTGCTTACAGGCTATTTTTAAAATTCAGATCGAAGCTGGAGGGTCCTAATTTAATATATTTGTTATCACAATGTTACACATTTGAAAATAACACAGGGCATGCCCAAGGGAAAGAAGGATTAAGACATAACAATATTAGGTGAAGTTGGGTTGCATAATCAGGATTGTACACATAAATACAGGAAAAGGAAATTCAGGAGGAAAAATTCTGAAATACTCAAATGCAGAAAAAGTGAACTAAATACTATGATTTAAAGTATGAAATACTTTATAAACGAATCTCAAATATTCTGGGTGTTTTCCCTATGAACCATGTTTACTTCTTTAATTTTAAGAGCGAGGCTATTAAATATTAATAGCCATGAAAATTAATCATGCACATTCTTGGTCATAAATGACTTTATGAAACCTAATAAAGGTTTTAAAATAGTCTTTAGGGTATAGTCCAAAATAGCACATACAGTATATTTTACCTTGCTTATTAATTATGTATTTGCCCACTGTCTGCAGAGTTAGAATTTATTATGTCAGAAGGTAAAAAATAACACAGGAGTTTAGATTTCTTTGGGACTAGTGATGAATAAATTTTAATTAATCTCAACATTAAAAAAATTTGGAACTCAGATATCTTCTCCCATGTAAAACTGGCAAACAGACTAACCAATAAGAATACTGTTGGCAATGATTTTCCTATTTCATCTCTGCTGTGACTTCCTTTTTACAGTTAATAGCTTCTCAGTTGATAAGGCTTATCTACATAAACACGAATAAATAATCATTATCTCCCATTGTAAGGGAATGCTAACCTATTAAAAAAAAGATTTTTTAACTTGAAAATAACTTTTTTCACCTTCATCTTAAGGAAGTAATTCCAAATTAGTACACAGATAGTCAGTGAAATATTAATTTTTCCAAAAAAGGTAATAACCTTATTGCAAGAACACTGCCATATGCTTGAGCTGATTGGATGTCACTAACAATACCCCCAGTCATATTTCTAATCTAAGTTATATCGTTATGCTACCGCGTGTATCAATGATTTAGGGCCAGGCGCAGTGGCTCACGCCTGTAATAGTACTCTGGGAGGTCGAGGCGGGAGGATCATTTGAGCTCAGGAGTTGGAGACCAGCCTGAGCAAGAGCAAGACCCAATCTCAATTAAAAAATAAAAAATAAATAATGATTAAAAAATAAAACAAAAAAATGATTTAGACTATTCTCAATTAATAGCACAGAAAGTTATAGTAAATTCCATATAACTATGACCTTATAGTGCCCTCATCAAAGACACCCCCCATACAAACAGAGACATGTTTAGGAGATAAAATTCATGGATGAAAATTTCACCCCTTCACTCTTATTATCTCCTTATACACATA
>CM052449.1:8925628-8950872 GCA_028533085.1 Varecia variegata | reverse complement strand
TTTTTTTTCTTTTTTTGTTGAAGTATTCCTGTAGACTTGTATTCTTTGCCAAGCATTACTTCCTCGATACACTAATGAGTCCAAGAAACAGCTCCAAATGTTTATTTTCACAGACTGATAGTACTAACAGTTATGGTGGGTGCTAGCATTTTTTGGAAAGACCCCAAGTCTTTTTGAGCCAAAACACAAACACATATATTTATGTGTTGAAATCAGCCTGTATGCATGAAAAAAAAAACATATTTATTTTTACTGATGAATAGATGTACATAGTTTGAGGGGGCATGTGATAATTTTTACATTCATATAAATTGTAAAGATCAGATCTGTGTACTTGAGATATCTATCACCTTAAATATTTGTCTTTATGCCAGAAACATTCAAATTATTCTCTTCTAGCTACTTGGAAACATACAATAGGTTATTGTAGACTATAGTCACCCTACTGATCTATTTAATATTTAACACCAGGTCTTATTTATTCCATCAAACCATGTATTTGTATCCATTAATCAACTTCTCTTCATTCTCCCTTCCCCCACATGCTTCCTGGCCTCTGGTAACCAACAATCTACTCTCTTTCTATCTTCCATGTGATCCACTTTAAAAAAACATTTTGCTTTTACCACTCGGTAATACTCATTACCAATAAATATGATTGACATAACTTCCTGCTACACAAGTGATAAAAAATAAATGTCTAACTTTACAGAAACCATTATCAATTAATGCATGTTTTCATATTAACAAATATCAGGGTAACAGTTATTTCCCAGCTACTTGGGAAATAACATTTCTCTTAAAGATAAACTCATCACATCAACATATGTTGACAAGATTCAAAATGTATTACATAGAATGAGTTATCAACTCTGTTTAGTAAAATTCTTAATAATAAAGAAACAATGAGTCAATTAAATCTTGTGGTTGGCAGAAAGAAATAGTACTCAGGGAGGAAATTTTAATATGTTTTTAGCATAATCTGACCTCTGCCAGGGAATGAAAAATAAAATCTGAATATTATACAAGGATATACTTAATTATATTGTAAGCCAAAGTTACTATATTGCAGCATAAAGATCCACTTTCATTTTTATAACTTATCAGAAAAATCTTTGTGAAAACACGTGCTGTCTAAATCACATTACATAAAATATTAGAAATTATATAGCATTCTGTTGCTTATACTCAATTATGATTAAGAGAGGCTGGCCTGATATATTTTCTCATTTACTAGTATTCAAAAGTACTTACGTGATAAAATTTTTAACTCATGAGCCCTCACTGTTCCTAAATTTGCACACTAAGTGACATCTGTTTTCTTTATTTATATATACCTTACAAATTTCAAATTATTCCCATTATCACCAGGAAATTCAATTTCATTGCCAGTGCTTGAATATTTTTGCCTGGAAACTTATCCTAATGCAGAAAATAAAATGCTGCATAATTTATTAAGCTTCATAACATGCTCTCATTATCATATGTGAACATGATCAACAACCACTAAGAGTGTGCATGTGCATTTTTTTTTCAAAGCAGTGACTGGTTCATACTTACTTCCTAGTTTAGTAACTTTTATTTCAAATAGCACACATTTTAGACAGAGTTCACAAGGCAATAGACTGTAGTAGTTAGCATGGACATTTTAGCTGGATTACTAAGGACAATATTGCAGGTTTGCCATTTACTGTGTAATTTGAGGATGCTGCATAAACTCACTGTGCTTTAGTTCCCTTAATTCGTGAAGAATAACAACGGTATCCATTTCACAGCAGTGCAGGAAGAATTCAATGAGTTAAATTTATATAAAGTTCTTAGAACATTGCCTGGATCAAAGGAAATTCCCAATAAATATTGCTTACACATAGTTACAGGTGGAAATATTTAGTAATACAAGCAGCTCTGTTCTAATCAATGTTTGGTTTTCCAAGAACTACGCATTATCCAAAACATTTTATACATTTGATTTATTTAAATTTAAAAAAAGGTTTATAAGCTGGACAGTTACAGATTCACAATAAGATTATTTCTATCAAACATTTCAACAATAAAAACTTGGGTGCAGCTGTAATTGAATATTGATAAAACCTGAGCCAAATAAATCCAATATTTGGTTGACAGGAAATTTGTTTCTTTTCTTACCAGGATCAGGAACCCAGTTCTTAAGGCTTTTTTTTTTTTTTATTTAAAACAAACTTCATCATTTTATCACCTTTGTTGCAACAGGCAAAGCCCCAAGTCCCTCAACTAAGGCAGGGTGTTGGCTTAAAATAAATTCTTCAGCAAGCACATTTCTATGTACTTTAAATAGCTCTTTGATACAATGGTAGTAATAGTATGTATTTCATAGTGTTATTGGGAGGAATAAATGACATAATGCAAAGTACATTCTTTACCAGAGTATTCTGCAAATAGTAAGCACACAGTAAGTATTAATAATTATTATTATCAATAATAATTGAGCACTTTTCTTATTTAACCAAACACATTATATCTTGGATATTAAAGCTCAAGTTAAAGGACAAACACCTACATAATTAGTGGGCAAGCTAATAATGAAGCTGAATAGCTATATTGATCAATTCTTTTTTACAATTTTTTGATATATAATAATTATGCATGTTTATGGGGTACATGTGATGTTTTCATACATGCATACAGTGTACAATGATTAAATCAGGATATTTAGGATATCCAATCACCTCATTTATCGTTCATGTTGGAAAAATTTGAAATCCCTTCTAGCTATTTTGAAATATATAATAAATTATTATTAACTACAGTCACCCTACTATACAAACTCAATACTAGAACTTATTCCTTCTATCTAATTATATGATATATGTATATATCATATAAGGTTAATATACCCATTAACCTTTCTTCATCCTTCTTCCCCTCTTCCAACCATACATTGATCAATTTTGTAAGTTTGGTTTCATAAAAACCTTACTTTTGTTTAACCAATGTATTTAATTATATAACTTTGGATGGATTTGAATTCTTCACTTGCTTTTCCTGATACATGCAAAAAGTAAATAAAAACCTTTCCTTGTAAGGAAAGTTAATCTTACTCCCTTAGGAAAAAAAAAATGTCTTTTAAAAAAATCATAGTGAAAAATCAAAGGGTTATACCCAAAAAGAGCAGGCTATGAAAGTTTGTGCTATCAAATATGTTCTATAATCTCAGGAGAATTTCTTAAACTCCATGTAATACAGTTTCCTCCTCATCATATTGTGGATAACAATATTTGTTTGATGTAAGGATTAAATAATTTAATCATGTAAAGCAACATTGTACTTGAAAAATGAAAGGCAGTCAAAATTCTTTGAGACTCAATCCCCCAATAGCCCAGAAATCTTTAAAATCATTGTAATGAGAGAGAAACTGAGGCAAAAAGGCAAGTTATTTATTTTCAAGTCTGTTAAAATACTGCAGCTTTTCTTCCCCCAGAGCCCAGTGCTATCCAATTAATTAGTAACAGAATATATGTTTATAATCTGTTTAGTTCTTTTCCACTTGGATTTAGGCTATTCCCAAGATAATTACACTTCAGTGCTTTTATCTTCTATTGTCTAATAATATACAGAAACTTATCTTTTTTTTCATACTTCTTCTAAATATTTTCTATATTATCTCAAGTTCTATAGACAGACTAGAGAGTATAAAATTATTTACAAAAGCTGGAGAAGGGAAATAACTATGGTGATCATTTACCATAAATGAAGACAACCATTTTTATGTTTGATAAATCAAATGTGAAACATGACAAATTCCAAGGTGAATGTATCATACTAACTCTCCCCTATTTAAGTCCTTTTTAGCTTTATTTTGTTGACTTTATTTGGCAATGCATGTATTAATGGCTAAATGCACTGGAGTTACCACTAACACTGCCAAATGAGAAACATCACAGAAAATTTAAGAGTGCCAGGAAACAACTGCTCAAAAGTTCTCAAAACATTGTCTCTACATGATTGACTCATTTTTAAAGAAAATTGAAATCAATGATACATTAAAATGAAATTTTTTTCTAGTATACATATAAATTTAGTTCCTCCAACATTTTTGTGTTTTGAACAATACCATGATAGGACTGGTCTTCTTCACCTCTGCTCAAAAAAGTGCTATTAAAATTTTTAAAATAAGGTGACCTAAGTTCCTACTGTTGTAATAATTGTATTTTTAATTTGAAGCAGGTTGTATAATTTTATGAAAGAATAAAATGCATGAGCATAGGACAGAAAATGATTTCAATAATTTTCAGGTTACAATGGCTCTGTGATTTGGTTTTGTTTTAGAAGCAAGGCTCACTATATAACAGAGATAGTCTTCTCTTAAAAAATAACTCACTCATAGAAAAGGTCTAAATGATTTTAAAGCAAAAAGAATGAGCATTATGCAATGTAAATATAATGAAAACAAAAATAAAAAATTTTCAGCCAATAAGTAGAAATGAAAAAAACAGTTGTATCTATTAAAGCATTCAATTTCCCACTTTTTCATCTAATAACCTCTTTAACTCTTAAAGTTATTAAGAATTCCAAAGACCGCCACTTTATGTGAGTTATATCTATCAATATTTATCATATTAGAAATTAAATCTGAGAAATTGTTAGAAACATAACGTTGCTACTGCCTTGATCCCTGCTAAAGTGCCAGCAGGTTCATCTACCAGTGTTTCTGTACCACCAGTGCCTATGTCAATACAATGAAAGAAATAAATAATATGTCAGTATTATCATGAAAATATCTTTGACCTGTGAACCCACTGAAAGGGATTCCAAATTTCCGTGAACCATGCTTTGCGGATGGCTGCAATAAGGGTTAATTATTCCCCGGGAACAAAGGAGAGCCAACAAAACTCTCTTTAGCTTTGTAAGCTGTCATGAAATCTGAACCATTTACAAAAATTTTCAATCCAGAACGAAACATATGTAACATATAATTTCTTTAAAAAATAAATTAAGAGCAAGGAGTACTTGGAAGCAATTTAGTAGACATTATTAAAACATATTCTCAGAAATGAAGGGACAAAAATATTGAAACAGGAAAGTTTTAGTAAGTAACCCCCATAGAAGAAATTTCTTATTTGTCTATATTCTCTACATTCGAGCTTTAGAAATGGAAATTATCTTCCTTCTTTTTCCTTCTTTTTAAACAAACATGCACATAAGACTTAAGCAATTGTTTAACCCTTAAGCAATTTACTATGTATTAGAAGTTCTATGCCTATCTGTTCTTTTTATTACATAGAACATGGATTCATTGGAAAAGTTCATGATATGAGGAATTGTTTCTCATCTGTTACAATTCATAGCAGAAATACAAGACAATGTAATAGATCTGACAGAGGAGCAAAGGCGAATATTTGAATGGAAAACCACACATACATACATGCAGTTATTGCAGAATACCCACTAGGCTATGAACATGCAAAAACTGCTACTGGGATTTCTTCTTCCACTACTATTAATAGAGTTCTTACCTTGCCCAGGACTGAATACAACAGAAGCTATAAAATCCCCTGCCGTGCTACTGATGTAAACTGAAAAATAACTTTTCAGAAAGGTAAGAAACAATTTCTTTCTCTTTTTATGCATGTTCCTGTGACAATATGCGAAAATGTAATATTTCTAAAATACTGCTAAAAGGCTAAAGCAAGACTTAGATTTCTCATTTAAATAGAAAAAAATATTCCTACCTTGTTCATTTAACATCTCTACTTGATAGAAAACTCTAAAGAACGAATTTTTTTAAATGTCTAGAAATCTTTGATTCTCAGAAAATTCAAAATGCAACGTATTTATGTCTGTGACTCCAGAAATAACTACCAATATTTCTTTTATACTGCCCCCACTGAAAAGTCCACTAAATTTAACTTGATTTCAAATAGTCAACTTTTAGCTTAAAAAAATAATACATCAAGATAAACATATAGACAGAAAGTAGATTAATCACCGCATCAGGTGGGTAACAAGATGGAGATGAACTATATTTGACATGCAGAATCTCATTTCAGTGATGGAAATATTTTAAAATTGATTTATTGTGATGTTTGTATCACTTGGTAAATATGCTAAAAAAAGACTGTATATTTGAAATGAGTGAATTATACAGTATATTAAAATGCCTCAATAAATTTATACAAAAAAAAAATCAATGCACTGAATGAGAAAAGCCAGACACAGAAAGTATACATTCATTTAAATTATAAAATGGGCAAAACTAACTTGGGGTGTTAGAAGTCAGGATAGGGTTAATCCTTGGGGGAGGGGATATGGCACAAGGGGGTGATTCTGCAGGGCCATCAATGTTTTGTGTCTTCCTCAGTGCTAGTTATACGGATGAGCTTGATTTGCAAAAATTCATTGAGCTGTACACATATGATAAGTGGAATTTTCTATATGTATATTAGGCCTCAATAAACAGTTACATATACATAAACACATATGCATATACATGCCTGTTCACAAATGCTTTTTAAATTTGAAAAAATAGGCAATTACATGTAATGTAAGGCTATTATATCATAAATTTTAAAACACGTGTCACAAAAAGCTGGCATATGGATGCCATCATACATGATATTCAAATCTCCCACTTTTATATGGAATTTATGACCAATTTATAAGAATGCCAATGGAAGAGGGGAAGAGGCTTTTGTTTGTTTTTTGTTTTTTTCTTTTTTGACAAGAATATAGCATCAAGCTAGTATATCAACTGGCAACATCTAGATTTCTTAAAAGCATGTCTATCTCACCTACAGGGAGGGCTCTGAAGGGGAGAAGGGTTTGGCACCAAGCAGTGGCACATTAGGAAGAGGACTCAGAGAGACTAAATTGTGCTATGTTCACAGCTAAACACCGATATGCTTGTGAGCCATGACAGAAAACAATGGGTGAAGGGTTACTGGAAGGAAGCTGTTCTCTTGTGTTCCTCTTTGGTGTTCTCCCACTTACGTATCTAGTATAGTTTTGGTTTATTCTGTTTCTGCTAATTCTGCCAACTCTAATATTTCCTCTACGATGAAATATTCTTTAATATCATCCAGCTGAAAAGGCTTTCCTTCTTTGATCTCCACAATAAATGTAAATGAGATAAAAATAGAATGTAGAGCAAATATGGTTTTTAATCTGTTAAACAATTTATGGTTTTACAGGCAGGAACCATGCCTGACTTATTTATCCATCAAAACCCAGGGTCATGGTTATAATGAACTGTACATTATAGACTTAGGAGTGTTGGTTAATAACAGAATTATATCTATTAACAGTTGAATATAACATAAAACTTAAGCTGAATTCTAAATATAAAATATGTGAAGCTATTCAGTTGGTAACAGTCATTTTTACATTTAGATTTAAAAGTTATATGTAATATTTTTTTAAAACTCTCTGAAACATATAAGCATAAAACAGAAAGAAACAGAAACCACAAAGATAACTGAATTAAGAAAACTTTTAACTGGCATGACAAAATTAGCATATTCCTGTATTTGTTTACACATCAAAAACAGTTTTTTGGTAAAATCAACAGGAAGTCTGCCCTCTAGAAACCTACAATTTACCTTAGACAAGGTAGTTATGTGATCATATAGGTTTGTTAATGTTTACATGCCATTAAGAGGGATATAGATGATAATGAGTAAGATTAGAAGTTCTGAGAAGGTTAAATGTGTTCTGACATTTTGACAAGTCCTCTACTAGGATAATGAAATGGAGGTAAAACATGGAATATTCCAGGGGGTTGGACAGAAGGGCATGAGAACACACTTCATTTGAGAACAGTCAGTGCAATCCCAAAGGCAACGAAGAAAGTGGCTTTTCTACAGCAGATACCAGATTGGATTATTCTACTGCTACTGGAGAAAAATGTGGAAATCGACAGTCATGTCCTTTTCAATTCAAGTTCCAAATTTTTCACACATAACTTACATGTAAGTATACAGTTTAATTTATGCATTTGTTCAATGTGCATTTAAACCTCCGCATGAATAACTCTCCTGTCTCTTCTTGCCTGTGATATCTAATGTATGAGGCCGAAGCAAGTTACAAAGACTTTTTAACAAGGTTATGCAAGAACACAGTAATAATAATAACCAGTTTGTACTCGGTAATAATCCTCCCATAAATCATGCTTCAAAATGTTTAGACCCTAGTATCTTTTTCTAGAAATTTAGGTGGAAGCAAGTACATTAATCTAAGGTACTTTTTTGAAAAGATGCTTTCTATTATGACTTCAGTTCTAATGCATTAATCTATTTAAACTGTCCATATCATTCTTAGTATGATATGTCCATATCATAATTAGTGATTATCAGCACTATTTAACATGCTGTAGTTGGCATGACAGTGTAACTAAGTTCATTATAAAGCAGCTCAAGTGGCCATGGCCATCCCATCTCTTGGCAGCTTACAATATGGAATCCGATTTCTTTTCTTCGAGAGTCAAAAATATTAACTTTGGACAAGTGTGAAAGTAGTACATTTAATAGTTCAAGTGCAAGAGAAAAACTTGCTTCCATGCAGAATTAACCAAAGTTATTTCAGCTGACAACTCTTACTGGAGGAACCATGAGGAGGGCTCAGAGACTAAATTGTGCACACAAATGATTTACTAACTGTGCATAAAATATTTTTATTTTGCAGATTAGGCACTTTATGTATGCATCCCATATAGTTTAGTGGCTCCAAAGGAGCCATTATAACTATTTTTTTGCAATAATTATAAGATTAGCAGCTTATTTTGGGAGCCACTAATAATATCAATGAAAAGATTAAAACAATTCCAGTGAAAATGACAGAGATCAAAGAGCTAGTGAAGTTAATGCTTCTATTATATTTTAAATGAAAACCTAATCACAGAGAAGCAGAATTTCCTCCTCAACCCACACCCCAAACAAATTCTAAGCAATCTTACATTTGGTTACATGATTCAAACAAATAAAAATAACAATTTAGTCGCAGTACCCATTCCATACTACTTATGGAAAATCACTCCTGAAAGACCATTGCAACACCTACATGCAATGAAATGATTAGAATTCTTTTAGGCATAACATAGTATTTAGATATAGTTGGAGGTATGTCAAACATATGACAATGACAAAGACACAGGAGAAAAATGAAAGGCAACCAAACTTTTATCAAATGGAATCCTTACTCTTAAAATCTTATTTCTCATTAGCACTCACCTTAGCATGAGCCATCATTACAGTAACAGACAAACAAAAACCCTCAGATTTGCCCAGAGTCCAATACCCTTCAACTATACCTCAGATGCTATGATCATCAAAAATGTGTCATATTGCAATTTATACTAATAATTTATTCAACAGCCATTTATAAAAATAAGATATTGACTCTATGAATTTATTCATCACACACAAAAATACCAGAATTTTAAGTATCAAAAAGACAAAAGGTTAAAATAAGGAGGGCTTTCTTAGGTAGAAGAAAGATAATCCTTAAAATCTGTTGTTTTTACTTTCAGGCTACAATTTGTTTAGTTTTACATAAACTACAGCTTTCCTTATATTTTAAAAACTCCTTAAAAAATAGAAAGAAAAGAATAAGCGGAAGGCTTATAGTAAATGAATGGCTTCATCACTGATTTCTGAAAAAGCATGATAATAGTGAACAAATATTTAAGAAATATATAATATTCAGCTAACTTATCAATAAATTTTAATAAAATTTAAATCTATACTATGTATGCATCCCTATTGACCACTCTGTACAATAAAAAATACTTTTTCTTATCCATTTATATTATATGGTAGCTTTTTCTTATCCATTTATATTATATGGTAGCTTAATTTATATTATGCTAATATTTTAGATAGCTTAAATATATTAATTTCATACACCAGATAGCAAAATAATTTTTCATTATTTTCCAAAAACAATCCTTAATCAATAGGCTTACTATATTTTGATTAATGACTATAAAATTGCCTATTAATTTAATTTTTATTTCTTCTTTTTTCCTACCCTGTTAGGAAATAATTGTTAGTAGTAAAAGAAATTTCCTGCAATTTTGGGGGAAAATTATGCTTTTGAAAATTGTGAAAAATGCAATTAGTCTTTCATGTAATGAACTCAGTTTTAGTGAACACTATCAAAATAACTGCACGCACATTAGATCATGAAGTTTAATAAATAATAAATTTTAATATTTTCCAAATGCTATTTGCAACTTCTAATACTAGCATTTTCATGATATGAGGAATAGACGGATATTGAAAAAGTATTTCGAATTATCCTAAAATGCACAGCACTGTTTACGTTCTTACCTATGTTCAGTATGTCACACAGATGCATGTTGAAGGTTTATAGTATGTGTGCAAAGAAAAGAATATTAGAAGTATCATACCTTTGAGACATAATCTTATAGGCATCTGGCAGATAACATCGGATATTCTCCATCTGAGCGGGGTCCGAGTCACAAATTTTGTCATCAGTCCTCCCATAGTTGGCACTTTCAATCATGATGACGTCTGTCCCTGGACATCGGAGCTCTATGGGGTAGCTCTCGCAGGAGAGCTCTCTGCGGACCACGGCCATCGGAATGGGGGCACGGCTGAAAGCTGCCAGGAGGAGGAGGAAGAAAAGGAAACCATCTTCTTACTATGTACAAAGGACAATTGCATGTGTTTGCCTTTCCAGTGTTTGGGGTAAACTAATACCAAGAAATAAACAGTTAAAAGGTATAATTTTAATTAAATTAGAATATTTCTCACTTTAGTAACTTTACAGGATTTTCTTAATCAATAATTATTTCTTAAAAACTTTCTCACATTTTCTTCTTATAATTGAAAAAAAGTACTCTGGATTTTCTATTAAACCATTAGCCTGGTGTGTCAGGTTAAGACAATATACAAACATCCACAATATGCCAAAATAAGAATTTAAAAAAAAAATGAAAAAAAAAAAGACAATATACAAATATCATTCAGTTTATACAGTAAGATACTGAGAAAAACCTCAGGGGTGTTTATTTCTTTTCTTTTTTTTTTTTTTTTTAACAAGGACTTGCTCTGTTGTTGACTTTAAATATACTTATTTAAGTACTCTATTTCAATTTTAAAACATACTTTCACTGTTTAAGTAATAATTAACACATTCGTATACTCTATGGGTTCATTATAGCAATAATGCATGATATTTAAAAAATAGACATTTTTATGGAGAAAAATTATGTTTTCCTTTAGCTCCCTCTGCACACCCTTTTCCTACTGTCAAAAGGGAACCAGGTAATATTGTGGAGACCTGCCTAGTATAGTTTTCTATACAAAAGCAGATATCCTATGTGTCCTTTCACTCTTCAATTCACACAGGTAATTTTACTCAGGTAGTATTACACTACATATATTGTTTGATATCATGCATTACTTTATCTGTTAATTTAATAATATATAATAGAAATTCTGTCATATCTGGATATTGTTTCCTTCATCTTAATAGGTACATTTCATCTATATGTATATAAATGATTTCATTCGTCCTATGTCCATGGGCATTTAGGAAGGTCTCAGTGTTTTTGTGTCATACTATTGCAAAGAAATATAAACATATCTGTGCGACTTGGCTACAACATTTTGCAAAGAAATCTAATTACCCAAATATATTTTATGTTATATTTCTAAAAATCAAATTGATGAGTCAAAGGGGAAACACATTTCAAATGTTGCATGTATCAACATATTTTTTAAAAAAAACAATAAAAATGTATACTTCCACCAACAGTATTTTACTCTCACAAATTCAATGTTATCAATTCCTCTAAATTTTGTCAACTTGATAGATGAAGAACTGTGTACCTTTATTTTAACTTGCACTACTTTATTTGTACAATAAAATATAGTTTCATGTTTATTGGCACTTTATAATTCTTTTATTTGTGAATTGCTTGCTTACATTTATGCAAAGTTTGCTGCTGTAAGAGTTCTTTGTATAGCAAGAAAACTAAGCATTTGTCCTTTATATTTGTGGCAAATATGCTTTTCAAGTTTGTTGTTTCCCTTCAGATATTTGCTGAGCATATACATTTAATTTTTATACAGAAAACTATACTTTCATGTCAAGTTTAGCAGTTTCCCATTCCCAGACTGTGAACATAATCAGTACATTACTGGAAGAAAGTCAAATGTTTAATTGTTGTAAAAAACTCAAGTCTTCTTTTACAAGCATGTAATTGAAATTCTAAATGAAGTGTTTACCAACTGTCAAATAAGATGATTTTCACATTAAGAGAATCAGTTACAGAGAAACATAAGTGATAGCTTAAATTTGCATTGATAGTTGACTCACTCATGCGCACATACATAAAAGACATGTATTTAAATAAATAATATGCAACTTTTCTTGTGGCTTTTTTTTAATTAAGCATGAAATGTGAAAGGAAAAAAAGGGAGAGAAGCAGGCAAGAGGAAAAGGGAGGGGTAGGGAAAGAGAAATTTTATAACTAAGTATTTTCACTTGAAACTTTGAGAAAATATTCAGTTCATGAAACGTATCTATTATTTCAAAATTGAGAGTGACATGAGTTTTTACCTCATTTACGTATTTATGAAAAAACATAACCGTACTATATACTTTGTGTATTTATGAAAAAATATATCCGTACTATATACTTCATGCATAACTCCTCAGCATGTCACTGAGCTACACTGCACAGTTAATTCTTCAAGCTACCCTGCACAGTTAATTCCATTCTGATTGGCATTCAACATCTTGTTTAATATCTTTGTCTCTCTCTCTGTCTCATGTACACATCCATATATATACAAATAAACTCTCAGAAGAACCTAGCACATCTACAGCATTGATCAAAGACAGTTAACACAATTAGAGGTTGGTTGTAACTTTATTTTTATAGTTCTTGTGTCAGCATTATAGCAGGGTATTCTCATAATATATACTGAATTTCTGAAATGTGCATTTCTGGTGTTCCTACAATAAAATTCTTTATCATTCAGAAATCAGATGTGTGTTTAAACATAAAGTCCTTTTCAATACTGAGATTCTATTTTCATGGATAAAGACATTTTCATTAATGTATTTAAATTTTTAGATACTAGAATCATTGAATAATAAAAATGTTCCAATTTGGGAATTCAGTTTCATGATTTCAGTCAGTTTAAATGGAATGATACAGATGTTTTTGTGAATCTCCGCAATGTTTTACACTTTAGCTTTTTGCACATTTAAGAGACAGTTGATTCTTAACTTGGTATGATCATTTTTTTAAAAATCACATCGAAACTGCCTCCAAACTTTGAATTCATGTGGCTATATTATGTTGACTTAACCAGTCAATTAAGTTAAAAAAAAAAAAAAACAATTTAACTTAACAAAGAAACAACACACAAGCAAATCATTCTGTGAACGCATTTGTTTGACGAAGTGGACAATTCGGTTGATTAAATTCATCACTCGATTTTGTCAAAACATTGACATAGCTTTAATCTGGGTCTTCACTGTCAAAAATACGATTTGCAACACTAGACAGTTGCAAAGTCAACTAACATGGGAAGGCCTAAATTTTCCATGTCTCTTTTTTGGATATGTAAGAATCATTCAAAAGTTATGGATATGGCCATTTTTACAGACAACCACAGTTGATTTGTGAATGCTCTATTCCACTGAACATATAATTGTATTTGTATCAGTAACCCACTGACAAATTGCACTCCATAAATGATGGATGCTTTGTTTAAAGGAATGTATTACTGGAAACTAGTCTATAACACTATCTAATTAGCTATTTAAATTTCATTTAATTATATTGCTAAATGTTTTAATCAGCAACCAAACCCCAAAGGAAAAAAAATGGTTTAAGTTAAAAGTAAAGTTGTTTTATCATTCAGTTATCATGCTATGAATGGAAAGACTTTTTCCTTCCAGGAGAAAAAGGCTAAGACATGTAAAATGCCAACAATTCAAATGCAGAGTGGGCAGATAGTCCATGCATGTTTTGGCAGGGTCATATTGCATTGGGCACTGTGAAGTTGCTTATGGGAGAATAATTTGGAACAAAGAAGGCATATACATACCTTCTTGAGCTCCTTCCCACTTTTATCCCATGAGGTAATCTGTTATAACACAGAGTATAATACCATCTACTAGGTATATAATAGATATTTGCTGAATAAATTGGAAAAGCTTTAGATGTGAAATCCGGTAACCTTCTAAGAGGATGCTGCGCTTTCGAATTACTCACTAATTATGGGATTGACCAAAGAGACATCAACTAACTAAACTTCTCTGCTAAAGATCACCAGAACCTCAGGAGGTCCCCAAATTCCAAAACATACACCTAGTGAAACATGCTCTTGACCAGGTATTAAAAATGAGGAAAGTAAATAAAAAGAAATGTTACATAATAAATAGTTCTCTATTCTTGCTTATTTTCAGCAGAAATCCTTCTCATTCTTTCCTTCTTTTCTGAGACTTCAACTATTCTGTTGTTGACATCTCTTGTTTTTCTGTTTCCCTCTCCTTGGGCTCTCTCCCCTAACTGTCAAGCCTGCTTGGGATGTTCGACTTGACATACTCTAAGTCCTTAGTGAACATGTGTGTGATGATAACTGAAGACACACCTAGGGACAGGAAGTCAGGAAGCTCTAACAGAAGCAGGTGGCCAAAGAGGCAAATGCTTCTTTCTTTTCCCCAAGGACAGGGGTCAGAGACTTGCCAGGATAACCCTAGGATATTAGAGGGGGGATTTCAAAGAAGAGAATGTTCCTTGAGATATATAGAACAAAGGGTATCGATAAGAATAAGTAAAGGACTACACATAGTCTAAAAGGCAAGCTACCGATTAGTTGGTTGAGGACATAATGCAATATAATTAATTGAGTTTGAAACATGTTCAACTTAAGGTGTCAGGATATACCTGGAAATGTTCAATGATCAGTCGGATTCATGAGTCTAGAATTCAGGAGTAGAATATAGGCTAAAACCATGGTAATACATAAAGTAGCTCGAAGAATGCCTAGAGAGTGAAAGAAGAGGGATGAACAAAGAAGTTAGACTATCAGCAGTCACTGAACACTTGGAGAGAAGTACTACTACATCACTGGAGGAAGGTAACAGAGAAGAGGACTGTATTATCTGTTCAAAGATGAGTTTGATGGTACGGACTACACCACCTGCACCTGCAGGGGGGGAAGGGAACTTAACTACATGACAGATGAATGAATCAATCAATTCTCTATCTCTCCCAGGGCCAAGCCTTCAATGTCCTGTTCAGATTTGGTCTTTTTCATGGATTGTTCCACATACTCAGTGATCCAGTCAAAAACTAAGGGCTGCAGCCTACTTCTCCATAGAGCAGAGACTAAAATCTTCAGTCTGCTCTGTTTGGTGTGATTATAAAAACATCAGCAAAACAGCTTACATTTGTATTTATTTTCTATTTCTTCCCCTTCACCCTTTGTTTACTCTGAATCTTGTGGTATTTTTTTTTTTTAAATCTAAGGATTTAAAAAAAATCAACAAGAAATGCAAATTAGATGGCTATTTTATAGTAGTAATAAGAGAAAATGCTTGCTTTAAAGGGGTAATGACAAAGAACATATTTACGTTTAGGAACAAAAAGTTGTATGATTTGATAACTGAACGTGAAGGGAAAAGAGAAAGTGACAAGGATGGCTACCAGGTTTCTGTCACAAGCAAATGGTTAGATGTTAATGCCATGAGCAAAATCTGCTAGGAAGGTGAATATGTAAGTTGATGATTCAGAAGAGAGAGCTTTATAAATTTGAGAGTTGCAAGGTAGTACTTAAGAGCACAGCAGTAGGTAAGATAACCAACCTAGGGAGGGAGTGTGGATTTTTTTAAAGAGGTCCATGTGGCAGTTTTGCAACATGTTCATGATTGTTTGATACTATTCCCTTCTTATTCCCCTTCCCCTTGAATGTAGGCTGTACTCACTTCTAATGGACAAAAGTGTAGCAGAAATGAGTATGTGATTTCTGAAAGCAGTTTATTAAAAAGACATTGGGTTTCAGCCTCTCTTGGATCACTCACTTTGTGCAAAGCCAGCCAGCCTATCTTAAGAGCCCTCAAGTAGTCCCATGGATAGGCCTGGGGAGCAAAGACCTGAGGCCCCTGCTGACAGCCAGCATGAAACTGCAAAGCTCAGGAGAAAGGCACCTTGGAGGCTAATGCTCCAGCCACCAGAAAACCTTCCTTTGGGTAACTGCAACCACGAGAAACTCTGAAACATAACCGAGCAGTTAAAGTACTCCTGGATTGCTAACCTACAGAAACTGCGTAATATAATAAATGTTTACTGTTTTAAGCCACTAAGATTTTTGCTATACAATATAGCCCAGAACCAAGCCTGAAGAAAGTTTAAAGAGTTGACATTGAAACTGTTAGGCAGATTTTGAACAATTACCAAATCAATGACAGAAAAATATGAATGACAACACATATAGTCTAGCATTACCATCCCTTTACTTAAACAGCATTTAGGCTTCTACTTTAATGTACGTGTGTGTGTGTACGTGTGTGTACGTGTGTGTGTGTGTGTGTATATATGAAAACAGTGATGGATTACTAATAAGTGCTGAAAACATTTTTCCCCCTGAATTGCAAGTGATCATAAGGAAAAAAAGGCTTTTTGAAAATTAAAAAATGAAAATGAAATAGATTTAGTTCCTTCTGAGGAAGAAGTTAATTAAATTATTTGTAAGTCAATGCTAATGATTCCAAAGGAGTTTCTTAATTACAGATAGGGACACTCACATATCTGAAAGTGGACATATTTCTACTTACTGGCAATGCTTTTGAAAAACACTTCATTACTTAAATGCTGCCAAAAAGCAAATATTACCAATTTTAAGTTTCAGCAGACACTTTGACATAATTTTCTTAAATACATGTATTTTCTCTATGCCATTTTACATGCCTACACATTTATCTAAGTTTTTTGAAATGTGGTCTTAAAATCTAGTCCAAAATACTTGGCAGAAAAAATAATATGGAAAACCCAATGAAATAACCCATCATCAACTTTCTTTAAAAGTACATTTGCTACCAATAAGCTTCTAATACACTGAATTTCAACAAGTCGAATTCAACAAAGAATACATTTAATTTAAATGACATTTTAGCATTTAATTAAGTCTAACACAGTGGCCATTAAAACTGACACCTGAAAGAATAGCCAAAGGCAATTATGTTCTGAGGTCAAAAAGAAAAACATGAAATTTAGATGGTTTAATATAAAACTTCTGAAATTGCAGGAAAAATGTTCTAATGAGTGGATCATAAGATAATTAATGCTCAAATATTCCTTTGACTTATGGAGCTTAAGTATGAACCTCATATTTTTTAAGGACACATATACAAAGCTGTAACCTTCAAATGAAATTGCCATACAGAGATTGCCTAAAAATGGCACAAGTGATTGAACAAATGAATTCATATCTAGTTGCTGTAACTTTTCAACATTTACTAAAATCATATTCCACATTGCCTTTCAATCATATCAATGAGGAATACAACTTCCAAAAGTGTGCCTAATTTCACATATCACAATTTTCCCAATCTTCTTCTAAATGTAAAAAACCCCAAACTGGATGTTCAACATGCTCTTAAGAATAACAATTATAATTTCAAGATAAACAAGAATCCACTAAAAAGAATTATACAATTCAAATGACATTTTTCAAAGCAGGTCAATGCAATTCTAAATGCATATTGATTACCTACAATGTGACTGCCAGGAATTATTAAACATAAGATATAGGTATTGTCTAAAGTCTCTCTCCACACTAGGTATTATTGCAAGCCTAGGAGAGTAGTCCTATATAGGATGGCATTCAAAGAGTCTGACAGCAGGAGTTTCAGAGTTATTATATGAAATCGAGAAAATGATAACACTTCATGTGACTACAGCAAGGTCCCAAAACACAAGAGATGACATTCATGATATTACAATGAAAAGGTTACAAGACAATGAAAAGATCAGATGAGGGAAGTTCAGAACATGGGAAGGGGTACAAGCAGATGACCCAGAACATAGGTATCAGGCTGGTGCAAAAGTAATTGCATTCTTAGCACCGTTGAAATTTGCTGTTTGATAATTGGAATACATTCTTAAATAAATGTGGTTATGTTATGCATCATTTTAATGCGCATTTCTTGTTTTATTTTTTTTTTGCTAATGACTTGCTAATGGCTTATTACTTGCTGTTTATTTTATATTTATTTTAGACTATGGAGATGATCTTGGACAAAAAGCAAATTCGAGCGATTTTCTTATTTTAGTTCAAAATGGGTCATAAAGCAGCGGAGACAACTTGCAACAACAATGCATTTGGCCCAGGAACTGGTAAGGAACATACAGTGCAGTGGTGGTTCAAGAAGTTCTGCAAAGGAGAAGAGACCGTTGAAGACGAAGAGCGCAGTGGTCACAAGTTGACAACAACAAATTGAGAACAATCATTGAAGCTGATCCTCTTACAACTACACGAGACGTTACTGAAGAACTCATTGTTGACCATTTTACGGTCATTCAGCATTTGAAGCAAATTGGAAATGTGAAAAAGCTCAGTAAGTGGGTGCCCCATGAGCTGACCGAAAAGCAAAAAAATCGTCATTCTGAAGTGCTATCTTCTCTTCTTGTACGCAACAATGACACACCATTTCTCAACCGGATTGTCACAAGCGACAAAAAGTGGATTTTACACAACTGGTGATGACCAGCTCAGTGATTGGACCCAGAAGCAGCTTCAAAACACTTCCCAAAGCCAGACTTGCACCAAAAAACGTCATAGTCACTGTTTGGTGGTTTGCTGCCGGTCTGATGCACTACAGCTTTCTGAAACCATCACATCTGAGAAGTACGCTCAGCAAATCAATGAGATGCACCGAAAACTGCAACGCCTGCAGGTGGCATTGGTCAACAGAAAGGGCCCAATTCTTCTCCACGACATCGCACAACTAATGCTTCAAAAGTAGAACAAATTGGGCTACGAAGTTTTGCCTCATCTGCCATATCCACCTGACCCATCACCAATTGACTACCACTTGCTCCAAGCACCTTGACGACTCTTTGCAGGGAAAATGCAGGATGCAGAAAATGCTTTCCAACAGTTCTTCAAAACCCGAAGCATGGATTTTTACGCTACAGGAACAAACAAACTTATTTCTCGTTGACAAAAATGTGTTGATCGTAATGGTTCCTATTTTGACTAATTAAGATGTGTTTGAGCCTAGCTATAATGACTTTTAAATTCATGGTCTGAAACCACAATTACTTTGCACCAACCTAATACTAAGAATCTCCCTGTCTCTACAGAACTCCAGAATTTTGGGGTTGGAGAAAGAATGTATACATGCCTATTCGAGGCTTAAAACATCATAAAGCAGAATGAACTATGTGGAACAAATAAAAAGCACCTTTAGAATTTTAAGGAAACGAAGTCATCAACATGTGTTTGGATGCTTAAAAAAGATGTCTTGAAGGAAGCGGACTTGAGTTGGCCCTTAAAGATCAATCAGTATGTATAGATATAGGACAAGGAAACAGTGAAATATTCCAGGCAGAAAGTCTGTGCAAATAAAGACATTTATGAGAGAGTTAGGAGCAGAACTAAAGAGCAGTCAATTCAGAGAGAGGCTGACATAGAATATCATCCAAATTAGTTAAGGCAGTCTAAGATGATGGTATAATACAATGTCATAGTAATAATATTAATAAAATCAATCTTAAAATCATTAGCCAATACATTAAACAGATCAGACTGAAGAAAAGAGAGTCTGGGAATTAATAAGGAAGATGTATCAATAAGCTAGTTAGGGTGGTATGACAATAGTAATTGCTAACATTTATTCAGAGTTTTTCGTGTGCTGGTGTTTTAAGAGTATCACTTTATTTCAAACTCCCAACAATACAAGTTTGGCAATATCATCAACCCTATTTACCAAACTGTGGCTTAGACAAAGATGGTAAGAATGGGAGACATGAACTAGAAAGTCATAGACGTAAGTTGCATTTATTCTCCTTTAGTGTCCCAGACAGAGAAAACAGGGGAAGGGGATTTCTTCCAGGAAACGCATAAGACTATGACACTAAAATTAGTGATATAAAATTTATGGAATCTCACTTCTTTAGTGAAATGAAGTCTAATTCCCGAATATGAGATGTAAGTTAAACATTCAATTTATTGTGTCTGGTAAGGGCTTTTTTTTTTTTTTTAATAGCACAAAACATAATGGAGTACTATTGCTCTTTTCAGAATTTTAAGAATTCTTTCCTACCACTTTGATATTATACATAAAAATTGATATGAAGACTTCCTTTGTTTAAAAATCTACTGCAGTGAGATGAAAATCACTACTTTAATTTTAAAATGTGACATTTATTGTCAAAGTAGAGGGGAAGGGCTCTAATCCTCGCTTGAGTGAAGCAAAGACATAAAATGTAACCAAAATGTTTGTACCCTCATAATATCCTGAAATAAAAAAATAAACATACAAATATATAATTTTCTTTCTTGCAAGTCAACAAATTTAAAGTTTATACTGTTCTTACACTGAGACCAAGAAAATCTGTACTCATACAGATTTTAACAGAAGAAGCATTCAGGAAATTTAGTGAAGGATAAATATAAATTTTGAATACACAGAGGTCACAGGTAAAACTCCACAAAATTTTAATTTTGAAGGAAAGGAGTTACTAAACAGCAAAAAAATGCTCTAATGCACTGTACGTCTTATTCAGAAAAGCCCAGGCAGCAGCTATTAACATTTTTCCTGTACCCTCTCCCTCCCCGACACACACAGACACATACACAAACACACACACACACTCACAAAATATTGATTAGAAAGGATAAAGAGCTCTCAGTGGCAAATAATTCTTTGTTTAGTTTTGTCCTTAAGGGAAGTAATGCTAAAGCATTTCTTTCCAATTCAGCAGCATAAATCTTCTGCAGTAGAGACCTTGTTATAACCTCTTTGCTAATACCCTCAACACTGAAAAACATATACAACAGTGTTTATCAAATCCTTTATCCACGAGCTTTACAACAGCTTTAACATGGGAAACAGGCCCCTTTACTCACTCAATCGGTGTTGAACTGTTGCTGTCTATGAAATCCACCCGAGATAACAATAAGCCTAACCGTAAAGAGCCTGACGAAATCTGTATTTTCACATTGTTATGTTTGCTAACTAAAGTTTTCTATCACCTGTTTATAGCAGCTAAAAGTTGACATTCATTCCACTAGGATATGTTTGTTAAGAATAAGCCTGCAAATCATACTGCTTGCAAAATCAAATACTTATTCTTCACTTTACTCCCAGTGAACCTTTTATTAACAATGTTTTCCAGCAAATACATTTTCATTAAGTAGTTGAACAGACACTAAATGTTAAATGTAAATCCTGGCTTTAAAGACAGTGAATCTCTATGTAATGATATCTATAAATGAAAAATGTATTAACCAACCAAATCTCTCAACCTATGAAAAAATGGATCTTTGCCAAATGCTAGAAATGGGGAACAAGAAAAGTGGCAAACTTTTTTTTTTTTTTAAATAAATTTTGATGTCAATTTTCTCTTCAAAGTGGGAGGAAAAATCAGAATGAGGGACTAGCCAAAATAAAACCATCAATTCCAGGCAAAATACCCCCCCACACCAAAAAACAAACAAACAAACAAGAAGCCCCATAGCACACCTTGTATAATTCTGGACACAAGTAAAGACTTTTTTTGAGTGAAAATTAAATGTTTGGCTAGTTCAGAAAGAAACTCTCACCTCTCCCAAGCTTTGCAGCAAAGCCATCAGAAAGATTCTGAATGAATAGATTTTTATCTTCTAACAGCAGTAACAACAACAATAATATTCTGAAAGGCAGAAAAACAGCTCATACACTTAGGTTTCTAAAGCCTTATGAATTGACTTCAAAACCACATTAAAAAAATCACAGGAAACAGGTGAAAAGGCTCTACCAAGGATTACATGTGGGAAAACTGTCATGAAATGACACAGGGCACATAAAGAACTCTATTATATTTGTTCAGCTCAACCACAAAATATACCATTGAGGTTAGTAAAACACATTTTCCCACCTACAAAAAATTAATAGAAAGTCTTTCTCGAACACGTTTGAAGGCCACACAGCATGTTTCTAGAACTAGATTAAATGTTCCAAATGTCTATCCTAATGTTTCTTCAATTGATTAGAAAAATAATTTAACATCAAAATAAGTTGTGAAGGAAAAAATAATTTTCAAAATGATGATGGAGAAATACATATTCTGACATTCCTGAATGACTAATACCAACCTTCACCCCAGTGATTAACTTTATTTATTCAGTCCACGAATAAAAATTGAGCGCTAGTTTAGTACCAGATGCTATTCAAAAAGTGGAGGGTATTCCATGGTCAATAAAACATTTATTCATCACCTGATGGAATTTGCAATATGGATGGGAGCAGAGGATCAACAGTAAAAATTTTTAAACACATAAATAATTGAATAACTCCAAAATATCCATGAGAACTATGATGGGAAAATGAAGCAAAACATGACACGATGAGACAAAATAGCACAGATTTATCAACAGCTAACTTCACTCTGTATCTGTCTCCAGCTCACCCAATAAAGTGGGAGCATCCAGAATGGTTTTAAACAGGAGTATTTTAAACATCACTAAAAACACAAGTTGAAAATCTCATAAAGCATCTTTTTCTATATGTTATTCAAAATGAGTTCTCTCATTAAATCTTGCTAAAATCCTTAGTGGAGGAAGCTGAAAACATATCATTAAAAATAGGCATTTATTTATATCAATAAGGTGAAGAAGGGGAGAGCAGAAAGGACAATTAAATTCGCAAATGGCTTTCTGAGATTCAGACCACAAAAGGATAAAGGAAGGGATAAACTACATTCCTTTTCTCAATTTAATCAAACCACAGCACATTGCAAGAACATTCACACAGAGCTGGTTAAAAAAAAAAAAAAATCGACTGGCATTTGTAAAGAGAAGATTTTTAGTTCTTTGATTTAACTGGTGTAAAGTGTAATATTCTTGAGAAAGCAGCTGTAAACAGATGCTTGCAACCTTTAGTAATAATATATGAGAGCCTTTTTATATTAACAATAACTAATATACTGAGGTTTTCTAATGTGAATTCTCTAATCTTTCTAAAAGAGCTTACGTGAGCAAAGATATCTTGGCAAATATTAATAAATGCCTAAATTATCATTTCTGGATTAAAAAAGTGAAATGAAAGTTGTTTTAAATCAAAGAATTTTTTAATGCCTAGAAATGTACCCCAACCCCCAGAAATACATACTTCATTAGAAATAGGTGAATTCAAAATTATTTCCTAAATTGACACATCTTCCTGTCAAACCATATTGGATTCATTGAATTGAACTTAAATTATATCATTCTGGTCATCTGTTTTCGTATTTATTGACCACTCGGCTGTTCTCGAGTATTTCCAAGATCCTTGTTTGATACTGATTATTGTTGATGTATTTCTCTATACTCTAAATACGATTCTGTTTTTAATATTTGAAGTAGAAGATTTTTTTCAATTGTATTTAAATACAATTTCATTGTATTTAAACAGTGAGTTCAGAAGGCATTTTGCCAACACTTTATTATTTCAAAATTATAATTTCAACTTAATCACTGAAGTTCTAAAGTCACACACTGATAAATATTTATGAATGATGGCTACACTATACGCATATACCTTATTGCAATTATCCCATTTATTTTTTCCTGTTTTTTTCAATATATGTCAAAAAGCATATGTACATATATATATACACACATACAAATATACACACAGATGCACATATAGTTGCTTTATGAAAAATGTGCATTTTTAGTTATTTTTCTAGTTTTGCTGATGGTTTAGTTTAGTTGCACTCTTTCTCTTGGTTTGAGTTAAAACATACTTTCAAATTGACTGGGTAAGCGTAAATGTCCTAGTCATAAAACAGTGACGTTGAGTGACAGATGCCACCTGGTTTGAGAATGAAAGTATTTTACTTTAAACAATTTAAAAAAAATAATTATGTTTTCAATGTTCTTCATTTTTTTTGTTAGTACAATTATATGGTCGAAGTTTTATATTGTTTTTCCCCCACCTGAGCTTTCAACAAAGAGAGATCAGTGGTTCTTAAAGTCCAATATCATTCTATAATAAAATATGAATATCATCCAGTGTTTCACAGTTAATATACTTTCTCTGGTTACATGATACATCTGCCAAGCCTACAGCACAATAAATACAAGTCAGTCTTCTTTTTATAGATACTTGCTTAACATAGGTCAGTGGAAGTATTTTTCTTTAATTCTATATTTATAGATTTTAATTGAACAGCCTTCTTATCCAAATATGCTCCAAAGAAGAGATCTTAGTTCACAATTGATGGGAAATATGAATTACTTGATATTTATTTTTATGAAAAATAACTTAATATAACACAAATATCAATATAGATAAAAAGTTTACATCAAATTAGTAATATATAGGGATTTACTGAAGGGAAGGTATGGAGGTGGGAAGAATTAGAAATTAGATGTGTCATTCACTCATTCAAGGTGTATTAAATATTTACTATGTATGAAATAGGTTTAGACAACTGAAAGACTGAAAATGAAAATAAAATTTTTTCCTCCAGAAAGCCATGGCTAAGATAAATGCAGATCTATCTAAAATCTGTGTACTATAATGATTATAACACTTAAATCCAATTTGACTACTTCATAGCTCTGATTTGGAAAAAAGTGAGAGAAAATGAGTCTTTCTAGAATGTTCAAGATTATAAAACATTAGGGTCAACATAAGTAATATACACATCATATATATTTATTGGGGCTATTCTTTCAAAGATGACAGAACACAGCCACTGGATCTTAATACCTTATACTGTGTTTAGCACACTGCTGGTGTTGAATTTTTATTGAATAAATGCTTTTACATCTCCAGTTTTCTGCACTAATGTTATTTTCATTCTAAATTCAGCTTAGATGGTCCGTAAATCTTATTTCAGAAGTGCCCTAATAATTTGGCATGTAAAAAATCTGAATTTTTTGGCAAAAGATGATTATTTACACAAAGATTCTTCAGGATTCAATAAGCCAAAAGCACTTCTTTATTTGGGTGGTCTCAAAAATGAAGTCAGATCACAGAATGGAGCCTTGAAAACATTACAGAATTTTACATTTGAAATAATTATAAATCTC
>CM052449.1:8905850-8925128 GCA_028533085.1 Varecia variegata | reverse complement strand
TAACTATTTAGCCCTTAAATCCAGAGCTCACATATAAATCAGTCATGCAGAAATAAAAATGATGGTCCTCTGAATTAAAAATGATATATGAAGTCATGAGTGAAAAAAGATTGCCAACAAAAACTTGTACAAAAATGTTCATTGCAGCAATATTCATAACAGCTAAAAGTCCAAAACAACCAAATGTCCATCAACTGATGACTGGATAAATAAAACGTGGTATACTCATACAATTGAATAACATTCAGCAATAAAAAGGAGTGAAGTAGGTGATAGAAAATATTTTGTAACTTGATATATGTGGTTGCTAAACATTACTGTGAATGTCCTAAGTGCCATGTAAGTATGCACTTTAAACTGGTTAATTTATGCTATGTATATTCTACCTCTATAGAAAAATTAAAATTAAAAAAAGGATTGAAGTACAGATACATGCTATATTTTGTATGAACCTTGAAAATATTGAGCCACATAAAAGAAACCAATCACAAAAAACATATTGTATTACTCCATTAATGTGATTGTCCAGAATAGGCACATTGTAGAGTCAGAAAGTGGACTAGTGGCTGCCTAGGGTTTGGGAGTTTGAAGAAAAATGGTGACTGTTAATAGGTACAGATTTTCTTTGGGGAATGATGAAAATAATCTCACTTCTAAATTGTGGAGATGGCTATACAACATTGTACATACATTAAAACCCAATGAATTGCACAGTTCAAAAGGAGGGGATATGATTACATCTAAATAAATTTTATTATGAGATAATCAAATAAATAAATTTTATTATACAATTTATTAGGGAAAAAACCCAAAAATATTGTCAATGTATACAATCTAGTCAGAGAGGTGTTTCTGAAAATCTTTTGACCATGACTCTATCATCAAGAAATACATTTGTTTAACCCAGTACAAAAACCATACACACACACACACAAAGTGAAAACAAAATCTCTCCAAACCATACCAATGGTTGCTATATGAGATTTACTCTGTTGTATTCCGGTTTATTAAAATATTCTAGTCTCAATTCACTAAATTAATTTCATAATTCAATTATTAGTCTAGATCCATAGATTAAAAACAGGCATTGTTCTAGAAAAGGCAAGATAGGTGAAGAGAGAATCCCAAGGATTAGGTTGGACTTGGGGGATGGGGTAGAACTACAAAACAAAATCATGAAGATAAAAGGAATTAAAGAAGCAAGAGGAGAACTGTGCTTACACTTTATACAAGCAAATGGAGGAAATAGCCATTAGTATCAGATGACACAACATTTTCAATGAGGATGAAGATGGAAAAAAACCACTGACTTCAGTTAATGTTCCTGTTGTAGTATATTACAGTGAGCCTAACATAGACTATGAAGAAATTAATTGTTATGGAATCCTGACCTCACCACTTTTTAAGTGTATAACTACTGGAAATTGCTCAATTTTTCAGAGCCTCAACCATGAATGTAAGCAGCTATGTCACAGTGCCTTTCTTCTACTGCTTCCATTTATTAAGAATTGTTTCTGGACAATACTGGGGGCAGGTAGACCCTGAATTTCAAAGAGGAACAAAAGGAAAACATGAATTTAGATTCCCTAAAGGTAAATTATAAACTTAGTTACAAAGTATTTGCATAGGCTGGCCGGCTGGCTCATGTGTGTAAACCCAAGAACTTTGGGAAGCTGAAGTGGGAAGATCACTTGAATCCAGGGTTTCCTGGTTTTAGTCAGCTATGATCACTCCACTGCAATTCAGTCTGGTTGACAGAGCAAGACCCTATCTCTAGAAAAACAAAAGCAAAAAAAAAAAAAAAACTCAAAGTATTTATATGATTTGAAGAAAAAGGATCAAAAGAGAGGTTTGGAGAGTAGTACAGTATACAGACTTCTAGAAATTATCATCAGTATTATTTTATTTTGTTTGCTTGTTTGTTTGAGCATGTCTTACAGAAGTCATCTTAAAAATATTTATAGATATTTGGTGTGCGGCCATGCAAAAAAAAAGATTAAAAAATGAAAGGAGATAAGATTATATACTGATGGAGAAGGAAGATTTCAGATGAAACCAGATAATACAATAATCACATAATTAGTAGCTTAAAAGATAAATGAAAACTGAATGAGGGAAAATATAAGATTCCATAATAAGTGGAAAGACCACAACAAAACGAATTAATAATTCGACTCAATTTACTTCCTGCTCTGACAAGTTAAGGTGTAAGGAAGAAAGACATCAATCAGTAAATTCAGTGGAGGTTCCAGGAGGGGAGAGGGAATCAACAGCAATCTGCCTATTTAGATGATAGGGAAGACAAAGGGTCTTATTTAAGCTTTACTAATATTTTCTCTTCCTAACAATCGGCCAGGTACTCTGACAGCAGTACAAATGGAGATGTGACTTCAATAGTCTGAAGATTGCAGATACATATACTGCATTTTCCCTACTCATGTATGCATTTGCTAAAAAAATTTTAGTAGTTATATCTAGGGTTATTTGGGGGAAACGGTGGTAGAAATTAGTATAGGTTACTTAAGGTCCCTATCTTATTCTGGGCGGGCTGCTGTAAAAAAAAAAGAAAAAAAAAATACCAGAAACTGAGTGGCTCATAAACAACAAACATTTATTTCTCATAATTCTGGAGGCTGGGAAGTCGAAGATAAAGGCGTTGGCAGATCTCGTGTATAGTGGAGGTCCCTTCGCCATAGACGGTGCCTTCTAGCTGTGGTCTCACATGTGGAAGAGGCAACACAGCTTTCTGGGGCCTCTTTTATAAGGGCACTAAATCAATTCATGAGAGCTGAGCCCCTACTTACCTATCAAAGCCCCCACCTCCCAATATCATCACATGGGTAATTAGGCTGCAACATATAAAATTGGGAGACACAAACATTCAGACCATAGCAGCCCCTAAAACATCCCTTGACAGTGATCTTGATTGAAATGATTTAGAACTGAATGTAGCAGTTGAACCTGCATTTTAGTAATTATTCTACCACGGAACTAACTGTATGACTTTGACAAATTATTTAACTTCTCTGAGCCTTAGTTCCCTCATCTGGAAAATTACAGAGCTGATGAACTCAAAGGTCCTTTAAAGTTGTAAAATTTGCCTTGAATTTTTATTCTATAACATTTGGGTTCCTGCCCTGCATTTTCTACTAATTGCCAAGCATCTGGCAAGTCCCTTCCCTGCTTTAGACATCTACTTCTTTAACATAAAACATGGGAAGTGAAGTAAATGATTAATAATGTTCTTAAAGCTCAGAGTCCAAGAAGAATGGGTGATTGATGATACAGTATGGGTAGTTCCCTGTTAGATAAGTTAAGAAGTTAGGATGTTATATTTTTGTTGAGCAATTAGATCAGCTTTGCTAACCAAAAAAAAAAAAAAAAAAGGAAGGAAGGAAAAAAAGTAAAAAGAAACATTCTTTTTAATGATAATAGTCAAAGGCAGCAATAATAAAATGGGCGCACATATATTGCTAATAGTAAAAGTGCTACACATTTTATACTAAAGCTATTATCCAAAAATATTTTTTAAGGACAAACTTCCTACCTAAACTGTATAACACTATATTACCTATAAGTCTTAGTTTTATTTATTAATAATATTAATTTTATCTTCACCAGATACGCTGAAACAATTGGGTCAATGCCAATATTTATTTTGTTAGTCTCCTCTAAGATATACCACCGATATCAAGAAAAAGTTTGTATTTTTAAAACATATTAAAATAGTAGGTACAGACATGCTGGGAAGAAAAAAACTTCTGGATCCTAACTGTAAATTCAACTTTTCCTTCCTGTTACGTGTTGAATTTTACTCCCCTCCCCGAATTTCTATGTTGAAGTCCTAATCCCTAGTACCTCAGAATAAGATTTTATTGGGAGTTAAGGCCTTCACAGAGGTAATCAAGTTAAAATGAGGTCGTTGGGGTGGGCCCTAATCCAATATGATTAGTGTCCTTATGAGAAGGGGAAATTTGGACAGAGAGACATGCACAGAGGGAAGACCACCAACTATAAGCCAAGGAGAAGTAGATCCTTTCTTCATAGTCCTGAGCAGAAACCAACCCTGCAGACACATTGATCTTGGATTTCTAGACTCCAGAACTCTGAGAAAATAAATTTCCATATTTAAGGCACCCAGTTGTGGTTCTTTATTACAGCAGCCCTAGCAAACTAGTCAACTTTTATAATCCAATGTTTTGTAGCAAAATGCCTTCATTTACAATCAATATACTTTTAGACTTCAAAAACTGTGAACTGGAAATCATAAGTCCTAAGAGAAACAGTTAGAAAATCCATGCAAACTCAAGCAAATTAGGGGCAAAAAGGGATCATTTTGGTAGAAACAGTGCTAATCTGTATCAATAGATTCCCAGATCAAAGTATATTGAAGAGACCACATGCAACACTGATATATCCAAATTCCATTGGTGTAGCCTTCTGTTTAAGTTCCAATTTCTGTCAGTTAGACAAGATTTATTATCCTTTATCATCAACTGTACCAAAATAATGTGTCACTAAATATAAATTTTATGTTTACTTTAAAACACTAATACAGTTAGGGGCATCTTATTAAATAACATATAAATTCTCAATGGCAAGCCTGAGTTTTTCAGAATTAGCAAACCATAGGATAGAAGGTATGATAAGAACAAACGTTACGTCAGTGTATGCCTCTGTGTGTGTCTGTGTATGCATATATAATACATGGGGTCTGTCCGGAAAGTATCCAGCTACTGTTAATATAACAAGAATGGTTTACATGACACAGATGTAACCTGGCAGCCAAGGAGAGTAGACTGGAATGCGCATGCATGAACAGTGACGACTTCATTGTACTAGTCAGTGGAGCACTAGATGCCATTGAGTGAGCAAGTGCACTGTGTGGCCATCACATTCAAAATGACTGAGCGAGTGAAGCAACAAATCTGCATCGAATATTGCGTTAAGCTTGAACATTCCTCCATGAAAACTATTCGGATAATTCAGAAGGCTTTAGGGGAAGACGCAATTGAGTGCTGTGCAAATAAAAGTGTGGCACAAACGCTTCAAAGATGGTCAAGAATCTTTTGAAAGCGATCCATGTTTTGGAAGGCCTGCAACAAGCAGAACGCCTGAAAATGCTGAACATGTACGGGTTAGGTTAAGACACTGGGAAAACTGTGTGAGGTCCCAAGGTGCTGACTTTGAAGAGGAATGAGGCATCATTTTCCTATGTACAATGTTTCTTGTATCTTCTTCAATAAAATGTCTCTACTTTTCATATTATATGGTTGGATACTCTTCAGACAAACCTCATAGACACACATATATACACACATACAAGCATACCTGGTTTTATTCTGTTTCCATTTATTGTTCTTTACAAATGTATTGTTTATAAATTGAAGGTATGTGGCAACCCTAAGTATAGCAAATCTCTTGGCACTATTTTTCCAACAGCATGTGCTCACTTCATGTTTTTGTGTCACATTTTGGTAATTCTCACAATATTTCATAGTTTTTCATTATGATTCTATCTGTTGTGGCGATCTGTGATCTGTAATCTTTGCTGTTACTACTTCAATTGTTTTGGGGGGCCACAAACCACACCCATATAAAACAGCAAACTTAATCATTAAATGTGTGTGTTCTGAATGCTCCACTGACTGACCATCCTCCCATCTCCTCTCTCTCCCTTTCCTTGGGCCTCCTTATTCCCTGAAACACAACAATTTTGAAATTAGGCTAATTAATAATCCTATAGTGGTCCCTAAGTGTTCAAGTGGAAGGAAAAGTTGCATGTCCTCACTTTAAATCAAAAGCTACAAATGATTAAGCTTAGTGAGGAAGGCATGTCAAAAGCAGAGATAGACCAAAAGCTAGACCTCTTGTGCCAGTTAGCCAAGCTGCAAATGCAAAGAAAAAGTCCTTGAAGAAAATTAAAAGCACTATTTTTTTGAACACATGAATGATAAAAAGCTAAATGGCTTTCTTGCCAATAGGGAGAAAGTTTTAAAGGTCTGGATAGAATATCAAATCAGCCACAGCATTTCCTTAAGCCAAAGTCTAACCAAGAGCAAAGCTCTAATTCTCTCCAATTCTATGAAGGCTGAGAGGTGAAGAAGGTATAGAAGAAAAGTTAGAAGGTAGCAGAGGTTGGTCCATGAGGTTTAAGGAAAGAATCCACATCCCTAACACAAAAGTGCAAAGTAAAGCAGCAAGTGCTAATGTAGAAGCCACAGTTTTCCAAAACAACTAGCTGAGAAGTCATTGATGAAGGAAAGATTTTCAATACAAACAAAACATGTGTCTATTGAAAGAAGATGCCATCTAGGACACTCTAGGCTAGAGAGGAGAAGTCAATACCTGGCCTCAAAGCTTCAAAGAACAGGCCGGTTCTCTTGCTATGGACAAATGCAGCTGGTGACTTCAAGTTGAAGCCAATGCTCATTTACCATTCTGAAAATCCTGGAACCCTTAAAAATGATGCTAAATCTACTCTGCCTGTGCTCTATAAATAGGACAAAAAAGCCTAGATGACAACACATTTGTTTACAGCATGGTTTACTTAATATTTTAAGCTCACTGTTAAGACCTACTGCTCAGGAAAAAAGATCCCTTTCAAAGTGTCAGTGCTCACTGACAACGTACCTAGTCACCCGAGAGCTCCGATGGAGATGTATAAGGAGATTAACACTGTTTTCAAGCCTACTAACACAGCATCCATTCTACAGCCTATAGAGCAAGGAGTCATTTCCACTTTCAATTCTTATTATTTAAGAAATACATTTTGTAAGGTTATAGCTGCCATGGAAAGTGATTTCTGTGCTGGACCCGTGCAAAATAAATTGAAAACATTTTAGAAATGAGTCACCATTCTAGATGTCATTAAGAACATTTGTGATTCCTGGGAGGAGATCAAAATATCAACATTAACAGGGATTGGGGGAAAAGTTGATTCCAACACTCACGGCTGACTTTGAGGGGTTCACAACTTTACTGGAAGAAGTTAACTGCAGATATGGTAGAAACAGCATGGGAACCAGAATCAGAATTGGAGCCCAAAAATGAGTAGCTGCAATCTTACGATCCAGCTTGAACAGATAAAGAGTTACTTGTTACGGATGAGCAAAGAAAGTGGTTTCTTGAGATGGAGTTTACTCCTGGGGAAGATGCTGTAAACATGGTTGAAATGACAACAAAGGATTTAGATAAACTTAGCTGATACAGCAGCAGGAGGGTTTGCAAGGACTGGCTCCAATTTTGAAAGAAGTTGTACTGTGGGTAAAATGTTATCAAACAGCATTGCCTGCTATAGAGAAATCTCTCCGGCAAGGAAGAGTCAATCAATGAGGTAACCTCTACTGTTGTATTACTTCAAGAAACTGTGACAGCCACCCCACCTTTCAGCAGCCACCACCTTGAGCGGGCAGCAGCCACCAACATCAGTGCAAGACCCTCCACCATCAAAAAGATTACAGCTCACTAAAGACTCAGATAATCGTTTGCATATTTTAACAATACAGTATTTTTAATTAAGGTATGCTGCTGTCCCCAACCCCCAGGTACCAGTTTGTGGCCTGTCAGGGACTGGCCATAGAGCTCATCCCCATCCTCCCACCTCCATCTATGGAAAAATTGTCTTCCATGAAACTTAGGAAGGGGAGGAGGCCACAGCAGGAGGTGAGCAGAGGGTGAGGGAGGGAAGCTTGATCTGTAATTTCAGCTGCTCCCCAACACTGGCATCACCACCTGATCTCCGCCTCCCCACCCCACCTCCCACCCCCAGTCTATGGAAAAACTGTCTTCCATGAAACCTGTCTTTGGTTATAAAATGGTTGGGGACTGAGGAAGGTATGTATATTGTTTTTTTAGACAATGCTGTTACACACCTAAATGACTACATTATAGTGTAAAAATACCTTTTGATGCACTGGGAAATTTAAAAAATTCATGTGACTCATTTTCTTGCAGTATTTCCCTTTATTGTAGTGGTGGTTTGGAACTGAACCTACAATATACCTGATGTATGCTGGGATATATATATGTATGTGTGTATGTGTGTGTGCGTGTGTAAATTACACATCACATGCACACACACACATGTATGTCACTAAAGGGGATGTTCCAGTTCAAAATAATTTCTAAAGTCAACCTCAGTGAGAATTAAATAATAATTCACATTTATATGATACATTTTTATGAGATTTATAGGTTATAATTTATAAATTTCTATGAGGTAGAGATGAAACAATTGTTAGCGTATTTCACAGAGAAATATGTGCAGAGAATATATGCTTTCTCTACAAGGACTTGATTAATATTCATTTAGCATAAGGCTAGAAACTGCAGGTATTTTAAAATTTTACCTTAAGTAGGTCAAATATCCTAAAGAGACCTTTGTTTCTCCTCCTTCCCCATTTCCTTAAATCACTGCTTTTTAAAAAGCAGTGAAATACTTATTTTTCCTCCCAGAAGGAGAAGATGTATCAGGAAACCTACAATTCTAGTGTGCCTAGAGTTACATGAGATTATAAATGAGATACAGTTGGAAATAATTAAATCTTGATAAATAAAATGTCTATGCATTACTTTCTCAAAAACTTCCTTATACTATAAGATCGGGGACAGAATTCATTCTTTCAAAATTATTTTTAAATCACATTGTTAAACAATGAAAGATAAGCAGAATTACCTCCTCTTCTATTTGCTACCAAGTAAGGTACTAAAACACGGAGCATTGCATTCTAATACAAATGAATCTTGAATGGCAGGATTAATTTTCCCTGAATGACAAACAAATATGATAGAGCTTGCAATGTAACTACTGATCAATTTTATTAATAATTCACACTCCTTAAGCACCTTGAGACAAAGTTAAAACAAAACTTTTTATATTTATCTATGTGTTATTATATCTTTCCCTCCAAAATCTATATACTTTTTCAAGTTATCAGCAACCCAAGTTATCAGGATCTTTCACCTAAAAGAAAATAGTTACAACCTTAAATAAATCAGAGAATCTGTATTTTGGTGAAATAAAAACATCTGTGACTGGAGACCAGATAGGCTTATCTCTTTCCCACTAGTTCATTGCCACAGAAAGGGAGATCCATGTACACTAGGTGCTAAGCAGAGACCTTATAGAGACAGTTAGATGGAGAGAACAGATCTGTGAGTCGCTATCAAGGGGTAGATTATCCTACATTTCTTTACAGTAAGATAAAAAAAAAATAAGCAAATTCAATGAGATTTGGAATATTGGGCAGACTTGGTAGGACTGGCTCTCTCCATTCCTACAAACCTAATTAACTCCAAAAGCAGCTATCTACCATAAATACTATTACAAATGCTCAGATTATCCCACCATTTCCCAAAAGGCAAATCCAATCAACATAACAATTTCAGGACACATCAAATTGTCCTTTGGAAATTTAGATTCTCCTGGTCAGATTTACCATTAGTTTTTACAATTTCTACTTTGAAATGCCGGGGAAATGATTTTATATTCCAGGCGATTTGTGAGTGCCTGAAAGATCCCTTATTAACTATTGTAGTCAACATGAATTATCTTGTGAAACAATTTTTTACTGCATATCACAAGCTGGTCACCACGGTTTTAAAACAACAAAAGACACATCCAGTATTTCCCTCCCTCCCTTCCCCATTTTCTATTTTACTTCCAGGCAAATAATTAGTAACAATACAATAGACTAAGGGCTATAATAGAACCATGGAGGGCAGGCCATGGAAGCAGAGAGAGACCTTTCTAATGCTGCCGGGCTAGGAAAGGAATAATAGTATAGGGAGGGCTTCTTTAAGAATTAAAGAGTCTTAAAGCTGAAGCTTCAAGAATTATTAGGAGTTTGTCATGTCAATCAGTGGGGCATGGTTAAGGATCAAAGAGAAGGAAGAACACTACGCAGGAATAGGCATGAAAGAATATGGCATGTTCAGGAAGCGACAAGTACATGGAGCATCATTCTATTTCTTCAAAGTTAATTTTTGTTTAATAGAACATATATAACAGTAAATTGAAAAACATGATTATGATTATGCATAATCTTATAATTTCCTCATTAGGCAAGTGAACTATACACAGTAATATGGACATAAGCAAATAGGGAAGAAAGACAAATATTTTACTCATGTTTTTCTTGTTTCCTACATTTTGAGTCACACTTTCATCCCTCATAACACTGCCAGAAAAAAGTAACACATAACAAATATGTCCATACACTAAGTACAAAATATTACAAAGCATGAACATTTGTGCTGGAAAAACCTAGTGCCAATGTGTCAGACGCACTGACTATTAGTGTACAAGCAAGAGCCAAATTCGGCCTAATCATACTAAATGCCATTGTGGGTGCAGTCCAAGCTTTTATTTTTAAACTTTTTCATTTCTAATTTTTATTTAAGTATCCAGCCAGGTCATAAACAAAAGCAGCTTATACTGGCAAAGGAATAGCAGCTGGCAAAGGATATTCAACTCACCCACAAAAATTAAATGGACTTGAAAAACAATTCATAACCACTCGCTCATTACTCTACAAATAGATTTCATTATTATTCAGACAAAAAAGTTGGAATTTTACGTAGTAAGACATTGTCAATGGTTTGGGTTGGTGGCAGTGGTGATGATGATGGAGATAGTTAAATGTTACCATTACAGAGTGCTTACAAAGAGACAGTGTGAAGGGCATTAAATTGTCTCATTTATTCTTCACATAGAAAAATATGTCATGATGACTATGATGCCAAAACATGGCACTTACTCTGCACCAGTACCTGTGCTAAGCATTATTCTCATTAATCCTCATTAAAAGTATTATTTTACACAGGGATCTCTTTTAATTCTTAATGATAACTGAGCAAGTGTTATAATCCCCCATTTACCAATGAGTAAAAAAAGTTCAAGTCATCTGCCCAACGTTCAACAGCACCTTGAAACTTTACAAGAGATTTGGATGTCAGACATGTTCTTCATGGCCTAGACAATGCTGCCCATTTCTGCCAGAGCTTAATAAGATCCCTGTTTAAGAGATTGTGCGGGGAAGAAAATTAATAATAACCATGATGTTATTGGAGCAATTTTAAAGGCAGTAAATTGAGAAAGAAGGACAGAGAGAGATATCTAAAAAGAGAGAGATCTAGACAGAGAGTAATAGAAGAGATAAAAAAAAAAAAAAGGAAGGAAGGAAGGAGGGAAGGGAAGGAAGGGAACAAAGGAAAGAAAGGAAACGAAGAAAAAGATAATCTAAAAAGAGAAAGGTCTGTCTTATCTCTGATATTGGTAAAAGACAGTGGAACCAGAAATAATATTACAGATTAGTAATTAGAGGTTTACCAAATAGCTAAATCAATTTCAAAGGGCCATCTTTTCTTACTTGGTCCCAAAAAGAGCATCCATGAAAAATGAAAAAGTTCAAGGAGCAAAGTTGCCAGGAACGCATAAGAAAAATGATGATTTTGTCAAAACCTCCATTCTAGTAGACTATCACCAGATTTTAAAGCCAGAAAATTCAGGATGTTGTGATGCAACAGAATGTAAATTAATATATCCATACAGGGATTTTACATGGTAGGTTCTCAAATTTTGAACTTACCAAAATGCAAGCTTCATATTCTGACATTCCAAAAACTTGGGACAATTTCAAAATTTCACAAACCCTTGTATCACAGTTGTTGTATCTGTAAGTTCCCATTACCTCAACTGTTTTGTAAATGCTCTTATCCAGGCCACCTGTATTTCCCTTCTCATGAAAACTGCTGGAGCCAATCATAGTTTTCTAATATGCTTTGGAAACAAACAGACAAACAAAAAAGAGAAACCCCACTGAAACCCTGATCAATGATTTAGAACAAAATAGCCAAAGCACATACTTTCATACTAAAGAAGCCATACCTTGTAAGAGATTCCTAAGGGTAGTTTTTGAGTGCTCTTATTAATTGAAACTCTGGGGACCTAAAGCACTTTAGCATTAAAGAGTGAAAGACAGGCAGTCAGCCTGCTGTATAATTTTACATTAATAATGACTTATAAATGCCACTGTAAGGCAGCTTTATCCACTGGAACAGGCAGTGCCATCATTAAAATGCCCAATTCTGTAGAGAGTACACATTGATAATAAATGGGTTATCGACTTTTACTGCTTTTTTTACTAAAACTATATAGTGAGTCTATGGGACTCCAGCAATTGCTGGTGCCTGAGGTCTGTGAAGCAATGACGTATTTGTAATAAAAACGACTGAACCATACACCCATTATGGATTCATAATGGAAATTTGTTTTATAATACATGTGTGTATGAATGTTCCTGCTATTTAAGGATAAAGCATTCTAATGTGTATCTCTGTTAAGAATCATTTTAAACTGACAGCACATTAAAAATCATTAAGGCAAACAATGCTTTAATTTAGGTCATAATCATAATTGGATTAGGAAAAAACATTTTCAAGAAGAAAATTTCGATAAGACTTTCACATGAAAAGATCTGAATTTAAAAACTGATCATTTTCCGATTTTTTTTTTCTTTGCTCTGTTGCTCAGGCTACTAGAGTGCAGTGGCATCATCACAGCTCAATGAAACCTTAAACTCCTGGGCTCAAGCAATCCTCCTGCCTCAGCCTCCCAAGTAGCTGGGACTATAATCGCACTCCACCATGCCTGGCTAATTTTTTTTTTTTTTTTTTTTTGTAGAGACAGAGTCTCATTATTCCCTTGGCTGGTCTCGAACTCCTGGCTTCAAACAATCCTCCCACCTCAGCCTCCCAAAGTGCTAGTATTACAGGCGTCAGCCATCATGCCTGGATTTCCCATCCTCTTTTATCTCACTTCTGAATTATTTACCAGTGTTGATATTAGGCTTTAACTTGCTGTAGATTAGAAAATGCAAACTGAAGGCTTTCTGGTAAATCCTACTCTCAGACATGCTGTAATTGACATTCTTGGGGTGAAGACTTAAATATGAATGTGTCCGTATTTCTAAAACTCAGGAGATTTAATATAGAAGTTTACAGTCCTGACTTCTCTTTGAAAAATCTGAAGACCCAGCGACACTTGAGCCCATGTTACCACACTATAAAACCTGGAGGCGTGCAATGTCTGTCCCTCCAAAGTCGGCTCCCCTAGTGTAATTTGCCACAACCTAAATCACTGCATGGGGCTAAGTACCTATCGCCTTTTATCATCTTACATACAGCTGCTTTAATCATTTAGCTTTATTCTTTCACATTATCTTCTGGTCCAGTAAACATCCTGTTTGTTCCAGTCCAGCTTTGGTACGTGTTTAGTAACACCTTTAATTTCAAAATAAGGCAGGCCTCTCCCTACTGCAATCGATTGTCAGTATAGCAGGGAGAGTGATCCTTTGAAACAGGTAAGTCCAATCATGCTACTGCTGTCCTCAAAGCCCTCTCATTTTCTGCAGCTGCAAAGTCTTCACTCTGCCCCCACTCATTCCCCCCAGCATCTCCCACCTCCCTGACTCTGCCCATCCCCCCACAGCTCTCCCCCTCATTCTTTCTGCCTTAGTCACACTGGATCCCTTTGCAGTTCCTCAAATATAGTCCTGTCTCACACCCTTTTATGTTTCTTGTTCCTTCTGCCTGTAATGCCCAGATATGCCGTTGCTCAGAAGTCATTTTTTCATTGAGGTCTTCTCCAACTCTATTCTTTATATTTGCAAACTCCCGATATACCAGCAATTCCACTCCCTCTTCCCAGCTTTTTCTCCATAGCACATTAGCTATATGATATTCCATATTCGTTGACCATATTTTCACCCTTTTATTCTCTCTCTGCTCCCACTAAAATGCCTTCCCATGAGGATTCTTTTGTGTTGCTCATCCTTGTGCTGCTGCTGTGTTCTCAGTATCTAGAACATCTCTGGGAGCACAGTAGGCACTCAATTAATATTTATTGAAAAAAGGTTGGCTATACTCCTGACTTTATTTTCTGAATAGCAGCGTGTGTCATTTGCATTCAAAAACACAAAGACTTTTGCTACCTTTTAGGTGGGAAATAAACAGCTAAGATATAAAATATCTTAAAATTAAAATATGTGTATACAAACAGAGAGAAATTTCTCTTAATGGACATTTAATGGTATTCTAAAGTACATGAAGGGGGCCAGAATATGCCACCAAAAAAGTATGCCACTTTGGTATAAGGATTATTTTGCGCTGAAGGCAATTAAGAAACAGCAACACAGGAGGAGCTCTCTGCCCTGCCTGTTTCTGCCTAAAAGTGGAGCATAAATTTCATTCACACACACAGACACACACGCACATGCACACACAAACACACACACAGATGGTGGTAAGAAAACAGATGGGACAAAGTATTAATATAAATATGAACAAGAACCAAACACCTAAGTTAGGAGAGAAAATTTTTTTATAAGCAACTCGAATCAAACATTTAAAATGTAAAAAAATAAATAAAAAAATAAGGCCAAGTTTAATTTACAGTAAATGTCTGTAGCTAATATGACTTTGAGATTCTTATTAAAGAGCTAACATTCCAAATTGGGGAAGACTAAAAGGTATTTCTTAATAATCTTATGAACTAATGAGGATTAAAATATATTCCTAAAACAGAGATTGACAAACTGGACAATGAGGCTTTTTTTCCTTTTAGCAAATTTCACTCAAAAACTTTCTCTTTTGTCTTCAGTCTTTTAGGAACCTTGCTCTACTACTAATTTAAAGAGAGTTCCACATAACATTGATATGCAAATTTTGATTGCCTCAGCTCAAATACTCTTCATTTACATAAGCTACTTTAAAAATGGGTTGTTAACTCTCTTATGTGCTTGAGAAACTGAAAACCCAAAGATGTCAATTGTAGGAGTTAATTCAGAAGTTTAGAAAATTTGGTCGAAGTCTACAAAACATCCTGTTGCCTAGCCTAGTGATTAACCAAACACTTCGACTGGGCAGGACATTTACAACAGGACAAGCACTTAAAAGAAAACTATGCAATGAATCAAAATTATCAAAATTTCATTTTATGCCTATATTTGTTAACATCTAAATAATAATTTCTATTATTAAATTGTGATGTCAGCCAATAAGCAATAAGTACACATGGGAAAAAGTAAAATTAAATAATGGCTCATAACCACACATCTAACCACTTGGGTAATCAATTTGGGAGGTTGAATCTACTTTACTGCTAAATCTTTTGTACTGTTTAGCTTTATTTAGCATTCTCAGAAGTACTATATGTTTGTGAAAAAATAATTAATGGTTGTATTATTTTATCCAGCTCAAGAAAATCTCTCCCTTCCTCCTCAGCCTAAAAATCCATTCTTCCATTTTGTCTACTGTATTAAAACCTTATTTATACTTATTTTTATTGTTACAATTTTTGATCTGTTATGTATTTTAGGTACAGAGATGACATGCTCTTTTTGGCTGTGGAATTTCAAACTAAAGGAGAGTGGAAATACAGGAATAAGAGCTGTTTCACCTAAGTCACAGCCCATCTATGTAAAATCTGATTAAGAGAGATCTGGGCCAGGCAATTTAGTAACATACCCAAATGTGAAATACGCACCTATGAACTATGCCTATTTCTAAAAGTGACTGGAGGCAGCTTGTAATTTAAATGGCTCAAGTGCAATAAATCAAAGACCTTTGACATGCACTGAAATTACCTGTTAACATGTGTTGCTTTCCCCTAACAGGCAAAGATTGATAGTATATAACTTTGTTTCTCAGAACTGGCCGTGGTCTGACACATTGTAGGGCCTTCATAAATATTTATGAAAATAGACTAATACAAGATAAAGGGTTGAAGGTACAACGGAATATGAAGAAGACACAAGAAAACAGGGAAAGAAGACAGAGGAGTAATTTTAGATATTTTTAGCACACAAGGTCTAATAATGTATTCTTGACCTTGATATAAAAAAGGTAGATGACATATTACCTTCCAGAGATTTAAAAGAAAACATGATTCAGTTTGGTGGTATTGTTAGGTAGATAGGGAGAGATTTCGAATCTCCTAGGTGCAGAAGTGGGTGCTGTTGTGGTTCACCCCGCCCCAACCATGGGCTATCAGAGAGGTTCATGGGAGATCCACATGCATAGTAAGACTCGAGTCATATAACTCTCAACTGTCCAATCAAAGTGGTTCCATGGTGACGTCTGAGCCAAGCAGAGGTCCCTATTCAGACACTATAAAAACAAGACCCAGATCTTAACCAATCTCTCACTCTTTTGCTATGACAATGGGTCTAGTCATCATCTGTGGTGTATGCATCTCTCTCCGTAAACCTGTATCTTGCTCTTGCTCTATAATCCTATCTTTGACTCCTCAATAAACCTCATTTTTGTGCTTGCCTTACTTTGGTGTATCTGGTCATTCTGTACCAAGAACCTACCTTTCAGAATGCGACCTGAGAGTGTTACCCCAGTGATGCAGTTTGTCGATCATCTGAAGATTTTCTTTTTATATAAAGAAAGAATACTTTTAAATTGAAACAACTGAATCAAATGTCTATAACCAGTTACCTAAACCATAGATAAGAAAGAAAGCCATTGGTAATAAACCTGAGACAGTAGATTATGATGAAACAGTGCCTCATGCTTGATCCTTGATAAATATTGGCTGAATGATTTAGTAAGTGACATGTATGAGCCTATTACAGTCATTAAGAGGCTGCTTCTCTATTTACTGAGTCTATTCCCTAGGCAATCACAAATTCTATACCCATAATCAATATGGATTTTAAACACTTAAAACAATTAATCCCTAAATTGGTATTGTTAAAATAAATGTAATTCCTCTAATAAAAAGTTGTGGTTTCACTTCTCTCTTAGTGTAGCAAGTAACCTCCACATTTTGGGCAAAGTTACAATATGTAATTGATTTTAAGGCCAGACACAAACATATTATATATGTATATGTAAGTGTGTATATAAGTATATATAATACATATAATATATAGTTCCATTTGAAACTCTATAAATTCAGCTTTTTCAGAATATTAGAAACTATTTTCTTCCTGTGACTGCCAACATAGGTTTTTAAAATACATGCCCTGAGGTTTCATTTATTCCTCAGTATTCTCTCTCTCTGTGATTCCTTGCAGAAATTCAGACATGGATATATTTGTTTGTAATGAATGTATAGTATAAATTATGCAATATATAATCTGTGTATGTTACCCTACAATTATGGATTTATCAACCCAAAGGGTGAGAAAAGACCTTTTTTATCTTAGCTAAAAGTCATACCCAACTCTTTATATAATGGGTTTTACATAAATGCAACACAGCTTGTAAAAATGCCAACATATTATTCATATCAATGTTTTGTTCCTCAGTTATCACAGTTTCTTCAGAATTCTAAAGAATTATAACTTACTTTTGATACATGAGGATATATGAGGAAAATGACCAGAACCTTTTTTAACACTGAAATAAAATATCCACAGTGTCATGACTTTTTAGATAAGTATTTTCACCTCTAGCTAAAATGATACATACTGATTATGACCTTTGATATATGTCATTTCTTTTTCACTGAACACATAATGTGTATGATAGTCACATAAAAATCACTATGCATTTGATAATACTTAATAGGCAGGTTTCTAAATAATTAAGTTTTAGGAGTCTAAGAAATTAGTGTATAATTACAGTTACACTTGTCTCAGGCCTGGTGCTGGAGAAATAGCCTCAGAATCCTTAATTTAATATAAAAGTAAGACGAACAGTCACCCTTGGATCAGGTGTTTACCTACAGTTTACTAACAGGTGAGCTGATATGAGAAAAGACAATGTAGCTACAATGTGATTAATACCTTCAATGTAAAAATTTACAAGTGTCTAATCACACACACACAAGCTGACAGAGAATTTCAAGCCTCTGTGACCAGCTCAACTTATAACATAAATAGTGAGATATTTAGGAATTACCTGGATTTATAGCGTCATTATTTAACAGGGTAACTACTTAGCTGGCCAGCTCCCTAGATTAATGACCCATATATTAATAAATATATCATGGCTCTAAAACTAAGCCTTAGCCAACCTCTCAAAATCAATCAGCCTCATAGGTAAGAATATTTCTAGAATCATATGTGTATTCTTTTTTTTTTTGTAAATCTACCCCCGATGAGTACTACCAATATTAGATATACCACTCCCCATACCAATATATCTTAAATTTTTTTCTCTGTTGCCCCACAAAATGAATCAACAAAGATTAGATGACACTGAAGTAACTGGTATTGCCATATTTTTTTTACCACGTCCAATTACAACATATACAGATGCATGCATGCATATCTGAATTATTGTAGAAGTAAGGCACACCACTTTCTGAGAAAGTAGCAAGTTCAAAATTCTATTTCCTAAGAGAAGTGAATTAATTTAATTTATCATGCTGATTTTTTCATTATTAACAGTACTGCCTTTTTAAAAACATCTCCCAGGTAGCTTTCTCATCCTAGAAACCACAAAAGAAAAAAAAAAAAAAAAAAAAACAATCTGGTTCCATGAATCCACTTATCTTCTCAACCTCAACTTAATCCCAAAGTAAAATTATTCTGATCAAAAATATTTTTGTAAAGATGAATATATTATATGAATAAAAAAAGCAAACATATGCGATGTACTTAAAACCCAGCATCAGTCTCTAGAGTGATGGATTTCCTCCTCAATAAATATACTAGATTTTTCATGAAGATCAACATAGAATAAATCTTCAAATGATATATCTCAAGATGTTTCTGTATTTTGGCCAATAATTTTATTTATTCTTGTCCTATTGTGATATGATTAAAATTACATACTAGAAGCAATTGCCGTCAAATCAAAACAGTATAATCTTTGACAAAGCAGACAAAAACAGACACTGGGGAAAAGAATCCTTTTTCAATAAATGGTGCTGGGAAAACTGGATAGCCACATGTAGAGGACTGGAACAGGACCCACAGCTTTAACCTCTCACAAAAGTCAAATCACAGTGGGTAACAGACTTAAACCTTAGGAGTGAAACTATTAGAATTCTAGAAGAAATTGTGGGAAAATCTCTTATAGACCTGGCCTAGGCAAAGAATTTATGAAGAAGACCCTGAAGGCAATCACAGCAACAACAAAAATAAATAAATGGGACCTGATCAAATTAAAAAGCTTCTGCACAGTCAAAAAAGAAACAATCATGAGAGCAAACAGACAACCTACAGAATGGGAGAACATTTTCACATGCTACACATCCGATAAAGGGCTGATAACTAGAATCTATTTAGAACTCAGGAGAATCAACAAGAAAAAATC
>CM052449.1:8873847-8905750 GCA_028533085.1 Varecia variegata | reverse complement strand
TAATCATCAGGGACATGCAAATCAAAACCACAATGAGATATCACTTAACTCCAGTGAGAATGGCCTTTATCCAAAAGTCCCAAAACAATAAATGTTGGGGTGGATGTGGAGAGACAGGAACACTCATACACTGCTGGTGGGACTGCAAACTAGTGCAACCTCTGTGGAAAGCAATATGGAGATTCCTTAAACAGATACAAGTAGACCTACCATTCGATCCAGCAATCCCATTACTGGGCATCTACCCAAAAGAACAAAAGACATTCTATAAAAAAGACATTTGCACCCGAATGTTTATACTAGCACAATTCACAATTGCAAAGATGTGGAAACCACCCAAGTGCCCATCAATACGTGAGTGAATTAATAAAATGTAGTATATGTATACCATAGAGTACTATTCCACTATAAGAAATAATGGTGATATAGCACCTCTTATATTTTCCTGGATAGAGCTGGAACCCATTCTACTAAGTGAAGTATCCCAAGAATGGAAAAATAAGCACCACATGTACTCACCATCAAATTGGTTTCACTGATCATCACCTAAGTGCACATATAGGGATAACATTAATCGGGTGTCGGGCAGATGGGGGGACAGGGATGGGTGTATACATACATAATGGGTGTGATACACACCATCTGGGGGATGGACACGCTTGAAGCTCTGACGGGGGGGGAGGGAGGGCAAAAATTTACCAATTTGTTAAATATTTACATTATTTATTATTCATCTAAGTAATCAACCACCTGGTTTTAATTAGGAAATTATATTTTTTAGTTAAAAATATGTACCTGTGCTTAATAATTGCTAGCTTTTGTTCAAGGCCAGGTAATTACAGCACTGATTAAGCAGGACAATACAGGGTCCTGAATCTTATGGTAAATTTTATTTTAGAGGGTTGGAGTAGAATTTGGTAAGCAGACAATAAAAATTTAAAAAATAACATCTAGTCTTCCACAGAATTGAAATAGGATGATATAGTACTGACTGGTGAACCTTTTTGTCAGAGGTCTGTCCACAAAGGTGACCATATGCTGAGGATTGCAAAGGAACTTCCCAAGCAAAAGTGAAGAGGATCGATATAAGCAGAGAAAATAACTAATGCAAAGGCCCTAAAGCGTGAGTAAGGACCACTGAAAACAGAAAGAAAACCCGTGTCGCTGAAGCATAATAGACAAGGCGAGAGTGATGATGTACTGGCAAATATTTAGCAACTGGCTCTCTAGAAAAATACATGCATGTATATAGAAATGTACACTAAGTTTATTATACAGTTACTGATATAAACTATGTGTAGCACATAATTTGCAAGTAATAATGAAATATGTAATACTCTTCATTGTAAATTATATACAGCCAATGGATTCTCTCAGAATGCTTTCACTGACTCACGATGGACTCTTCTACCTGTCAAAAAACTATGGTTGCAATTGACAAATGAGTGTAGTTCTAAATTAAATACTGTTTGAGATTTTTATTTACTTTCATGAGCAAGATGGAAGTGAAACAACACAGACATACTGGAACTTCACTGGTTCGCCAGTGATGTGAGCAACTTCTTTGCTGTATTACACAAGAGTTTTCAAATATTGAAATAGTTTCTTAATTTTTGTGCTGTTCACAATGTAACAGCTATAGACACTTTTTAAAATTCAGTCTGTATTATTAAACACTTTCTCATGTCTAGACAATTAATAAAACATTAAACCAAACCCTACTTTGTAATGTTGGCTAATTTCTATGGCATACATACTCCCTCTAAGGTTGATTTCAAGCTATCAACATGACTTCATTGAACATGAAGTTGGGAAGAGATGTTCAGGAGCATGCCGTTATATAGTATTTCTACCAAACACATACAATATATGTTTTTAAAAGAACCCAAAAGCAGAGATAATAGTAAAATAATTAGCAAGTGGTAATGAGCTTTGGGTAGTTATTGCATTTACTTATAATAAAATTTAATTGTAAGATTATATAATATATGTAATAGTTGTTTGTAACAACTGGCTTGCAAAATTCCTGCAAATTTCACAACTGGTTCTCACAGAACAATGCAAGCAGCTGGAGCACACTGGCTTCATAAAGATATAAAGTGTTACAGATGAAGCTGCTGATATAAACTGGGGCGTATCTGGTGAGGGCTCTCTAAACCAATGCAGGGAGTTGTTTTTATTTCATCCAAAGAATAAACTAAAACCATTGGAGGGTTGAAATCCAGAGAGAGAGATGATTCAATCTGTGTTTTAAAATGTTCTCTCTCAGTGCTCTGGAGAATTGATTTCAAGAAGGTAAGAACAGGAGCAGTGAGACCAGCCAGAAGGTACTGTGAACAGTCTCGGTGTGAAATAATGATGGCTTACAAAAGCATGCACTGGTAGCAATGATGATTTGAAGGTTGACTGACAAGGCTTATTGGTGGTTTGAGGCAGGGGCAGCATAGCCCTTAGATCAGACCAGGAGGATCCACATATCACATGAATAAAAACATAGAAATCTTTTTTTTTTTTTCAGGTCATAATTAAGTTTGTTGAAAGTTCAGTAATTAAGGAAAATTACACACACACACACACAAGCTGAACTGGCTCTCCACAGCAGAAGACATGAGGCTGAGAGCTAAATCACAGATTGTGCAGTAGAAAATCAGAGTGGCTACTTTTGTTTAAAGTTGTCTTTTTCGAATCACCGAAAGTCAGTGTCTCTACAAACAGAGTTTCTTGTCTCTCTTCCCTTTGCTTAGGAGAGCTTGAACTGCCTGAGACAGGAAACTGAAATATGGAGGAGAGGTACAGCCACCTCTGTTTCCCCAGAGACTTTGATTAGGTCAGTCCTGGTCTGGGTGGATCCTGGGCTGAATCTAGCTTTCACTTCTTCCTGCCACTCCAATGGATACTACCCTACATTCGTCAAGGTTGGCAGCACAAGTACTCTTTTAAGCCTCCAGATTTCAGGACGATAATCTCAGTGGGAATGTGGCCTGGGTCATGGGGATGGCTTGGTTTGTAACTTCTAGCTATAACTTATGAGCTACAGCTTCCATTTCAATTACTGTTTTAGGTCCTACAAATGTTAAAGGTGATGTGGAAGAATAAATAGAGGAAAAAAGAAAATTCCAAGATGACGTCTAGATTTTTGACTAGATATTAGCATGATTCTCTTGATCAGCTTCCCACAAATCAATCTAAATTTTAAAAATTTCTATTAATAATAAAACCTAATCATAATTTTTAAGAGGAATTTGATAATCTGTTTTAAAATTTTTAAGCCCATTTTGAAAAAGAATAAAAAGAAAAAACTTGTTCTTGCAGGAATTAAACCATATTGTAAAGTCATAGTGGTTCTGGCAGATACTGGCTAATGAACCAGTGGAAGAGAATAAAGAGTGCATGGATATATGAATATTGTTATAAGGAAGTAACATCACCAATCATTGAAAAGAGCTTGCATTATTTGGTAATGTGTGTTGAAAAACAATGACTCACTATGTGGAAAAATATTGTATTTCTAACTCATAACATATAAAAACTTCAAATTAATCTACTTCTTAATGTAATATAAATGTGAAAGGTAAAGTATTTGTGATATGGGTAAGAAACGGCTTCTGAAATAATACGTGGAAACCATAAACAAAAAGGGAGAAAACAGAAAGTTCTGACTATATCTCAATGAAAGATTTCAGTCCAAAATTATCTAAAGGGAGACAGAAAAAAAAGAAGTTACTTGCACAATTGAAAATCTCAAAGGCTTACTATCATGAGTTCTTACAAGACAAGGTGAAAAAATAAAACTAAGAGAAAAATAGATAACGTCTATAAGGAGCCAATATACAGAAGAAGCTGTCCAAATGGCTGATTAGTATTGGAGAGACATTCAATCTCACTAGCTATCAGAGAAATGCAAATTAAAACAATGAGATACCTCTTAATATCTCTCCGGTATGCAACAATCAGAAAACCGGACAGCATCAAGTTCTGGCGAATCTGTGAAGAAAGGGGGGCTGTCATGACCTGCTGGCACAAGTGAAAACTGATGCAGCCATTCTGAAGAGCAGTCTGTCAATGCCGCTCAATAGTGAAGTTACTTACGTGTGTAATCTACTCCTAAATATATTCCCAAGGAAACTCTCACATTGATCCACAAAGAGACATCCGGGACAGCACTTGGCACATAGGTTTTGATCATAAAGGCTGGAAACATGCTAAGTCTCTCCATCACTGGATGAGTAAAATGTGAAATACATGTGTGATGGAATAAGATGAACAGATAGAATTACTAGGAGACTGGATAGGTAAAATGTGGTATATGTACACAAAGTAATACATTACAGCATCAGAATACTCAAACACTGGAATACGGTGTAATTAGAATCACTGAAAAATAGAGCCATATAGAGTTCAAAGATAGCACTCAGTGAAAAAAAATGCAATAAATAAGATGAACAGTGCAATCCCATCTGTGCATTTATGCGTAGTAAAAACCATAAAGTATTCTCTATTCTTTAAAGGATATAAGTATATTTAAGTGAACTTTGAAAGTATGACTAAAAGATTATACATACCAGAGTGGGAAAGGAGAATGAGCTTGAAAAGAGAAGATGAAGAGAATGATTAGTTTTCCATTGCTGCAGTCATGAGTTACCACAAAATAAGTGGCTAACAACACCACAAATTTTATTACCTCCTAATTCTGTAGGTCAAAAATCTGGCATGGTTGTCACTGGACTAAAATCAACCAGTCAGGAGAGTTGTGTTCCTTTCTGTGTCACTAGGGGAGAATTCTAGCTTCTAGGGGCTCTCTTCTTCCATCTTTAAAGACAGCGAATGTTTCGTCTCTCTGTGCCTTTCTTCCCTCTTCTGATGACTCTCCCTTTGGGCTTAACATGCTTAACACTTGTAAGGATCCTGTGATTACACTGGACCCATCTGGATAAGCCAGGACAATCTCTTTACCTCAATGTCCTTAACTTAATCACATCTGCAAAGTCCCTTTTGCCACGTAAATAACAAATTCTCTGGTTCTAGGGATCTGGATGTAGATAACCCAGGGGAAGGAGGGGGGCATCATAAAAATAAAACAAAATTTAAAAAACTGAGAATAGTGACAATTGTGTGCCATCCAATGAGGAATAAAATCAACTCAATTCTGTGTGTCTGAGGTCCAAAAACAGAAGAAATAGAGAAAAGCAGATGATGGGATTGAGGAGCTGTTAACGGTGTCAAATGACCCTGAAAAGTCAATTACAGTAAGGACAGAGGAAACAAACATTGGATTTAGCAAAATGGAAATATTTGATGACCTTAATAAAAGCACTCTGAGTGTAATGATAGCAAAGAATGCAGGATTAAAGTGGATTGAAGAGCGAATGCGAGGTGAGGGAATGGTGAGAAAGCATAATGTTATTCCATAATATGTATTTGTGTAATGCCAAAATCTCCTTCTAGTAGAAATGAAATGGCAGAAAACAGGGAGTGCATTAAAGTAAATCATTCCATCCTCTTAATGGAATATCATGCAAATGCAACTGTTACAAACACTTTCAAAGAGCCTGATGTTTTCAAAATATTCGTTGGAAAAAAGTCAGATAAGAATTACTTATAAAGGACAATCACGACTGGATTAAAAAAAATAGATGCATAGATAAAAAGAAAATACATGTAAGTCTTCAGAGGTGTTGTCTTTATCGTATTGATACGAGGTATTTTTGTCTTTAAAATTTTCTATGTTTTCCAAATTTTCTGTTATATACACAAATTCTTTAAATCTCAGAAAGTATTTAGACATAGGGAGATGCCTCACAACTGTTTTCATTTGAACTACAAAATGTCAACAGTTCACTTAAATATGTACATGTGCTCACAATAAAGGAACTGTAAAACTCAGTTAGAAACGGAACCGGTCTTCACTTAATCGGACTCAGCCCATTAACTATAGGGAAGTTACTTAAAACCTCTGGGCCATTATTTCCTCTGGATGGAAGCTATGATTGCCAATGTTCTTGTATGCTTAAACATTTTATGAGAATATCCAGATTCAAGTTACATTCTTACTTGCACATAGTCATCTTCACTCATATACAAATCTATGTAATTAACTTAGATCAACAATTACCAGGGAAAAAAGGGAAATTTCTTGAATTACTTCTGATAATCAGAATTTGTCAAAGTTTGAATGAATCAGCTATAACTGCACATTGCAACATCATCAAATATGGTCACAGGCACCAAGAGAATAAAACAAGTTAAAGTGGTTTCAAAAACTCAACCAGTTGTAGGTATATCTAAGGCTCAATATATTCACGTGCCTGATTGGTTGCCTTTTTTTTTTTCTTTTTTAAGACAGAGTCTTGCTCTGTTGCTGTGGCTTCAGCCTAGCTCACAGCAACCTCAAACTCCTGGGCTCAAGAGATCCTCCTGGCTCAGCCTCCTGAGTTAGCTGGGACTACAGGTGCGCACTACCACACCTGGCTATGTTTTTCTATTTTTAGCAGAGATGGGGTCTCACTCTTGCACAGGCTGGTCTCAAACTGCTAAGCTCAAGTGATCCTCCCTCCTCGGCCTCCCAGAGGGTTGCTTTTCTTTAGAGACCCTTTCCTTTGATAAGGGAGGAAGGAAGGCCACACTTAGAGCCACAAAGGAATTTTGGGTAATCAACCAGCTGTCTTTTTAGCAGAGAGCTCCCTCTGGAAATGCAGAGAGGAACTGCTCTCCAGGTAATTCAGCTGAATGGAGCTCACATTTATTCCTTCTGGCTTTCTTTGGAGCAGATTTCCTATCATAACTTTGGAGTTCAGCTATGATATAGGAGCAAACCACCCTTACCAAAGGATATCAATACTTCATTTCTAGTCCTTTCTCTGTTTATACGTTGGCCTTCAAGGATATAAAAATGGTAGCCTTGTGGGCATGGGATTAAAGGAAGGACCATTACAGTGTCTGGCTAAAAGAGTCAACTGCATGTGACTTGACCAGCTGTCAGAAAGGAGAAAAAAAAAAAAAAAAAAAAAAACTCAACCAGAAAACAGCATCTGCTCCACCCTGCTCTCACTAACAGTCAGCTGTTTTTAGTAATTCTCACCTGCTGTCCAGGTTCTCTCAAGATGAACTCTCACCAGGGGTGAAACAAATAAAGACATCCAAGACTGAGCAATCAAGCTGCTTCAGTACTTTTTTTGCTGGTGGGGCCATGAACTCCTACCCATGTTGCCCTGGATCTTTTATTTCCTATAACTTTGCAGGCTTCCAGCAGCTTCTATGAACTTTGGAATGCCCCTCTTCCTCTGCTTCTCATAACAACTCCTTGTGGGTTTCTGCTTACCAAGCCTCTGGGTCATTAGCTCCCCAGCTCTGTCCCCTTGCTCACAATTACGTTGTGACTAAAGGTGTACAGCTTTTTTTTTTTTTCTTTTTAGGACTATGTTATACACCAAATTTAGCCTGTGATAAAAGTCTTGTGAGATAAATGCTGTATATTTTAATTTCTTTTATACACCCAAGGATTCCCCTTTCTCTTCCTCATCAGCTGTAGTAATCAGTAGATTCCCAAGATGCACAGATTTAATCTTTCCGGGAGTGTTCTTTTAAGACATCAACCTGGGCATTAAGTTTAGGTTAATCTTCAAGCACAGTGGATTTAACCTGAGAATTTTGCTATATTCTCTAATCTCCTCCATTAAAATTTTGCTACATTTAATCCAGTTTTAGGAATATGCTTAATAATTTTAATATCTAAAACATATGGCAATCTCAGATTTCTTAAAGAAAATCCATTATGTTTAACACAGCATTAGTGTTTTAAAATGTGGGATAGTCATAAACATTTCAGACTTAGAGGGCAGATTGCCTGAGTTTGGACAAGTCATTTAGTTTCTTTATTCCACAATTTCTTTATATGTAAGAGAGACAAAAACGGTACCTATATCAAAGGTTGGTTTCGAGTTAATACATGTATAGTGCTTAAAAAAATGTACCTGGTACGTAGTACATTATCAATAAGTAAGCTTCTCTTATTGTCACTGTTATTAATATGTATCTTCTGCTAAGAGTGTCCATGTCTATTTCATCAGTGATATTAATAAATTAATTTTTAGGGAACCCTCTCAGACATTTGAATGCAAAGCTATGCTTTAGAAATCAAAATATTAGAAAATTCATCGATGTGAACATTTCAAAAAATAGAAAATAGATAAGCTAACTATTTGATATTAGACATAAAAAACAATTAAGAATGTCATGGTAAACAGGCTAAGATCAGAGAACAAAAGGGACCTCCAAAAGTTATTTAGATTTTATCAGTGAAACTCATGAGGATAGTTATAAGGAAGGTGGCAGAGAAATACAAATGCTCTCAGGGAGATTACAATCCAAGGCAGTCTCCCAGGAATCTCACATATTGTCCAAGTCTAACCTAGTCCATTCATTTTCACAAATGAGAACTCAGGCACACGGGCCAGAGGCGCCGTCCTTGTTTGTCCGGTTTGGAAGTGAGTCAGAGCTAAAGGCTAGTCCACCTCTTCCTACGAAGACCCCACTTGCCACATCACAATGACTTCATATGTTTGAGAACTTAACTGCCAAGCGTTCATGTTCAAAATCTTCATCATATGCACATTTTACTGACAAGACTCCCCAGAGGGTATAAGATTTAATTTGGAGTTTTAATTGGCCAGAAAAGTCCTTATCAACAACAAACAAATTCTATATACCTTCCTGTCGGCTTGCTTACTCTTTTGTTTTATAACAGACAGCATTTCCCTAATTAAGCCTCCTTTCAGAATGTAGAGATTATGCACTACACCTTGTCCTGAGAAAGCAAATCCCTTTTTCCTAAGAGTCCCATGTTCTTAATACCTAAAGGAACTGAGGCAAAGAAGCTGAACATAATCCAGTCCCCCTTTTCCAACCGAGCTTTCATTTCATACTTCACTACGGTTTCTCTAAATCCCCACTTTTTCTTTGGGTTGCGGTGCATGCCAAACACACAGCAGGTTTAAAATCCCTGCTGATCCGTTGAGATGCTACACAGTGCATGACAGAGTTTGGCAAGTATGTGTGTTGAGACCTTTTTTTTTTTAAAAAAAATATCTAAATAAAACAGAGCCTGTGTTACCATCAGTTTTACTCTGTATGTGAGGCCACTAAAGCCCCTCGCCACTCCCAGGAGTGACCCTTCATCTAACAGGCATCATCCTAATTGGGAGCCGACCGAACAGCTGGATTTACAATGAGGCATTAACCATCAGCTGAATTCCTTAGACACACACACACACATCCACACACAAGCAGCATCCTGCAGAAACAAGACTTACAAATGAGTGCTTGAAGACTCATTTCTCACCCTGACCCCTGGGGTCAATGATGTCAGAGAAACTATTTCTGAAAAGAGCTCTACAGTGGGAGTGAACAATCAGGACCAACAATAATGAGTAGCTCTTGAAGGTCACAGCTGTTGAGCAGCTAATTGTAACTTGAAAAGCTGAGTCCCAAGTTATTAATGATCTTGCTGATAAAGTTTTTTCCCACTCTAAGTCATGCAAGCTTTTATTCTAAATTCGAAGATAAAGCAAAGAGCTGCTCCGGCTACAAATGCAAGACTTTTCCTGTCTAGATGTAGTCGTGCACATCCGACTGTCTCTCTTCCTCGCACACAGTGTAAGCTGGTGACCTTCATATAAGTCAGTGTAAGCCTTATGATTCCAAGATCACTCCTGAGGGAGAGATCATCAACTCTGCCAAATATTTTGTTTTAGCTTGTTAACTACTTAGTATTATAAAACAGACTGAATGAAATCAAATCAGTAATTTACTCAGAGCGCCAAAATGATCCTTTCCTTATTTTATATGCATGTGGTAGAACACACAACCTTCACCTGGAACACAAACACTATATTACATACTCTAAAGGTGGGTTATGGGAGGTGAAAATATTAATAATATTTCCACAGGCTAACAGCAATTATGCTGGATGATAAAAAGAACTTCCTGCTTTTCTCCAGAATTATAACACTAAGGGCAAAGCAATGCAGACAGGAGGAAATGTAAGGTGTACTATTTGAAAATTTGACAGCACACCATACATGGAAATTTTCTTGCAATAAGCATCCTCTAACCCCTCAATGATAAATGAAACCACTGTTGATCTCTCTGCTACTTTATATATTTTATCGATTCCTTTCTAATTTCTTCCCATTTAGGAGTTAAATCTTCAGATTTCTATTAAGTCATTAAATAGAACATCTACCTAGACAAGGTCATTTATTTACACATAGTAGGTTCACAGTAAACGCTTGCTGCGTGATGGAAATGAAATGCTTTAATTATAATGTCTTTCCAGCTGAAAAGCTGTTCATCACTCTCACCACCGCAGGCAAGCCACCAAGGTTCTTGAATGAACCCCTGAGGCTGACACAGAATGATGCAAGAAAGACACTCACCTTTCCTCCCCCTCTGCAACCCCAAGGGGCTTAGTGAGCAGCTTCCACAAAGCCCAAAAGCAAACAACTGAAATCTGAACTGTAGGCTGTTCCTACAATGCAAGTTAGACGAGGAAAAAAAATAACTTTGTCACCTATAGGGTGCATGTGGGGTCAACGCACCTAATTATTTTACCAACATTCAGGTCTGTGAAATTACATGCATGCAAACACACACACTCATTTTCTTTTCTTTTATTTGCTTAACAAGTTTGCATGGTATTTGCCAATGTAATCATGCCAACATTTTATCAGCAACACCATGCTTTCATAGGTGGAGGTCTATAAATTACAAATACTTTGCTATTTGCGTTATAATTAATAACTCTTTAAATATTCGTTTAGTTAATAACATGAGCCATGGATAATAGTAAGAACTGTGGCAAATACATGATAAATAAAGCACACTTCTTACCTCAAGCATTTTATAATAGAATAAGAAAGGCGCATATATACGTAACTATAATTCAAGAGACCACAATAGGTCTTCTAGCACATTGAAGCATCAAATGTTGCCATCACCATTTATAGTAATAACCATAATTAAACTGCCAATAAAATACAGATGAATGTTTCCAATACTCTTACTTCTCCTATAAAAATGAGAAAGTTTTCACCAAGTCCAAGTCATTTAATCATTTATCACAACTCTTGATATTTTTAAAATTAATATGGAAACATAGAAAGTTGGCAGTACCGTATTTTCAGTAGAATCAGATCACCTAATCAAGGATGCTGGGAAACTTGAATAATGAATTACTGTATTACTCCCATCCCCTTTGAACTGGAATAACAACAAAAGTTCAAAATTCCAGAAAACAAAATCTCTCTCTCCATAGCCTGTGTTCACTAAACTCAACATCGAGTCATGGAACCTTCTACTCATGCTAAAAGCTGAAATAAGCAGTGCTGCATTAAAAAGAAACAGTTCAAATATAAATATAATCTGGGAAGATTTTTGTTGAGGGTACAGCAAACCCAGCTACTCTATGGTAAGATTTTCATTTGTGAATCTTGAAGACCTAGGGAAGAAGTGACCAGCAGAGACAGTCATAAATGCTCTTCACGTTTTTTTTGCTACTCTTCTACATCTACACTAACCCTTTTGGGACAGTTCATTCATGTATGCAATTTTCTGTCTGTAGATGATATCCAAATCTGTGGCCAACGATGTGATTTAATTTAATTCTCATTATTTTCAAAATCCCTACAGAATTGGCTCATGGACCCCTGGAAATGTATTATACTGAAAACTAAAATCATTAACTTCCTTAGACACTAGTAGTCTTGCCAACTATTTAATTCAATGTACAGATAAGGAATATAAGTGTGGTTGAATTCAAAGCCATAAAATATTTTTAAAACTACACACAAAGATTTCAAAGCCTATTATTTAATATACTCTATTTTTAAAGAAATTAATAAAAATGCTTTTAGTTTTTTCAACTTTAAAGTCTATGGTCATAATGTCATGCATTTGTCTTAAGTATAAATTAAAACTCTAATTTTGCACATTTCAAAGCAGTTAATGCATACATTTATACTAATCTTACATTTAGATTCATTTGTAATGAAAAAAATTTTTCTTTAGGGTAGGAGTCTTATGAATAGACTCAAAGAAAGTAAAAAGCGTTATTTTTTTTCCATAAATGTGAAATAATTTTAGAGTTAGCAAGAGTTTTACAAATAATCTATCCAATCCACTAATGTTACAGATGAGATGTTATATAATTGACCTCAATTTACATAGCTTTATATGCAGCAGGTGGTAGATTTTAACTAAGGTAATTATATAAATTATCAACCAAATAAGGACACTGTAGGGAGTGAAGGAGGCCACTCTTAAGGATTACTGCAGGACAACAAGTATGAACTGGGTCTTTCTGGGCAAACTAAGACATATGGTTCGCCTAACTATAGTGCATGCAATGTGTGTTTGCTGGTTTAATTGAGAATATCCAATCTGCTGTAGAATATAAGAAACAAAAGGGATAGATAAAACTTATGTTTTAAATATACACAATGTATAGACAAGTAGCTTGGAAGACACAGCAGAATGCATAAGATGTATTAAGACTAGAAATTTAATAACCTGTAGACATATCATAGAATAAATGAGATATAATTTTGCGGATCAATAATGAGAATGGAACAAATAAGAGTGTTACTTAAAAAGGGTTGGAAAGACCATAAACCTTAAATATTCACATCATATCACCTCCAGATTGTCAGTTATTCATCAAACCTAAATCTGCCTCCCTAATGACACCCATTATAGCCCTTCTCTGATCATATTGGGTTGTCTGCTTGATAATCACAGACCAAGCCTTAGCAGCTCAACAGGTTAATCAATGAGCTACAGTTGTGGCCAGGGGCTTGGGGCCCAGCATGTCTCCAACAGGGTAAGCCTGTGTGACCTTCAGGCACTTTTCAACTACTGAGCTTCCCTGCTTATGTGGTCTTTGTAACCACACCATTAGCAGAAATACCTGATGAGACAAGACAGTGAATCAGGATATTGCAGCATTGCATAAAACAGAATTAAGAAAGTGTGGTCCTGCCACTCCATGGAATCCCATCCAAACTGTGTAAACCTACCCCACAGCTTTATCTTTGCTTCCCACCACAGAATAAATGAATCACATGATTCCAGAATTGTGGCATCTTGGTCTGTGAGACTTTCAGTTTCATAGCTTCTGTTATAGCTCACGCGGTATTGTAGGCTATTACTGCATCAATGTAAATTCCCATATAGTGACAAATATCTTCAAAATCCCTTTAATTTATTTATTCCCTCAACAAATGTAACTTCTACACAGCATGTTCAATTGTCGTTGTTTGGGATTCAAAGATGAAAGATACATCCTCTGTTCTTAAACAAAGTCCAAGAAGAAAACCAGGTTAGTAAGCAGACTAGGTATGATAGTGTTGTCATATCCCAGCCTCCAAGGATCAAGAAAGGCTTCCCAGAGGAAGCAACACCAAAGAATATTGATAGGATAAAACAGACAGAACAGAGCAGAGGAATAGAATCAGTAACACTTACTGCTTACTGCATGCTGTAGGATTTTCTAAGTAATTGATGTCGATAAACTCATTTAATAAAACAACCCTATGAGTTAATATTATCATTCATATTTTAAAAATAAGAGAACAGAAGCACAGTGAGGTCACATATCTTTCAAGTGAGTCATGATGGGACACCAGACATTATAGACCAAGCATCCATCTTCTTAATCACTAAATTACACGGCTTCACACCCCAAGTGCCAAGAACTAAAGGATGAATGGGAGTTAGAAAGGCAACAAAACGAAAGAAAGGGCACAATGATGAGAGAACACAAACCATGACAAGTGGAATTTGAACACAGTGTAGATATGAGGAATCATAAAACATAAAGCTGTTAAAGTAGGAAGGCCCAGACGATGAGAGTGTTTTAAGTTATGTTTGGTTCACAAAGCTCTTACCAAAACACCTTACTGTCTCCCTTGTTGGACAGCCCCATCACTCAAATCTATACCACAATCTTATTAGGGGGAAAAAGTGAATACATCTTGTAGCATGGAAAACAAAAACTAAAAACAAGAAAACAATATTCTTTTAAATTCTGTCAACACCTTATAAAAACTCCAAATGGAGGATTCCTGAACTACAATAAAGTCTTAAGTGGAATTTATGCTTAATCTAGAGTTCTATCCATGAGTTATCTAAACATTTCTACCGTGTTGAAAATGCACATATATAATGATTACATAAAAGTCTTTGGATATGTACTTATTTCTATGTATGTCAATTAAAGATGAGAGAAATGCAATAATAGGTTTCAAACCGTAGCTCTGTAACAATCCTATGTTGTTATAGGTACTCTTTCAAGATGGTAAAGAATTTTGTATAACATGATAAATAGAATATAATACATAAACCAAGAAAATACTTATCTACACAGGCCATTCAAATAATTTTGCTAGACTATCTTCCCATTATAAATCATTACATTTAATATAAATGACACCAAATTGATAAATATTAGTTGAACAAAATGCTATGCTTTCCCTTTCAGAAAAGACAGTTTCAAATAAAATTGAGAAGTAAATCAGTCTTCGAATTTCTGAGATTTTTGAATAAAAGTACTAATGTGTTTAATATAGAAATAAATGTGAATATAAATATTTTGTGACTCAACAAAATGTGTTGCAAATAATGCTATTTTTTCATATTTCAAGGATAGATTTGATAAAGGGATCATTAATGACAAACATTTTTGCAACAGTATAATTTTTGAATTTTAAAATGATTTCTTAAAATTCTTCACTTTTTTTGCTATAGACTAGATGAAAATATATTTAGATTCATCAGGTTATAAGTTATTATATTATTTAACATGTAACATGTAATTTAATAATTAATTTCCAAGTCTGATTTACAAATATCCTGGTGTTTCCCTACTTATCTCATATAGTATTATAACATTGCTGGAATGAAAATTTTTAAATTGTATTATATTCTTTTAATATGTATTCACTTGAGCACAACTTTAGCCTGATCAATTAATAAAACCAAAAATGAACAAGGTATTGCAATTCTGAAATGGAAGAAAATCATTACACTTAGTCATTATTTCCTGAATTCTATCACATAAACTCAGAAACCTAATTCTCTATTATTTGCTCAGCTTACATATAGGGCACTTATGGAAGGTCACTGAGTCAGTAACTTACTGGTGAGAATCAAAAACACTCATTTTCTCATCCATTTAGCTCATGCTCTGTCCTCATCCTATTACATATGCATACACTTTCTGTGTATTAGCATCAGCAGAAGCTGCCAGAAAAAAGTTTGGGACTTCAATTTAACAATTGTATCAACCCATGATTTGATCACCTTCAATGGCTTATATTTTTCCCTTCTCTAAACATAAATGTACCCCCAGGATTTCTCCTTGCCCATTTTCTGCTTAGGCAATCTCATCAACTCCAATGGCTTTATTACCTCTGTGTCAAAAATTCCCAACTTTTATAACTCTCAATAACTTTTCTCTTGATACTGAGATTCACATTTTAAGTCTGCTTCACATTTGCACCTCTAACTCAATATTTCTAAGACCAAACTCACCATTTTTTCCTGAAAAGTCAAAGCTTGCTCTTGACATCCTAATTTTGTGACTGTTACCACCCCATCACCTAGGCATCTTTGATTCTTCCCTCGACCTCCCCTCCTACATCCAATTAGTAGCCAAGTACTGCAGATTCAAACTCTGTGCCTCTCTCATATCCAACCTCTTCTTTCCATCCCTATTGCTATCTTCCCAGTTCAGACACTCATTACCTTCTGCCCTACGGCAACAACCTCACTGATCTCTCTACTTTCAAGTCCCTCCCTATCCTAATTTCTCCTACATAATATCCTGGCAGGTCCTCAACTCAACTCTAATTAAGAGCTTCCAAAGAATCCCCACTATAGACAAAATTATGTACAAAGTCTCACCTTGACATTTAAGACCCCCTACAAGATGGGTACAACCTACTTTTCAAACTTCCTGTGTCACTATTTCTTTCCTTACACCCCTGTTGTAGGTTAGACTAGACTATTCTCCATTTCACAAAAATGTCGTAATTCTCTCCTACTATAATTCTGTTCACATAATTCAGTGTTCGGGCACACCCTCCTCTGCCACCTCCCATCTACGCTTGCAAATTATCCTAGGGATTTTGCAAGAGTTAGTTAAAATGATACCTTATATAAGAAAGCTTTATCTACCCACCCTTTTCCCCATCCGTATCTCATACCAGGAATGTCATTTCCTTTTTAAAAATATCACAGCATTTATTATAATTGACCCCATATTCCACTGAATCATAGAGGTTTACTGCATATCTGGGTTACCTATTCTTTCTTGCACCAGCAACAGACTAAAGTCCTTGAAGAAAAGAACAGTCTTGTAGGGGGTACTGTATATATTATAGGCACAAGAAATATGTGAATTAAATTATTTTCTCTCCTGAACATTTATACTCAGTGTTCAGTTATCCAAGCTATGAACCCACGAATGTGCCTAAAATATAAAGCCAGTATTTTAGAATATCACTTTATCTCTTCCCCAGCCTAAATAGAAATATTAACAAATAAATAAAAGAATTGATTAAAAAATTATTTATGGGTCTTCCATTATATATCTCTGGTATGATTATTATAAAACAGAAAGTTAACAAGAGAAGGTAAGTAGAAGTAGGTAACACTAGGTCTCAGAAAGTACGTATTTTATCATTGTTAATATACTTACATATTATACTTAATCATCAAAACACTATGCATTTTTAATACCACTATTAAATGTGATACCACTTTGTTAAATGTGATAACAAAGATTTTTAAAATATAAGTCCCTGGCCTTAGTTAAGATAGTTAATAAATAGTAACTGAAACTGAACACAAATCTCACTGACCTCAAAACCCATGTATTAACTGCAATTCTATACCAGTAGTCTCTCTGTAGCAGTAAAATGGTGATGGAGAATTAAAGATATCTGTAATAACCAAAAAAAAAGAACAGCTTCTTAAGAAGAGTTGGAAAATAATCATCAATTTAATTAAGTGTACATATGAAAGAAAAAATAAATTAGAACACCTGGCTGAATTTCTGCATTTCTGTACTAGAGACCTATGTAAGTAGGAAATGCAGAATCTAAAAACATGGGCCTAAGGCAATCTATAAAAGTTTGATGTTCTATGCTCAACACCACCTGACTTGCCCTTTCTTTTCATCTTAATTTTGGGTTAAGGCTTCTATAAATATAACGGAAGTTTCCCCCCTGAATCTGGGATACACTTCATATCTCTTTTACTACCAATGCTGTTTGAGGCAAGGAACACAGAATAAAAAGAAAAAAAATTCCTAGTACTTGACTAACTTATTCTGAAAATTATCTGTCATCAGCAGTATAAAATTTGCTCTTTTGGAACATACATATAATTCTTAGAACATGGTAGATACTCCATGAATTAATGGAACATTTTAAAATATATCCTTAATTAAATTCCAAAGCCAAAATATTTTGGGACCTAAATGTCAAAGGATACCATCTATTTTCTATTATTCATACTCTTCGTAGCAGAAAAATGTAATGGTCAAAAATGTAATTCCTGTAAGCATTTTGAAAATCTACTCACATGCTCCTCAGAAAAAAAGGGAAAAGAAATTATAATGTATGCCAATAAAAACAAAAGATAGAGCTTATTACATTTTGTTGGAAATACCTGAAGGCCAAACTCACACATTTATTTTCAATTGGATACATCATTCTCATATTTACACCATTTGGGAAAGAAAAAAGAGTCTTAAAGAAATTCTTTGAAATTATGTTTGGGGCCACAAAGCTTTTTTTTAAACCTCAATAACTGACCTATTTCCCTAGAGGCCTATTACCCTTCTTCCCACATAAAAACGTAACATGACCCTAGATGCACGTAAGAATTTTGAAGAGCAATGGCAAAGAATGCATTTTGCATATCAATTAGACCTGAAGTCTTCTCTAAACTCGCAAACCCCACTTAAAGACACAAATAAATGTGGACAGGGGCCTTTATCTGAAATAATATTATAGTGTCATATACAACAAGAAAGCTAACACAGCACTTTTAAGGCCACATTATATTATTCTCCTGCAGTAAGAATTATATCCAAAAGGCTGAGCTTGTAAAACAGAGAGTTTTCTGTTGCTGTAGCAACATTAATCTCTGTTCTTCTATTACAATTTCTTTCATCTCCCTTACCTCCCCATGAATTCCTACACTTCACCTACACACTTCAGACTGTACTGTATTAACAGTATTAGAACCAGCTTTTCCAAAAATGTAGCAGTAAGGGGAGAAAGAACATGAGAACATGCCGGAAGGATAACTCATCATTGTCAATGTAAATAACAACAAAAACGTATTAAGAGTAACGAAGTCTCAGATTTTTCCAATGAGCATCACTTATGTCAAATGAAAAGATAAAAACCAGAAGGAAATAAAGACAAATTGTTTACCCCACATGGGCACACACACTGTCCCCCACACGTACAGCTTTCAGACCAGTCTGATCCACCATCAGGAGAACAGGAATTGTCCCATCAGAAATAGGGTTAGGGATGGGGGAAGGCAGAGGAAAATCAATTTGATTCAACCCTGCAACAAATGTTTAAGCTGAATAGAAGAAGAATTAGGTGGCACGGGACAGTCCAACCAGCAAAGGTAATCTTTGCTAAAGGTATGGAGGGAAGGGAGCATAGTTTGTCCGGTAAATTATTGGAACTTCATTGTGGCTGAAAGGGTAAGACACATGTGGGGATGTGGTTTGAGGTGAGAGAAAAAGTGTTGCCTACTAACCTTATTTACTGGACGTAGGTGTTCAGGTATACACGTTTTGGAGCATCCTACATTTATTTGCCTCTCAGTGTTGTTCATTAATTCCAATGTCAATGACCTGCCCTATCAAGTTAGTGGTTAGCGGTTTCATGGGGTACAAAAGAACAGGGCTCCACTCCCAAATCATGGTGTTATAAGCAACCCAATAAATGGGCTTTTGCCACCTTTATCTGCCCCATCAGTTTATTACAGAACCATCCTACACAAAATTATGTAAGCTTTGCAATTGTGGTCTTGGACCTACAACTTTGAAAGCACTTCTTTTGAGCACAGCTTTTATTTATTTTCGAGACTCTTAATCAATGAAAACATTAACCGTTTCCTCAAGACAAAGCGTCACTTTACACTGTCATCGAGGGATATGCTATTTAATAGCCAGTTTTAATTAGGCAAGAGATTAATCAAGGTTCACTTTGGAGGCATTCTCAAAAGACACATGGAGTTTTTTTGTTATTATTTTACTGAAGGGTGTGCTACATTACATTGTTAGTGAGAGCAAATATGAGCAGTTTCCTGCCTCTTTCCAAATTTTGACATGGAATATTGTACTAAGAACTGAATGAATGCCAAATATAACTAGGCCTCAGAAGACAGGAGAGCTCAAAATTCAGATCTAATCTTGGCTTCACCGTAGCCTTGCCAGGTATTACTGGGAAGTAGAAGGTAGGAATAAGTGAAAATCCCAGCAGATGCTCTTATGTTTCAGCATATCTTATCACATTTAGGCGAAAATAGGATGCCTAATAAACAACAATACTACCTTTATTTTTCTTTTAAAGGAGAATAATGCATGCTTAACAAATAGCATTTTTAATTATCTTTTTCACATTTGTGTATCATATTTAAGTTATGGGTCCTTAAATTTGAGGCCAGAAAGTTGGGTTTCTATCCAATGGGTAAATATTCGATTGACACCATCATTCCTTAGTAACATTCTCCATCTCCTCTTGTTTTTCTTATCTCAGTAAATGGTACAATCATCCATCACCCCATCTCTCAAGACTTGGTTTTCTCCTTTGGGTTTTTCATCTGTCTTACTCACATACACGATGCGTCTCTAAATCCCGTCAGTGCGTCCTCATCATCATCACGACTGTCACTCACTCCGTGAGTCAGGATCAGCAATGTAATAAACTCTTATATTTCTTAGCGGGATCAATATATTAACAAACTTCTCGTCTCGTTTTGAAGCCTATTTTTCATTCTTCAAATGTGTCATTCCTTACTTAATTCCTTTAACGTCAACTTAATTTTTTCCATACTTCCATCAGGAAAATTCCAAACTTCTCATCATGTTATATCCTGTTCTTCCTGGTCACACCCTGGACCACTTCTCCAGATTATTTCTAGACTGATATCTTGAAACTATTCTTTAGACTTCTATGCTCCAATCATCCGAACTAGGCCCTTGTGCTGCTGTTTCCTCTGCTTATAATAGTATCTTTCTTCTCCATCTCTGTGCTCTGCTAACTACAGCTTGTCTGTCAGGTTGCAGCTTAGATGCCACTTTATCTTCAGGACACCTTCTGTGACCCACCAAAACTAAGTAGATAATCCCTCTGCATGCTCCATAGGACTCTGTGTTCACTCCTGTAATAGGTATTTCTCACATTGCCTCTGCTGCACAATTGTTACTGTGTGGGTCCTGGGCTATGGAGTGGCTGGTGACATGAGTAATTGGATAAGGGATATTGACCTAACCCAATGGGGATTAAATTCCCTTTCTTAGAAATTTGAACTAAGAGGCAAAAAGGCAAGTGCCAGTTGGTAGTTGGCGCTGTGGCTGAGAGGAGCAGTATACAATTCAAGATGACAGTCATTTATGATGACAATGAGCAAGGAAAGATTGAGAAAAACTTAAGAAGAACTGGTTCCACAGGGGAAAAAAAAATCTCCTGGTATTATTTCCTGATAGCTAAGGTCTAAGCACTCAAGAGTCCTTAGATTTTGGTAAGAATTGTGCTCTCAAAACACTACTGCATTTAGCATACCCCCTCAAATACACACAAACACGTGTTAATTATCATTTCTACAAATAAAACTTTTGCTGGTTTGGGTACAGATGGTTTAAGTATCTTGTAGCAAGCATTTACCACACTGTTCTCTCTTTTTGTCTATTCCAATAGATTCACTGAGAGGTCAAGGTCTGTGAGTTTTCCACCTTTGTCTTCCTGGCACTTAGAGCAGTATCCAGCATGTGTTTGCTCTCAATCCAATGTTGTCGAAAAAATAAAGTTCAAGAATGAATGAAGGAACCCCCCCAGGATTTGATAACACAGATGAATTTTAAAGGCTGAGTTTTGTTTAAAAAATATAAAAATTAAATGGAGTTATTAGTTATCCCCTTATTTATGATGATCATAGAAGCATCGCCATGTATAAACATTAAAACCTAAGAATGAGGGGGGAAAAATTATGGCAGAGTTTGATGTGATTCTCCAAATAAACTGATCAAATATACAAGCCTCTTATGAAAGCATTTTGGCTCTTGCAAAAGATGAGCTTTAAAAGGAGCCCAGAGTAGAGTTTCTAAGACTTTTTGTCAGGCCTGAAATGCTTTAGCTGTTTTCTAAGAGAAAAACCTGTGTGAATCTGGCACATTTTACGTGTGGCTTACAGGACGGTCACTTGTGCATCTTCTCAATGAACTTTTTGTGTATCTGCATAGAGATCATAAATAAAACCAGAAATGTAGATTAAAAAAAACATATTCACATTCCTTTAGCTTCCAGGAAAAGTCTTGGTATCTAGTCATTAGCTGGGTAATCTGCCCTCAGACTTCCTTCTGCTCTAATATACTAAAAAAAATTGTCTTATAATTATTTTTTAAAAATTCTTTATGCTTTGCCACTGTACTGTGAAGTCCTAATTTCTAGGAATCCAAACACTCATTAACTCTCAAGTGCTATTAGCTATCAAGAGTCAAATGAATTCAAAGGGGGGTAAAAAAGCATTTTAATTTCAAGCCAATAAAAAAGGTTTTGTTATTTTGTTGTTATTCCTGTTATTGTTGGATTTGTACTTGCTTGCTAGGCTGTCTATACAGCAAACAGAGGTTAATATTTTTAAAAGTAATCTCAATCTTATTTTTAAATCAAAGATTGCATTAATATCAGTATTTATTATTTATATTTATTTTTGAGCTTTATATTCTTAAAGAATCCTGTTTCTAACAACAGTCTTGTTTTTGTTTTGAGAAGGTAAAGGACGGGAGGAAGAGAGGGAACTTGAATTCACTGATATTTTCTTGTTTGAATTCTTCCATGTCTTTTCAATTTCAAGAGCTCAAGATAACATAGTATCTCTTACTTCAATTTTATTTTTAATACCTGCCCAATCACTCAAGCTATATGTACTGTCTTCCATATTAGAAAAGATTATGGCCTTGTAATATTTACTTATTCTTCCTGAGTTTTTCTACAAGTAGCACCCTAAGATGACCTTCAGTCATTCTGTCTCTCTTATAAAATTACTTTTGCACAAGAGCAACTTTCAAAAAAAGTATCATCTCATCTTAAAAGATTAACATGGTTCTTCAAGTTCCTTTTAAATCACATGACATTTCCCTCAGTCTCCATTTATGATGAGATCACAGGAAATTTGCTTGTACCTTCATTTTTATCTCTGTCCAAAACAGAATATAATGCAAATTTCCTATTTATAAATTGATAGAAAAATATGACTTAAAACCCATCATTACACTGTAACATTCCACATACATGGTTAAAAAAAATTAAAAACTAGTGATATAGAAAAATCTTATCAAGTTATAAAATTGAGGGAACATTTAAATTCAGCCAAATTCTTAGAGTTCTATAAAAGAAAAACTATTCTAACTGATCAACATTTTGAATTTTTGTAAGACAGAATTGCCAACAGTTGTACGTGTATGTGTGTACATGTGTTAGTATTTATATTACTTGCTGGTTTAAACTTTTATAGGTTCCACTTATATAAATTAAACATCATTTCTAGATTTCTTCTGTATTAGTACTAGAAATTCTGAAGAATGCATATGCATTGGAGTAAATTAAATAATATTAATTTTATATTAGTTTTATAATATAAATCAAAAGACAAAGTTATGATGATAATTCTGGGACTACTGAAGCACATTCTGGGAAAAATTTAACTGCACCCAATTTAGAGAACTTCAGGTTTGAAAAGTAATGCAAAACAAAGCAGAAAGGGAAAACAATGAAGTTCTTAAAGAATGTTTACTAGATACTGTCCTTCAATCTTCAGAACACGCTGGAGTCCATCCTACCGCTTCTGTGGAAGTGTACGCACTCACCCACCACCTTTGCTGCCTGTCACCACCACAGCTGCCCCTAACCACCACCACCAAGGGAGAAACGCAGATGGGAATGGAAGGATTCTAGGGCACTCATTGAACAATGTGACCGAGGAGGCAATGCCACCGTGAGTGCAAAGTCACACACACTCTTACTTTTCCATGTGGCTACAGTAATGGAAGAATTAGGTTTAACTCTCACACTCCCTTAGTTCCTGACTGAAACAAAGTATTCCACTTATTTTACCAGAGAATTCTGTAATGGGGTTTAGAAGATCAACTCAGCTAATACAGTGATGCGCCATGTTCTTCTGCCAGTATTTCTAACATGCATATCCCCGGTAAGAAATTATGACAGGGTGACGGTGTTTTGGGACAAGATGTGATATTCATAGTTTTTGCAGCCAAATGTTTCTCAGCTTTTTTCATGTTGTGACATACGAAGAAAAAAATTATAAATATTATATTCTCTGGGGGGAATTACAGGGATAAGAGTACTTGTATGTAGTTTTCTGAAATTAAAAAAAATGCCTTGCCTAAATATCACGTAAAAATAAAATGAAACAAAGTATTGGGGAAAAGAGTAAGTACTGAATTTTGTGCAAATATTATAAATGCTCCTCTCTGGAGCTTTTAGAGCTGGATCTCACTCACTGTGCTTGCCAGCTGCCGAGGTAATGTTATAAAGAACTTTCCAACATTTTCATAAGAAAATTAGGTTGCTTGAGTAACTATAACTTTTCTACCAAGTTTATGCTTCCAATGACTATATGCAATTCCTAATCAAGATATCTTAGTCATAATCTCCTCAAAGTCTTGGTAGTTTCCATGCATGAGATTTTTTTTTTCCAAACAAGCAGATGATCAGACATGTTAAAACTTAGTATTTACAACCATTTAAATTTTACAATAGTTGAAACTATCACTAAAAGTAATTTTAAAGTTCCTGTCAACAATGCAAAAAATATTTCAAACCCAAAGATTTTAAATGAAATATTTCAAACCCAAAGATTTTAAACGAAACATTTCAAATAATAATGAGGCTCTAATGGAGAACAGGCATGCACTGTTAAAGCAACCGGCCCGGATATCACTAAGTGGTCACATCGCCCACAGAGAGTGGATGCACACAGTAAATATGTGAGAAGACACATTCGGAGCACTGCCTGGGCCCGGCCTCCCAGGAGCCTCTGCCCAGCCGCCCCCCAGCCCTCTCTCCCCACCGCTGGCCGCACCTTGGGCTGCAATCTGTGCTCCTTGGGCACCTGGACCACGACCTCCTCTTGTAGCTCCACGGGGCCCTTGTCCACGATGAGCAGTGGCACGCTCTGCAGCTGGCTGCTGAAGGAGATGTCTGGGTGGAAGAGCGCCTCCTGGGCTGCGCTCAGCGTGTCGCAGTGGAGCAGCGAGGGCTGGATGTCGCTCACTGTGCTTGCCACCTGCGGGGACCGCAGGGCGCACCATCAGACCCTGCTCACCTCAGGCCCGGCTGGGGGGGCCCTGGTAGAGGCTATTCCCAAGGCTGCTCTCTGCTGCAGGGTATAGACCCAGGACTCCAGCCACCCCAGGCCCCACTCAGATAACCCTAGAGCTAAGGAAATCATAGCTGCTGGGCCCCTAGTGTGATATTATCCTAAACACTCTTAAACTAAAAAATTTCATCCTAATCTCTAACAATGATTAGTCAATTAGACATAATTATGGAAAGTAGGATAAGCTACCTGAAAAAATATATATATTATTTATATTTCTATAAACGCACAGCATTGTGTTGCAAATTATTGGCACTAATATCTGTATATAAGTGTAAATGAAAATACTGGTTACTGAACTCCATTTTTACACACAAAAAAGCTCGATAATGTAATGGGTGAAGACAGTTTCAGAAAGGTGTTTTATTGTTTGTTTTGTTTTATTTTGTTTGGTGTATGGTTGCACTTTTATGGATTTTTTATATTTATTTATGTATTTACAGGCCATTTAATTAACTTTTTTTGAAAGATGCTGTATTAAGATCTGTGATAGACATTAAGGTGAAAAGGATATACATACATTTTTGCCATTTATATACACAGTGATTTTACTGACAAATGGTACATATTACAGAAATGAATAAATATGGAAGACCAAGACATTAATGAGAAAAAAATTATACACATATGATTCTTTAAAATAATTCAGAAAACAGTCATACATTTATATGCTATGAAAATAGAGCTATTTAAATACAGGGTTTTTCCCCAATGAATCGATACATGAGATACACATTTCTCTATACTCACTGCTACTAAATAGTTCAATAAGTAGGAATGATAATGAAAATGTATCTGCCAACAGAAAAGATCAGATTTTACAAAGAAAAAGATTTTGCTTTACACAAATATTTTTAACATATTATGAATATTTAAAAACACAATAATAATGCTGTATGGCTAACATTCAACAGGAAAGAAACTAGTAAGATCAATAATGCAAGAGAATTTTATAATCATCTAACACTGGAAGTTTATACAGTGGTGCTATAATTTCTTGATATATAAAATATTTGCAAATTAAGAGTGAAAGACATATACTTCCCAAGTCCATGAAATAACACAGCCCTTAAAGAAAAAAAAATCATAGTAAGAAATCTGTGAAACAATCTGTGAGGGAAAACTTTAAAATATGCCTAAGACATTGCCCTTAATATTTTTATTTAAATTTATTATAATGTATAGGAGGTAACCCAGCAAATAAGCAAAGTCGCATTCTAAAATCGATACGGAAAAGTAGAATGCAGGATTGCTACTTGTCCTTCTCTGGATAAGGAGAGCCCTCAGAAGCAGACTTAAGCACCTAAGAAATAGTTTACGAGAGAGTCTTCCTAGCACCCCAAGGTAAGTGTGGTAATAGAACCATGAGTAAAGAAAACAGAGTAAAGCAATATATCAAATGAGTGGGTCAGGTACTAACCACTATGTATGAGTTTGCGTCTTTCAGGTCCCCACCCTGGTTGGAAACAAAGCAGTGAAAGAGACCCTACGAAGTGCCTATAACAGCTCACATCTCATTGAAATTGTGAGAAATGAAATCCTTGGGTCCATCGCACCAAAGTAAAGAGATATTCCATGGAACAAGACCCAAGCCCCCACTAGCAGGGCCAGACATTGGACAATCTAAAATATTTAAGGGATAGGAAAAAAAATGAAAAATTTGGTATTTTTGCTAACCATTCTTTGATTATTTGTTCTATAGGATAGGAAGACAACTCCTTAGTGAGGATTTCCCTGGGCCGTCGCCTCTTCTGTTGATCTATCTTGCTGCTGGGTTTGCCATCCTAAACCATGTTCAGTGCTGTATATGATTTCTGAATTTACAGAAGCCGGTATCTCAGATCACCTACAGAGTGCAACTAACAGCTCTGCACTCAGAGCTGCCGTGTTCCTTTCTAGCCCAGCCCTGTATCAGACATTGTGTACAAGATGATAGTCCATTTTCCCTTGCCAATTCTTACTGCTGTAGTTATTGCTTACGACTTTTCTCCCTTGGTAATCTGTTGTTGTAAATATACTGCCAAAGCTTTGCAATGACATACAGAAGTATAAACCTTCCATCTAAAACATCACCCCTATTTCAGCAGGAAATAGTCCAATGACTACAACAACCTCATCTTATAGATATGGAAGGGAAATGTTGACACAGTGGGGAATATGTAACAGAGGGAATTGGCCTGAAAATATGGCAAAAATATTTTCTGTCTCTTTAAAACATCCTCCACTCCTTTTTGAAAAAAAAAAAACCTGCATCCCTGCCTTAGGCCAATGGTTGACAGGAACAGGATAAGTCTTTTGTTCTTTCTGCTACAGGAGATGGCTCAGCCCGACCTAGGGGAGGGAGGTCCTGGGTGGAGGTCACCGATTGTCTTCAGGGGAGATAGGAAGGTTAGAATCATCACCTTTAGTTGAACAGCAATTGCCTGAAGCTGAGAACCCACCCTTTAAAAGCTCTGTATTTCTGCTTATTATTAGGACAATGGCATTATAGACAGGAGTCTCCATCCTTCCTCCTTCGCAAGCAGAGTAATAAACTTCTCTTTCTTTCTTCTCAAAAAATAAATAATGTACAATTACTAAAATATCTAGGCAAAAGGTAATCTGAATGCCATTTTGATACCATGTGTGGAAAAGAAGATGTCAAAGGAGATAAGTTTCAAGACCAAAAAACTTGTGAAAGTCAAAATCTCTAAGAAATTGCCTTCTTTGATGTTTCATGCTAATGGCATCGTTTCTGATCTTTTGACTTCTGAAATATCCCTTTCCTCACTGCCTAAGAAGACAATGTGACTAATTTTAATATATTTTTACATGAATTCTTACAGGCATGTTTTCTCTAATATCTTTATAACTACTTTATGAAAGAAAATTAGCAAAAGGTTAGCAAGATATGTTATCCTACAAGCTGCATTTATAATAAAATGGAAAGATTTTTATCCTTAGCCAAGCTAACATATAAGCACGTTTGGAGTGACACAATATGTGCTTATTTGTTCATTCATTCAACAAATACTGAGTTCCCATTCTGGGTCAGGTCATCTTCTAGGTGCTAGAGAATTTGATGAATAAAATAGATTACATACGTACTTTAAGAATCACATAGCTGATAAGGGAAATAGAGAATATATGAAAAGACAGATAAATAATAAATAAAAATACTACACAGATATGAGTAATCTATAGAAAATTTAAATAGGGTAACATGTAAAGGCTACTTTAGTTGAGTTTTTATGGAAGAGTTAGCTATGGGGATAAAATATAAACTGAAATTTCAGTGATATTTGAAGTTGCTAGTCAAACAAAAATCAGAAGTAAAGACCATTCCAGGCTACTGCAAAGGCCTCCAGGCTAGAACCACCTTGGTCTGTTCAAGAAATAGCACTACGGCCACATATAATGGGTCAAGGAAAAGAAAGTCTGGAAAGAGGTCAGAAAGTTTAAGCAACCGCCAGATCATGAGCTTTGTAAACCAGAGTAAAGAGTTGTGTTTGAGGACAACCAAGCATCTGTTTAGTATAATTAATAAAACTTCCGGAAAGGAAGAGTAGGGCAGGTTAGGGAAAGACTGGGAATAGTGATCTCTTCTAACTAGAGATCAATTATTTCCAGGAAAGATCAATTTCTAGAGTGGTCAGAAAATGACAATTTAAAAATGCATATACAATGGAATCAAGAATAAACAAAAAATAAAAACATGCTCCAATTAGAACTAGAAAGCAAGCTCTTGGGGGCTCTAGAAGGAATAGGTTTCTACTGAGGGATAAAACAATTTCATGGAGTGAGGCTGAAGAATACAAAACACCAGGAGATCAGGTAGACTAACATTAGAGGAAATTAGACTCTGATGTGTTCTATGAAACAAAAGTATCTCATGTGTCTATAATTCATACTCTCGTTTAAACTCACCATCACTCTAAAAGGAATCCAGAGTCACCAATCGGTGGCTGCAAAACAGGAGAGGCTTTTACACTGTTCACATGGATAATGGCTACTTGAACTGAGCCAAAATCTTAATTTAAAAAATCTTGCATATGTTACATTTACGGTATTGTATGACTTCTGGGGAAATATTTGAATTATAAACATGAATCAAATTTGTCTTCCAGAAACTATGATACAAATAAGTTTTCAAGATAGATATCACAGTTGTGAGTCTGGCATTTCATTAGAGGCATGGGATGTTAAGTCTGGAAAGATTCCTCCAATACACATGATAGATAGTAATTCCTACAGCTTCCTGTGAAGAGGCTTTGCTTAGGAACTCACTCTGTCCTTGGGGCACAATTACATTTGAAGCAAGTTTCCTCATGTCAGGGAAGGTAATATCTATACACTGGCATTCTCCACCCACTTGTCTAAATTTTAGGCATGGGCTACCAAAAAAAAAAAAAAAATCAAGTTACTCCTCTCTTCAGGTATTTGAAGGTAGCCTTCGCATCTTAAATGTCTCCTTTCTTCTCCAGATCTTTAAGGAGAAAGGATTCTTTCAAACTAATTGTGAAACATACCCCAGCATGTTGTGGCATTAACTGTAATTTGGAGACATGCCCTCTTACTCCCCGCCTCCCATCTCCATTTCAGACCACAGTTTCAAATTCTGTCGTATGCAATTTTAAGATGCCTCAGAAGTAATTTTGGATCATAGCAGTGATCTTGAAATCTAAACAAAACAATGGGCTGCGGAACTAAGACACTTCTAAGATGAGAGCAATGCTAACAACACAACACCACCTGGGCATATTTATCAGAGTTACAAGTGATTTAATTTCCATAAACTAAGAACATTTCTCATAAATAATTTATTTTTGTATTTTTAAGTAATACAAAAATACTTTTGTATTTTAATTAATTAGTTAATTATGAGCCTTACAAAGTATAAAACGTACACTAATATAGCCATGACACTAACCTACAGATTCAACTTTGGCTTTAACCACAGTAGTTTTTCTGGGATACAGAACACTTATTCTCCTATACATATCTGCCTAATACTTTGTTCAAATTGTCATTCCTAGTAGGCAATCCTTCCCTCTCCCACTCAGGCTTTCCAAATCTCACTGTTTTCTAGTATTACTCTTCCCATAATTTTACCCAACTGTTCACTATGTATATAAAATCATCATCCGATTTCACAAGAACTCCCTTCCATTCTCTATTAAAATATATCCAATTTAATGTTCCTTTTGATTTTCAAGGTTTAAGCAACACAATATTGCTTTCTCCCTAAATTAAGATTTTTAAAAATTTTACTTATTTGATTTTATTATATTCATTGGTCTACAAAATAATGCGAATGCTCAGTAAGCTATAAAAATGCCTATGGAAGAAGCCTCCACAAGACGGTTAAAAGGTTTTTGTTTGAATTTCTCTTCTAACGATTATTTTAAATGTGCTTTTGCATCATTAGATTGATAGCTCTGAGTCTATTTTTTCATCTTAAAATTACCAATCCTACTACCTATGACTCACTGTACTGTTATGAACATTCACTGAGCTATTGTGAGCAGAACTGTTAAACTAACTGGAAAGTACTATGTAATGCTAGAAATTATATTGAATTAGTTATAACAGCAAATGGTTGATTGATACAGAAATGTCTAATCCAATTTCATTGCAACATATATACAAAGCAGAGGGGTGAAATGGGGGAGGGGGGATAAGGGATTGACTATTGCTTTAATATCCCTTCCTGTAAATAAAGGCACATTTTCCAATCCTGCTTTCTTATGCATACCTGAAAGGATCTATTGTTTCCCCAGCACCTTCATTTTGGCCATATAAAAGATTATGTCTTTTCTGATTTCTCCCTAAGGTGTATGTGATAGCTGCGTAATTTCTTTATAGGCTGGATAGTATCCTCTAACAACAGTCATAAAAGTTCCAATTGAAGTACCTAAGGATGCCACCCGGTAGAAATTACAACATGAAAGTTCTAACATAGAGAGAAAAATCTGTTTCAATTCTCTATCTTATAAGAAAATAGCTCAGTAGTGGTCAATTATCCTCCTGTGTGTGATAAAGCAATGTTCACAGTATTCCTAAAAATTATTCAATTTAATTCAACAGATTGCTTCTCCAGACTAAATTGTTTCATGAAATGTTGGTATGCCCTATGTGGGTAAGCAATTTACCCTTCAGACTAGGTTCCTCATTTTTTTTTTCTTCACAACATAGCTTGCTACAATAAAATAAAACTTTTGCCAGAAGACTGAGCAACCAAATTACCAAAGCTGTATGACATGCTGAGAATAGAAGAGTCATATACTTAATTGTGAGTAAAGCTAAAGGGAAACTTAATTCATAGTGCTAAAGAATAAAGGAACCAACTTTTAAAGATTACTTTTTAATTAGCTTCCATATCTAGCATTTTATATATCCTATGAATAGAGGGGAAAATTGTGAGATTCATGGTAATGGTTGCCTAAATTGTAATACCGTAATGTAAATACCTCAAACACTTTTGAAAATGAGTAAGCAGACAGTAAGGTTTCTGCTAATGATATAAATTTATTAGAAATTTGGCTTCTGAATAAAAGGCTGATTTTTTATTCAAATTAAAAAAAAAAATACATACTGCATATCTTTACTCATCAGAGCAGTGATAACTAATAGTAAGATTTTCTTTTGTTACTAAAAAACACCTTCCTCTTTGCAAACATAATGCAAATAGATTTTCACTTCATGATAAAAAAAATTTTTGGAATGTATTATTTGGAAAGTATTGAATTTCCTTTCCTCTAATACTCTCTTCAAGATTATTATTTTTTTTAATGATATGGAAGCTGTGCTTTCAGAATGCTGTTAGGTAAATCTTTTCTTTAAAAATCTTTACAACTATGGTAATAGGGCATTCTTCCTTAGTTATGCTGCCAATTATACTTAATGTGTGGGCAAAATGAGCAAAACTGATACCTATTTTGACAGAGGTCTGTATTGGTAGTCAGTTTTAAGTAAGTTAATCATAACTTAGATGATTGTAACTGACATCTCTGAAGACAGCTAAGAAGAATGAGCTGTTTTTCTATTTTTTTTTTTTTTTGTAGTAAGTGAGATACTTTTATTATCTGACCTCCCTCCTTAACACTCACACACAAAATGAATGCCTAAATGCTGGTTAAAACCCCTGTAAATATGTTAACAGGCTCAAATGGCAAAATGATTGATTATATTATGTTGGTGGTATATACATTGTTGGACA
>CM052449.1:8856530-8873347 GCA_028533085.1 Varecia variegata | reverse complement strand
CTAAGAAGAATGAGCTGTTTTTCTATTTTTTTTTTTTTTTGTAGTAAGTGAGATACTTTTATTATCTGACCTCCCTCCTTAACACTCACACACAAAATGAATGCCTAAATGCTGGTTAAAACCCCTGTAAATATGTTAACAGGCTCAAATGGCAAAATGATTGATTATATTATGTTGGTGGTATATACATTGTTGGACATCTACTTTTAAAAATTGACGTTGCGTTTGTTTTTATCTCTCTGCAGAGACACAACATAAGCCAGCCAACAATGGCCTGTAACCTATAATACATCTGGGCTATCACAGCTTTTCTAACTATCCAGCTATTGTAAGTAACCTAAAAGGCCCCCTTTTAAGCAATTGTGCAGTGTTCCCCAGAGGGAGAACATCATACCATCCTGCTGCTTTAAATTTTATGCATTATTTGTCTTCATTATTAAATCATGTGCCCTTAAGGTTCGCCTGGTTTCACCAACTTCACTATCAAAAGGGGGGGGGGAGAAGAAAAGGGCTCTTTACTACCATTGTTGATTTGTATGGAGAGCTACAGTAAAAAAATAGTTCTGATCTAATTCAGGCAGTGTTTATGATTACTACTTTTGTGGTATCTCTAACAGCTTGGAAAGAATCAGTAATGTGTGAAAGCAGACTGTTTGTTCTTTTTATAAATGCAGAGGTTTTTTTTTTTTTCACCTACATGATATAATCATATCTGGATCTTTTTGCCTCATGTCATCTGTTATTCTCTAATGCAACAACAAAAATCAATCTGTTTTAAAGTCATCCGAGTCCAAGAAAAAGAATGAAACACTATAAAATGATATTTTGTTTTTGCATGTTATTTTTATCTTCGCATTTAATCAAAACAATGATTTCTCTAATTTAGCTCATTGAACTCACCCCTTTTAACTTCACATAAAACTAATGATATCTAAGTGAGGGTGTATCTGTCATTCACTATTCTATTTCTTCAAACTGGGAAAGAATAGTGATGACAGGAAATTTTATTGGGCTTACAGTCTAATTAAAAGTGACAGACTTGCACTTTGAATAGCTTTTCAACACCCTTTAACATTTTTCTTTGAATGCTGTTCTAAGCTTAAGATGTTTATTAGTAACTCATTAAAGACTTAGTTACAGTCCAGTGGTTGAGTCCCAAATATAATGATGGAATGTGTGTACAATTGTGTAGACTCATAATTAGAGAAACTGTCACATTTGGGGATTAAGGATATACAATGTGGTCTTTGAAAAACACTATGGAAAGTAAGTGACCCCAAGATGGTGTTGTATCTTAAATTTTGCTTACTATCCAGGTCATTTGTTTTTTAGTTCTAATTCCTAAAAGTATGTTTTAATGACCCCATTATCCTAGGATTAAATGTGTGAGGCCTTTCTATACATTATTTTATTTAATCCTCATACTGTAACAAAGTAGCTATAATTGCCCCTTTAACAAATAAGGAAACTGTGATTTTAATTGGCTAAGGTCATATATCTTGGAAGTAGTGGAACTGGAATTAGATTCTAAGACTTGAGATCTTTCTACTTCATTCAATAGGACCATACACAATTTAGGATTCTAAAGCAGCTTAGATTAAGTGACATTATAAACTTTAGTTTCTGGGCTTTATGTTAGCAGTACTTTCTAAATTTATAGGCATCATGCTCCATAGTTCCTTAAAACTGCAGAAGCTTCTCAATACCAACATTTATAAATCATTCTTTATCGTTATTTAGCTCTCTCCTAATCCTTTCTTTTCAAATAGTAGTATTTTTATACCAGATAATCCCAATGGGATGTAATTAATAACACAAGTTTGCTAGGATCCTTGCCATATAAAACATTAAAAACATAAAGGTCTCTGCTGATTTCCATCTTTTTGTCTGTTCATTTAAAGATGCTATGTGAGTCCTGAGGACACTAACATATAATATGTGGATTTGATAGAGAAACAGAGTTACAGAATTGCAAAATTTTCTTGGGATTAACTAAAAGAATCATTCAGCAGTTTGCAGAACATATTAGACAAAAATAGTGTGAAAAAAATGAAAGACTTGATATTTATAAGTTGAGCAAAGATACAAAAAATATAAATAAGAGCATTTCCAGAATCTGGAAAAAAGAAAAAAACAGAATTCAGACTGGTTCTCTTTAAATGATCTTCATTATTTTCTTAGGAAGAAGTAATTGGAAACTAATAGAAGAATCCAATGAATTACATTGCTCTTCTGTATACAGTTCCCCTGTATATATATATAGTTCTCCTATCAGAACAAAGGTTCAATCATTGGCAATTATTAGTTTTTGTCAGCATAATAAAAACCGGAATTAATGAACTACTTGTAGAAATCTAATATGTAAGTAAAAGGAGAGGTGGGGTGATGAGGGCAGACAAATAGTGTCTGATTCAAAATAAAATAAGTGAAATTTAAGTGGGTAAATCCAAGCAATTAAACTTTCTTACAAAGTCCGAAATGTTCTCGACACAAAGAAATGGTAAATATTCAAGGTGATGGATATCCTAAATACCCTAATTTGATCATTACACATTATATACAAATATCAAAGAATCACATGTAACCCATAAATATGCACAAATATATAGTAATAAAACAATTTTAATATTTATAAATATTCTTTTTAAAAATTTTATAATTAAAATTTTAAAAATAAAAATAAATTAAAAATAAAAAAGCCTCTTAGAAAATACAGTCTAAAGAACTCATGAAATGAAATGTCTTCAAACAATATCTTATTGTTTTTTTCCAAAAAAGATATTTCTATAAAGAACACTAATAATTAGACAATAAAAAGACAAATAACCCAATTATAATTAACCCAATTATTTTAAGAATGAAAGTAAATAGAAATCCAAAGAAGAAGAAAACAATGACTTTATATTATATATTCAAATATTTTAAAATTCATTCAACATTAAATGTACAACAATGATCCTACTGCAGTCACAGTCCAACCCAGACCAACCCAGAAATATTAAAAAAAAAATGATATACTCCAAGCCCCTCAAATAGTAACATATAAAAAATGTGAATATAAAAAAAATGCCATTTTACTCCCTATTTGTACACGTTACTCATCACTACAACAATATTCACATGTAACATCTTTTGCAAGTACAAAGGCAAAAGAAAATTATTTTCCAACTGCTAACTTGCATACTAGGTATGTGGGAAGATTTTTAACCAGATTCTTACACACAAAGTAAAGCTATTAGCCATGCATTTTTGTAGTTTACAGTGTGATATTAGAGATTGTGCAGTTAACTTACAAAATACATATTTTAAAACTCAGTACCAACTAGCTAATGCAAATGGTGTTGGATGTGTTAGTAGTAACCTCATATATCATCACCGTGACATAGATTTTTCTGTATAATGTATTTGACCATAAAAATAGTTATATTACTGCAGATATTACAAATTACCTAGGCTGGAAAACAAACATTTCAAGGATGATTAATTCCTAAAAATAACGAAGTTAAGCAGAGCTTAGAAGTCAACTTGACTCTTTCACAACTAATAAAACATGTCTTCGTAGAAAGAATTATATAGTAAAATTTTATGTAGTAAAAAGTAATTTTGTACTTTTTTAAGCCCCAAACTTCAGATCTTATTGTAAGTTAAAAATATGTGGATTTGTTAAATCATTGAAATATTAGTATTATGACTATAAAAATAGATTAATGATAAAATGAAAATTAAAGAAAAGCATATAAGTACTAAATATATATGCATCTGATCATTGTTTTGTACCCGTTTTTAAGTAATTTCTTGAACATAATAAAAATTAGGTTACCTATAAAGTCCATGAATATATAAATAAAGATGCAAATACAACTTTAACAAAAGACTTGCATTAATAAAAAAGCAATAAAGTGGTTTTAGGAGAATTTTTTTAAATCCTATTTTATTCTATGAAGCTGCTATAAAAATATTGCTCCCTATTACTCATAGTTAAGTACCAGTGATCCTGTTTCCTACCTTTTCAACTGTGAGTCGGTTTGTAAGTGAAGTTTAATTAAGCTGAAAGGTAGTTAAAATATCTGAGCACCACAATCATCTCCTGAATTCCCAATCCACTGGGGCTTGTGTGACATTACCTCCCAGAAACAGATCTCCCAGCCCAAGGTCCCACATTGGATCTCGATATTCCTTTCCTGCCAATCAGAATGAAACCCAGGTATCTACATTATCACTGGGTTATTGTTCTCCAATTTCCTTCTTTTCCCTTGCTCCCAACCATATCAATAGAATGACAAAAAAGAATCCTTTATCTTCCTGCAACACTACAATGATACACAGCAAAGAACTAGCCATCTGCTTCAGCTGCTCCTCTTTACTTCTGCCAGGTCTCATTGCATTATAGATAAGGGTTTTATGGCTCCATAGGAAAGGGACACAGTCATGGAAAACAGAAAAAGAGAAATACAGAGGAACACAGAGACACAGAATATGGACAGATAAACATAGAACCAGGGACATTTCCTAATTTAAAAATTGTATATGCAATGCTGATGTACTGATTAATTTTGTTTTCCTATGTAAAACATTGGCCAGAATTTCTAGGGTAATATGAAGATTATTCAACTAACATAAACATTATCAGGATTAATTTCTTAGCTTAGTTTCTAATTTTATCCTTGTGCAAATCATGCAAAAATATATCACTGACAATTACATATGACCAATTAAAAGAGTGGCTTAAGCATTCCTACTTAATGGCAATAATTGTTTAGATATTAATATTGACTTAAATACTGAGGTTCAAATAGAAAAATATTTCTTTTAATTCCCAGGGTGAGAATGAGAATAATTATGCATTTTCCTTACCACGTGCTCAGAGATTCATCTCTATTTCAAGGTAAGTAAGGGATGGGGAAAAAATGGAAGATTTACCAAATGCCAAGCACTATGTTAGAAGTTATATGTATATTATTCCATCAATTTCTTAAAATAACCCTGCAAGGAAAAAAATATGCATTCTTGAAGATAAAAATAGACTTACAAAAATTTTTAAGTTACTGTAAGGTTCTTGAGGGAAGAAATATGAGTCTATTGTCGACTATTATATCTTTAGCACCTAGCGTAGTTTTCTTTCTCATGGTAGGTGGTAAATTATATTTATTATATAGTTTACAGAGAAACAGGGTGACAGGACAAGTAGGTGGCAGAGCTGGAGTTTTATCTCAGGTCTGTCAGATCTCAAAACCCAGTCTGTCTGTCTGTCCCAAGAACACAGAAGAGGCAGGTGATCAATGTTTCTGCCTCTCCTGCTTCCAAATGGCCAAGAGAATAAGATGAGATTCTACGTAGAGAGGAATGTCCTTGATAGGAACTGCGTGTTTACTGGCAGTAAGAGCAGAGCTCAAGAAGCCAGGTCCTTGATTTTAAGTCCCCTCTGTGTCACTTAATAGCTATGTAACCTAAGTCACTTTACTTCATCGCTTGGTATCTCAATGTCTTTATCTGTAAAAAGACAATGATGATAGGAATAACAATAATAAATACATGTGATTATACTGAGGATTAAGTGAACTAATACATCTAAAAGTTTATGGCTATGAAATCAGTAATCATCATTATCATTTGCTCTGGAGATAGGGATAGCAATTCATGTCATTATCCGGAAAAGTTAATTCCCAATGGTCGGGAGGGCAAATAAAGCTAGCTGGACATCTCGACAACAGTAGGCAAGGAGATGGCAGCAGAGGAAATTTCGGAAACAAAAGTCCTTCTGTAACTGACATACATTTTAACTCAGTCATCCAAGGTTTCAAGTCATGCAGTATTCCTTTAAGCCAGGCTTGACGAAGACTAAAAATTCCTACCCTATTATATTTCAGCACTTGATCCAAGGTGCATTTCTCTAGTCATCAACAAATTAGGTTCCAAAAGGCTGTTCATAAAGCCCTGCATTGACAAGTCAGAAGTCTTATCACAAAGGCAAAAAAGAAGGCCTTTTATAGAAGGCAGGCAAAACAAACTTGCATTTTCTCAGGTGTAAAGTTTTAAAATACCATGGAAGGTAATAAGGATAAAATTTATAAGTAGAAAGCTTCTATTTTGTTGAGTCCACTATGGTTCTGTCATTTTGGGGGCCCACTGAATACATAGCAGGTGTCAGTTTTGGTAGATCAGAAATTTCAACTCTGAAAAGACAGTCTTTCTTACGATGTCCATCTCTGCTATTTTTAACCTAACTTCCTCTACCCAGGATAATTTTAAATTGACCTTAAACATGATTTTTTGTGTATGTAAAAAATATATATATTTATATATAAATTGAAGGGATAGGTTGTATGATGAAGGAAATTAATATGTTTGAGCACTTAATATTTGTTGTGCACTGCGCTGGATTCTTTACATATGCTATTTATTTTATCCTCAAAATAACCTTATGAGGAAAGTATTTTTATAACATAAAAAGCCTAATTTGAATAACCTTTAAATACACGGATAATTAGAAAAGGATTTCTTTAAAGTGGCATGATTCTTTTACTGTCCCGTATCACAAAATGTTATATGTGCCCATGTACAGTATGTGAATGTACTCTACATAATCAGTATATGAATTGAAACATTTTTTGACATTTTGACACGTTTACATTGCTTAAAATAAGGTGGTTGTAAAAGTAGGAGTTTACTCTCATTATTAAAAATATCTCTACCTTTATGAGTTTTATAAGAACAAAATATGTTATATCAAGGGAAATTTAGAGGAAAACTTTAAAGGAGACAGAAGAGATTTTACCCAGTTTATAATGACAGCAGAATGCAATGCATGTTGCAACTTAGGAACACAGGCCAAATTTGGAATTGCATCACTGATGAACTACAATGGGTTTCTGTAGTCAATTAAAAACCAAAAGTGAGCGAAAGAGGCTAAAAATTCATTTCAGCTGCTTGCTACACTATAATATTCTGAGACCTCCTAAGCAGTGGCAAATACAGCTGTGTCCCTTTTTCTTTGCTATAATTACCATCAATGTATGAGATAGTGACTCTAACATTTTCATCTTAGTGCAAAATCAGTGATAATTAGCAAAAAACTTTAAATTGTGAAAGAGGAACATGCATATAGACTTTACTAGTTTTTAGAGAGATTCGGTGAATTATTACACTAAGTTGTACAAAATATAAATGTCTTAATGTATTGAATAAGTTTATAAAATTTGCAATGATACATCATTTCTAAAGTATATTTGTATTCTAAATATCAAGATGTCAAAATGAACATAGTGAGTACACAAGTCTATTAAAAATGTATTAGCATGTTTCCATAAAATTACCTTTCTCTAAACATGAAAGCATATGTTCATATTATTTTGTTGTTAGGCTGTTTTGGCTTTTGGTTTGTGTTTTTGCTTAGAAAGGTGTATTATAATGTAAAAGCATATGTTTGTATTATTTTGTTGTTGAGCTATTTGGGCTTTTGGTTTGTGTTTTTGCACTGAAAGGTATATTATAGAAATGATTTCCCTTGACTGAGAGGTTATAGTTTGCATTCTGTGTATTAAAGATTGTGCAGACTAGCAAACACTCAGAACAAAAATGATTATTTGGTTTGGGAAAGCAGCTATTTTTGGTCTCATTCAAATGTTCATACTTACTACATTAAAAATGGTTTTTCAGTACCAATATATGTAAGCCCCAAATTCACAATCAATGATATAAATTCAGCTGATTTTCCAGATGTGTGGCAGAACAAAAAACAAAACATGCAAGGGTTCTTTTAAAAATGCCCTTTGGTTATGAATACATTTCAATAGGCACTTTAAGAAATCCAACTTATCAGTCTTAATTATTACAGCTTCAAGTACATACTATGATCTTTTAACTTACTCATATTAATATATGGTAAGCAAAAGCTACAAAATCTCAAAGATTTCGAAGAAAGGGTCTTGTATGGAAAAGTGAGACGACATTAAGCATTACACAAAATCTACTGAAAGGTCTTACCATGAACTATCGGTGCTAGGAGCATCATGAAGATTAGTAGCTGTGATGGCCACATGGCTGTGTACTCAGCCGTGAGAGTTCCTCAAGAATGCGTGTTCAAAAGGGAAACAAAATAGGTGTATTTCTGGTTCCTCTTCTGTATTCCAAAAGCGGTGATTTTTTAAAAAAATAACAAAAGAAAATTTCTCAAAAACAGAAACAACAATATCCCAAATCTGAAACCTACAAAAAAAGAAAAAAAAAATGAGTTATCAAATGCAGATGTCCTTACCTTAATTTCTTCAAAGTTTGTTTCCTTGTAAAACATGTTTTCCTTCTCCCTTCTTTATTTTAATAAATATAAACATCATTTATGAAGTAATCTGAAAGATATTATGTATGCATGTATTACCGTAGTGTTTATAAGCACAGCCCCAACCTGAATGAAATAAACAATTCAGTCTCTACTGAATTAGCTTAAATATACTGGTTTTAATATGTATAAAGAGATTTGGAGCTTACTTTGCATAAGCATTTTCCACAAATACAATTTTCAGTAACATTAGAATATTAAGATTCACTATTACCATGAATAAGTTAACTTATATATTCATTCAGAAATTATTGTATATATCAACTACATTACTCTTCGAAGCAACTCTTAAGCTCAGTGAATCTCACAGATTTTTGTTACAAAAGTTAAGGAAAAAAATCACAGTATGAAAATAAATTTTGTGAATATTCTAAGTAATGAAAGTCCTCCCTCATTAACTACATGGAAAATTCCTTATCTATTAACTTTATACTACATTTAATTCAAATCTAACAACTATATTCTGGACGAATTTGAATTTTTTTGTTATTCCTCTCAACAAAAGTTCTTCTAAACAAGACACTGATTTTACTTTGTGGAAACTTTCACCTTAAATTTTGGTGCCATAATTGTTTCTCCTGATTCACTTTTTCATATTCCCTTCCTCTCAAATCTTGCTCAAAAATTTCTATTTTTATCTTATAATAGCTTCCTTTTTACACTCCAAATACAGGCTAACATGAGAATCCGGCCATTGCTCATTTTCTATGTGTGATCTTCATTTTAGCTACTCTTAAATCACATTTCTGTAGGATAATTTAGTCCCTAACTTTTCCCACAGTAAATCACACATCATTGTACCTCTCTTCTCAGAATACCCTAGACAAGAAACTATATCTTCTTTACAATATTTTTACATTTTCCCAACTCTCAACTATTCACTTGTTATAAATTATGCTAACTCTAAATTTTATTCCAATGTCAACTTTATAGATTTTTATTAATCCATACTTTATCTTGCATATTAACTAGTATTTGTCATATAAGTCTTTTTAGAGGCCAAAGTTCTTTTTATGTGTTTGGCACATGCCTGATATATAAAATGCCATGTGGCACTATTTTAATAGCAAATTGGTATATAGCCCTATATACCCATTGCTAATGTGTAATACAGGAGTTTCCCATTTAGCATGTTTTGTTTTGTTTTGTTTTGTTTTCCTATTCCTTAGAAAGAAATCATAACTATAACCCCAAAAAAGCAACTTACTTTCAGATTTATCTGTTGAGAAATATTGTATAGATGTTATCTGTACTCTTCTAAGGTTGGTGTATGGATGTTAAAATTTGAAAAAATTAAAATCACTTTTGTTAAAAAATCAAACACTTATTACAAGCCTTCTCCATAAATAACCTTTTTAATTACATAAAATTAATATGTGGTAACATTTGGTACCTGGATAAAATAGTAACAATGATATAATACTGATGAATAGAGAAGTGATGCAAATTTGAAAGAAAAATAACATAGGTATTTAATTTAATCATCTGTCCCTTCATTAAGAAGTAAAACACATCTGTTACATCAGAGCAACTAAGTAATCATGATTGGGGTTCACACAGTTCACTACATTTGTGAATAAGATCTGTCCATAATAACCAAAGACAGCCAAGTATTTCTGAGAAATATTCATTTAATAAGGCTTGAAAATATATTTCAACAGGAGTGATTATTCATACATTCTTAGATGAGGCACTGTAATGTCCATTATTCAAATTCAAGAATCCAATATTTCCATTATTTACTAACATTGCACATTTATAAGCACATATAGTCCATGCACTATGAAGTGATGGATAACATCTCTCACAAAAATGTCTTTCCAAAAGTAGTTCTAAATGGAAGACTCCTGATGTGAATGGCAGCTCTGTGATGCAATTAACTCTCAGAGAAAAGGAGTAGGGCCTGCAAGAAAAAAAACTAGATGACTATAACACTACTGCCTGCCATCATCATCTTATAAAATGTTAAGATGTTTGTTGTGATAATTAGTGGGCAGAAGTAAATGAGTTTTCAAGGACTTTGAATTGAGTGAAATATATGATGTTTTTTGAATGTTAGCTATGATATACAATGTCTGAAGCTTACAAATATGCTTTTCCTTTGTTATTTACTAGAAGAATTATATGTATTATTTCTCAATTTAGACAATGCATATGACTATGCTAGGGAATTTTAAGGTACTTTCAATATTAGTAAAAATTTAATATTTTACTAATATTAAATATTAGTAAAACATTTAACCATTGAGTCTAGTTAGCAGCAGTAATGAGTTGAATGTTCTAGTAATGAATATTTTCTTAAATAGCGCTAACTCCCTCTGGAGATTCATAGAGGACAAATTCTCAATCATCTTGTTTAAAATTTTCAAGAAACACTGAATTCAACAAATTCACGTGTGGGGTTTTTTTCGGGCGATGTGTTACAAGTGTGCGCTGTGTTTGATCATGGGGGGTTGTGCAATATATAAAGCACAATTCTTGCATTATTGAAGGAAGAAGAGGAAAAGGAGAAGAGGAGGAGGAAACAATGAAGAAGAGGAAGAGTAGCAAAGAGATAATGCAGTAAATACAACTGGTAAAATATAAATCCAAATCTGATAAAGAAGAGAGTCTAAAAAAAAAATAGAAGAGAGAACACAGATTAGGAGATCCAGAAGACCTGCAAGAAGAGAGTGGTAATTGTTCTAGAATTTGGACCATGAATAAGATTTCATGAAAGAGCAGCTGGAGGCAGAGTATTCCCGATTAAGGGTTGGATGGTAAAGTAAAGAGTTGGTAAAAGGCAGCATATTGCAGAACTGCAATGCATCTGGTTTGTCAGGAGTGAGGAGCAGCAGAAAATTATATAGAGGACCCACTAGGGCAGAATAAGAAGGATTTTGAAGGCTATACAAAGGAACATAAGATCAATTTGACTGGTTTCAAATCAAGCATTTTGTAATATTTAAAGACAGGAAATATATCAATACATATAAGTCATATAAATCATTTCAAGCACTCTCTTTTAATAACAGGGGTAAATACTTATAGTGAGTATATTGGAAAAATGGGTATAGTCCTCTAGATTGCTCCTAAATATTTGAATATTTTGTTTGAATTTAATTTGTGTAAATAATCTTTGGTTTAAAACACAGAACCTGAGTTCATGCAAGTATTAACAGAGACAGAAGTATTAAATGAACCATTAAATTAATAAACCAACTAGTATTTACATAAAACCTAACATGACACTGCACACAAAGTAATGCAACCTTTGCATTTTCTTAATATGATATTTTTTGCCAGAGTTCCAAATTTGCATAACACTGCTTAGCAGCCATTATACTATTTGAGATCAAATACTGAATCCAAAGAATCAGAACACTTTTTAGATAGAATGGTATTTTTCTGCATTGAGTAGTGACTACTTATCTGGATAGATGTATATTTTATAACACATTCAAGTTAAATACAACCTGGAAGAAATTCCATCTACAGTATGTATCTGCTTTGACCTAGAACTGAAATGTGGCCATATTTTCTTATTCCTTTATTTCCGCACAGGTTTTTTTTTTTTTTTTTAAACTACACTATTGTCATCAAGTATGAAACATCAGAAAGTTTGAGCCATGAGAAGAAGCATGACTAGAGGACATAACATGAGCTTTGGAGTGAAAATAAGGCCAGTTTTAAGTCCTCTCTCTCTGAGCTGTGAGTTGTATGACCATAGACAAATTACTTAAATTTTCTATTCCTGAACATTCATATCTGAATTTAATACTTATTTTACCAGTTGGTTTAAGGCTTAAAGTAATATATAAAGAACTATAAAGATTCCTGGCAAGAGTAGGCATTCAATAAACGAAAAAAAATCCTTGTTCTTATTTAATGATAAATATATATTTGAAACTGAAGTTATAAATGATAAATGAGATTACATTTAGTGATAAGTGGGATAGAAGACCATTTGATAGGAGATTGTGAGTGGTCTAGTGAAAAAGGCGACAGAACCAGAAGGTACACTGTAAACACCGTGCTTTTAGAAGATTAAACTGGTCATGGTATGTAGGAGAAAATGGAGAGAAAAGAAAAATATCTTAGACAATCAATGTTAGTAACAATATTTGCCAGCGTAAGTATGGTGGGAGTTCACAGTGACCTATGAATCCAGCATTGTGATTTAAAATATAGATTATTTCAAGAAAGTGAAGGTAATTTTTCAAGTTATAGAAAAGTCACTGTTAACATGTTTTGCCAGGGTGGAAGTAAAAACCAATCAGGAGGGTAAACAGAATGAAAAACATAGGATGGGTACAGAGGACACAGTAAATGTTAAATCAAGTTGGGAGTGGGTAGAGTACTTATGGAATAAAAGGATAATTCCAATAAAACTTTCAGTCATGTCTCCATTCTTCCCTCATTTCATCCCTACTATCGCCTACATAAATTTCAGAGAGATCAGAGCAAAAAAGACCTATTTCTACTCAATTAATGTTAATATTTTTTTTTCTATTCAGTTAATTTTAAGATTAACCTTGACTTTAAGATTAACCTTGACTTTAAGATTACTGAAAAAGATTTTCAAGCAATGAAATGTTAAATCTCTACACATGTTCCAAAATAGTAAACAATTTTTTATTGCTTAAGTAGAGCATACATCTCTTTATAATTGTATTTTAAGTAATTATAATTTGATGCTAAATTAGAAAACAAATAATCTAGGAAAATAATTTTAATAAGAAAGTTTTCTAGAATAAAAGTCTCATCTAATTATCTTTCAAATAATGTTCTGATCTAATAAATGTCTATTAATGTTTGGGAACAAATCTGTATTTAATAATCATTGCTATTTTTGGCTTTAGGGCAATACATCTTTTATCCATGAAATAGATTGATGTTTTACACAGGATCATTTTCTTGTGAAGTGCCCTTGAGTTAACTTTTTTCCTGAGATCCTACAAAGCATTTGATTGGAGTTCATTTCCAATAGGCTTTGATAATACTTGCCCCCACTGATATGTTCAACTGGAAATAAAATTCAATGAGTATTAAATTAAAAGTATAAATAATTACATTAATGAACTAGTTTGGAAAACAATAGTGTGACAACCAAATATTTAAACTAAAAAATGGATCTCTTATTCTTTCCATATATAAAATTTGTAAAATAGATCCTTTGGTCTTCAAAAGTAAAAGTACTCATAAAATCTCAAATATTCATCAGAATTAGCTGTGAAAAATAAGTCTACATCAACACATCAATACAACTATTATTTAAAAGGATATTTAAAAAATTAACAATTATTTTACAATGTAATTTATGATAATAATCGACTGATTTTTATGTTCCCAAGGGAAGTAGAAATTAGGAAGGGCAAGCAAGCTATAGTTAAAACATTCAGAACATAACAGATATCAACCTCAAGGTAAAGAAATCCATTTTAAAACAGGAACATAGGACTCTACACCAAAATCTGCAGAGATCAAGAAAAATAATCATGCTTCCCCTAATAACAGCTAATATTTATGAGCCCTTCCTACATCAGGCACTGTTCTGAAAGCTTCCCATGTATTAAATCATTTAATCGATTCTAACTGTAAGTATCATTGTTAATCCTATAACAACCCCCATAAGGAAGGGGCTATTTTATTCCTAATTGGCAAATGAGGAAACTGAGGGATGGAGAGCTCAAAGAACCCACTGAGTTCACACAGCTAAAAATATTTAAGCCCAGATTTGGACCTAAACAGATCCAAGGTTTGCATTTTCAATTATTAGATTCTACGGACTGCCTCTCATCACTTCTATTGATTACAGATTCTCTAACACTTTATGTAAAAGTAAGGAGCATTTAGCTAGGTGTGATTAGTCTTAACTTGGTAGGTTAAATGAAGTGAGATGAAGATCTATATACTATACACTGAGATATTCAAACAAACTTCATGCCACAAACAGAAGACCCTCAATATCTTCGCTTCTGAACAATCCTTACCTGGCAACATATACGTCATTGGCACATCTGAATAGATACCAATGACCCATTTTATTCATGCTTGTTTTGGGTAAATGAGGGGAAAGATCACAGATTTCATTAGGAGAGTAACCTAGGAACCAGGATTATGGAGGTTCTTGGGAGCCAAGCAAGTGCTTCTCAAGTTACAGAAAAAGTTAAAAGCAATCAGTAAAAAATAGAAAGATACCTCCCAAATAAAAGTTTTCAAAAGATTCCCAAATATATCAATATAATTTCAATCTGCATGGGTATTTAATTCTGTCATTAAAATATTTTTCCTAGGAAGAACTCATAATAAGTAAATTTAACTGCAAAGTAGAATTATTTGTGACTTTCTGATATTTATTTTAACTTCGCGATACAAATCGGTAAATAATAGATCAAGTTATACTCAAATGTTTCTAATATTTACTAGGTTTTTACTACCTACAGAGCCTTTATGCTTAGGAATAGACTAGTACTGCCTTAAGTGAAGTAATTATTTTTGATACCAATGCAATTGGCACTACAGTCAAGATTGGTAAAAATTATTTCCATAACTGGGAACCTGGAACTTTAAATATCGTATTAGATAACCAGAATCATACTAAGCTACAGTATGACTTTCAGGAACTAAACCAGGAAACAAAATCTCATTTCTTAACACTATTTCTCTGAAAAAATGACAGTTTCTAAGTATCTGACTTAAAGCCTAGAACAGAGAAGCTGTAAGTATTGAGGTAGTAAAGTCAAATTCATCTTATTCCAACTCCTTCTAGCAGGTAAGAAAAAAAATACATATCTACTTACACTTTCTTTGAAAATTTTCCAAAATAAAGAGGAATGCAGGGGAAGGTATATCTTAATACAAGTTAGATTAGAATAACATAGTTTCACTGTGTTTTTAGTTATTGCAAATAGTTGGACCCATATATCTTTTTCACATAAACAATTTGAGTTTAAACCTTTGATATTCACAATATTTAAAATTTTCAATGTCATTTTTTCAAAAGGAGTTTAAATAAGTATTAATAAAAAAGATTACTGTAAAAAATAGAAACAAAACAATGTATAACAAAGTCCAAAGATAATACCTTTAGAAGCTCTTTACATAAAAAGGCCATTTGTGTAATATGTTTAAATATTTTGTTCTTGAGATTATGAAAGAAATGTATTGCCTTTTGTGATTCAAAAAAAACCACAAAAATAATATTGTTTTCCTACATTTCATTCTCTGTAATGCTGTTAGTGTATCAGTAGCAACCAGACAGGAGAGAAAAATACACATGTTTTGCAACTATCCTATGTCTATAGGATGCACCTGGATAGGTCTCAAATTAAACACCTTCCTTAATGGCCCATTATGGAATATCAGTGCCTAAAATACCCGAAGGGACTCAGGGACCGTTACTGCCAAGGGAGAGTTTCTGAAGTTGTGCTGTATGATGCAATATTTCTACTATAACTTTAGCCTGACTGGGAGTTTATTTAAATGCACATTTATGGTTTTAAAATCAGTAGCTAACACAGGTTTACCAAGACACAGTTTGAAAATGCAAGTGCATCGACACATTTCTATAGTAATGGTTTGATTATTAACATTTATACACAGCTACCGAATTATTACACAGGTTGTTTTAAAACGTTAACTTTAAAGACAGCTGTGTGAACTGCAAAGTATAGACTTCATGGGGAAGAAAATACTGAAGATAATTTTAATCACTGAAATTCTTAATATACATAATTATTGAGTTATTCATTTATTAGAGTAAATGCCGTTTTTCAGGGATGCTTAATAGGTGCTAACAAACTAACAGCATTTTACGTGCACTGTTTCATTTCACTTTAATAATACAAGAAAAGTATATTAGGTCACTAAATATGAAATGTTCGATTTCAAATTTAAAGGTTAGTTTATTGTATCTCAAATAAGAACCAGTACAATTAATGAAAGTATGCACGTAAACTATCGACACAGTTTTGCCATCTTAACAGTAGCTTGTTTACGCCAGCAGCGAAGAAGCCTAGAGAGCAAGTGGCGATGAAATTGTGAAAGGACTTTTCCACAGCTTGTTGAGAACTGAATATTTTTCCTTACAAGAAGTGGCAATCAGTTGGTGCAATGTCTGGTGAATAGATGACAGAGTTTCCAAGTCCAGCCTCTGTAGTTTGAGCAGCCTCATTTGTGGGACGTGTGGTTGAGTGTTGTCTTGCAAGAGGATTGGCCTGTCACTATGGACCAATCTCAGCTGCTTAACTGCAAACATCTTCATCATTTCATCCAATTCGTTGGAGTAGACATCCACTGTAATCAATTGACCAGGTTACATGAAGCTGTAGTGGATAATCCCAGCACTGGACCACCAAACACACACCATTAGTTTCTGATGAATATTCGGTTTTGGACTGTGTTTCAGCACTTCCTCTTTATCAACCATTATGCTGAACGCTTGTGATTGTCAAAAGGAATCCATTCTTCATCACACATAATATGGTACAGAAATGGGGTT
>CM052449.1:8746298-8856030 GCA_028533085.1 Varecia variegata | reverse complement strand
GTAAATTTTCTAGCATAAGTAGTTGATTTATACTCAGGGATTATAACTTATTAATGTTAATTTTCTTCTAATAGAAAGAAAAACTTCATTATCTGGTTGGAAACTAGGTGTCATGGAAAAAAAAAGTTGGAGAGTCAAGATGTCGAGAGGCATCTCCTTGACAATTTTGCCTAGAGTTGATCTGCTAATAACTATATCTAATACTTTTAAAAAAAGAAAAAAAAAAAGAACATTTTTGACAGTTCACCTGTCAGTTCAGGTGAACTACAGTTTCAAATGTCTACCAATCAAACAGAAACCTGTTGAGTATTTCCTACATGACCCACACTATAGAAAGAAAAATTTTGAACAGTTTTTTATGGTGTATCTATTTTTTTTCTTTACCATAAAAACAATGTTTTCTGAAATAAAATTTAGGTTCTTTTTAGTTCACATTAATATAAATTCACACATGTATACACAGACATGCAGCTATAAAAATTTTAGATAGTAAAGCATGTACTATTAAAATCAACAGTTAAGGGCAAATTTGTTGAACACTGCCAGTAAATATATAATGGCAAAACATCTTCATTACCCATATCCAAGAAAAAGATATAAAAATGATCCTCTTTATCTCAAATAAAAAGTAAAATTAGCCCTGAACTGGATTTCCTAGGTATTTTTTAGAGCTTCAGATATGAAAACATATAGCAGGAGGCAAAAAGAAATGTGATTGGAAATGGGACCTGATCAAATTAAACAGCTTCTGCACAGCCAAGGAAACTATCATTAGAGTGAATAGACAACCCACAGAATGCAAGAAAATATTTGCATGCTATACATCCAATTAAGGGCTGATAACTGGAATCTATATTGAACTCAGGAAAATCAGCAAGAAAAAATCAAACACCACCATTCAAAAGTGGGCACAGGATATGAACAGAAACTTCAAAGAAGATAGACTTATGGCCAAAAAAGACATGAAAAATGTTCAACATCTCTAATCATCAGGGAAATGCAAATCAAAACCACAATCACTTAACTCCAGTGAGAAGAGCTTTTATCAAAAGGTCCCAAAACAACAAATGTTGGCGTGGATGAAGAGAGATAGGAACACTCATACACTGCTGCTGGGACGGCAAACTGGTACAACCCTCAGTGGAAAGTAGTGTGGAGATACCTCAAAGAACTAAAAGTAAACTACCATTTGATCCAGCAATCCCACTACTGGGTATCTACCTAAAGGAAATGAAAACATTCTATAAAAAACACATCTGCATTCAAATGTTTATAGCAGCACAATTCACAAATGCAAAGATGTGGAAATAACCCAAGTGCCCAATGATACCTGAGTAGATCAATAAAATGTGATATATGTATACCATGGAGTACTATTCAGCCATAAAAAATGATGCACTAATAATACCCCTTGTACTATCCTGGATGGAGCTGGAGCCCATTCTTCTAAGTGAAGTTTCACAAGGATAGAAAAACAAACACCACATGTACTCACCATTAAATGGTATTAACTGATCAACACTAATGTGCACATATGGGAAGTAACATTCATAGGGTGCTGGGCAGGGAGGTGGGGAGATGGAGGGGATGGGTAAACTCACACTTAAAAGATGCCGCGTGCACTGTCTGGGGGATGGGCATGCTTGTAGCTCTGAATCGGGGATGCAAAGGCAATTTATGTAACCAAAGTGTTTGTGCCCCATAATGTTCTGAAATAAAATTAAAATTAAAAAAATAAAAATAAAAATGGATAAATCATAAAAACAACAAAACTGTGATTCGCAGTCTGGAAAACATCAGTGTTCCCAGCGATTAAAACAGTTAATATAATGGAGAAGTTTTGTTGAATTCTAAGGAGCATTTAAAAAACATTTCAGCGATCATTAAAACAAAAGCATCCATTAGCTACTCTCAGACATGACCCCTCTGTTTCCCTTTTTCTTTTCCTTTCTCTTTTGCTTTGTTGATTCACCGTGGACCAGCCAAGAAAGCAAAGATTCACTAACACTATTACCAGAATCACCATGACGTCACTGGAGATGCTTTTAAACAAACACCTATCTCAATAAGAGCCTGTGTATGTTAAAATCAAACAGAAAATTCAAAATTATCACATAATGCAGCATTAATGCTTCAGCATAAAGTTCACCCTACATGATATTATTTTATGTTCTATTCTTCAAGAAGATTTGTAAGAAAAAATGGAAACATGTAACTCTTAAGACATTTTATGGAGAAATTAACTAGTTTAATACACACACACACACATAAGTGCAAACTCCCAAAGTCCTTACGTGGACAATTATAGTGCATCAGAACTAACAAAAACTCTTAAAATCATCTACTTCAAGCCTGTTCTTAAGAGGAGAAATGTAATACATTAAACATTAAAATTGACTAGTTATTTTCATCAGTTCTGTATAAGTATATACAGATATGTTTATATATTTTTCTATATAGAAAACATTAATATATTTGGCATAGATATACATATCTAGATATATCTGGCTATCTATCTATACATAGATATCTATCTATATCTGTGCCAAAATAATTAAAGCTTTTTAAAATGATAAAAGTATCATAATATTATGGCAAGATATACTGACTCCAATGCCAAAATATACTGTGAGGTACTTTTTTAATTATTGACAGCCTCATAAATCCCTTAAACCAAGTGAGTTGGAGATGTTGTATACTTCCCCATGCTCTCTAGATTCTTCGACACATACTTGCATTCCTGTACTACATTAGCCAAATGACTTAGAGAAAATAAAGAAAATATACAATGTAATTGAGAAGTAACTTCTGCTGAGAATGAGCTGAAGGGCATATAGTTCAAACTCTTGATTCCGTAACATTTTTGTACTTTGGTACAAGCACTTTGTATGGAGGCAATTATGACTGAATTAAGTTTAGATGTATTGAACCAAAAAATTACTCAAAAGCTGTGAATATTTTTATTTTTTAAAGTATGTATTGGATATATTTCTGTATGGTGCTTTTTTAAGATTTGGTATAATATCTTTTCATTTATTTGCATCTATGTCTTCAGTGTTTTCAGATGAACCAAATTTAAGTCCTTCATCTGTTAAATAAATAGACAAATAAAGTGTGCAGTGGGGAATGGGATAGAAGAGCCCTAACAGGAATCATTACCCTTATAAACTATTGATCCACAAGAATATTTGTTGAGTAATTGATTATGGTAAGAAAGAGTAAAAAGGATAGTTAGTTTAGAAAGGGATCAGCCAGAAGGCAGAATACTACGGCTGTTGCAAAATCTGACTCATAATTACAACGATAAATAAGAGGAACCATATGACCACATTGAGCACAGCCCCAGAAAGTGCCCCTGAGCCAAGACAGATTGTAATGCTGCTGGTCTACCCACAACTTTTGAGAAGCCCATTTATCTCTTTAGAGTCAAGTCTAAATTCTTAACCAAAATGCTTGCCTAAGACCATGGACTTCTCGAAATTAAAGGTTATCATTATTTCTTCATCAGCACATGATCTACAGGTTTTGCTTCACAACGACTAAGACAATGTCTATAGATTTCAACACTAAATGCATAGAGTCTATAAATCTACTGAGGTAATAGAATTTATAAGTTTCATTTATCATTGATTTAATATTCTTGAATTTAAGTTTAAATCCTTGAAACGTTATCAAGGCTACTAAAGAATCTGTATAGTCATAGCAGTTAACACAAGATCTTGGCAGGTAGTCTGACAAAACAAAGAAAATGTAAGACATATTTTATGAAAATTAATCAAGATCTACACTTGGTACTCATAATTCATCATTACTTCAAAAAATCAGAGTGGCTTTGCTACCATTTCCCAAATCCACCTTTAAAATGCACCTTTATAGAAAATATCTTGCCATTAGCACTAACTGTTTCTTATGTACTTCAGGAAAGATGTAGCACCATGGGGACTAAGTGGGATTGACAGAAAAGAAACCATAAATCTTTGTCAGACTTTCATAAATGAGTTCTGAATTCAACTAGAATGAAATATTTCCCTTCTCTCCTGGCTGAGCTAACATAGTAGAGTTTTGTTAATGGTATCCCAATTCATTTCATCTCTTTCCAGTTCTGATAAAATATGCTTAAAATTTCATGATTTAAAAAATACTCTAATTTTTTACAGAGAATTAACGGACCCTATGGCATGGGACATGCAATAAACACTACTATAGAGCAAAGCAAGATGACAAAGAAGCATTGGACAGTTTCTAGCTTGTGAAAAACTCTCCTCGGAAGGTTCCATTAGAGCACAGTGGAAGAGGTATTTCACATATTCCCCCCACATGCTCAAATAATTTGTTAGATTAGCCTAAAATAGTTTAATGGATTGCTATGAGGTGCATACATTCATTCTTTGGTGAGGGATTAATCATTTTAAATTAAAAATGTAACTGTGTGCTATTGGACAGCAGTGATTTAATGAGGGTAGGCAGTAATTTATATTAATTTAACCAGCACCTTCAAAATATTGGGGGGGTTGATTTATCTAAGGAGAAGATACACTACATTTGAATAAACAGATGAAATATAATAGCATTCAAGTAAAATATATTTATGCTTTAGATGGTAAAGAGCTGGTAATTCCTCAGTGCTTAGTCTTTTCCTCTTAGTAAAATCTACCATGGTGCTATGGTGCTGATAAAGTTAGTATAGTCATTCCTTATTAAAGGGAAAAAGAAATTATAAGAGCAACACAACTAGAACATTTGTCATATTTTTCTTTTTTGCTACTTGAAGTGTTCTCATCATTCCCTATTATAAGACAAATGAATATTTTGACAAATTCTTTAAAAAAAAACAACCTTTTAGGGCAAGGATGACATTACTTCAGTTTTACAAATTTAGCAAATAATAATATTCTATAAAATACTACCACTCAACAAATACTGTGAATAAAGAAATTATATCAGTGTCCTAAAAGTGGTATTTATCAAAACAGTGAGACTTGTTTATTCATCGCATGTACTTAACTTTCAGAATCTCACATGGTAGGGAGGCAAAACAAAGCCTCTGGCAGAAAACAGTCAAATTGATTTCTTCACGGTCATTCTCAAAAGTTAATAGAATGTTCACATTCTTTTATTTTTCCCTATTTAGAATTTATTCATATAAGAGGACACCTGCATGTAAATGCCAAGACTACCTTGTAAATATTTCAAAGGAATTCTGCTCAAATTGTCTTACATTCTAATAGCACACCAACACATACTCTGAGAAGATGTTCTGTCTCTTGGCTGTATGTATAAAAGTAGAGGCTCAAGCCTGAACTCCTTAATCATCTTTACTTCCATCACACAATAATTCCTACCTCTATAATATTCACGGATTTGTGTTCTCTGCAAAGGTTTTCCTAACAAACCCTCAAAATGCCTATTGACAATTCTATCACAGGGTCCAGAATACTGTATTGTTCTCATTCATTCACAAGTGTATAACCCCCTTCCAGACAATAAGGCCCAAAAGGACAACTTCACGTTTTATTCATCTTTATGTGGCCATCAACTAGCACAAGTCTTGAAGAGATACATCACGGTTTTGCAAAATTCCTTCAGGTGGTGCCTAAAAAACACCTTTTAAAAACCACTGTTTTATTATTTTTTGAAAACTTTGTAGTCATTGATAGCCTCATTTCCTGACTTTATTTTAAACTTCAGTAAAAGGAACCATGTTTTTTGAGTGTTTTCTTAATTGTGCCATAGCACAGAACTTTGCTCATGATTTCTAACCCTGTATTCATTTAATATTTGTTAAGTTCCCCAAAGAAGAATATTACCTTGCAATTTAGGAGGTTCAATCATTTCCTACAGCATATATTTATATTCTTTCATAATTCAAAATTTAAGAATGAGGAGTATTTATCTATAAACAAGTAAACAGATATGCTGTTCATCACAGGAACTCATTTCAGGCTAGCACAGATTATTTCAATTGATGTAAGGATTTAATCATGCTTTTCAATATTACTAATAAGAAAAAAGGCAATGTCGATCCTTTCTTGATAGGAAAACACATGCTGAGAGAAATACCTGACCTCTTTCACACAATTATGCTACACCTAGGTCTTCTAGCATATAATACAAAATGTTACCTGGAATGAGTCAGGGAGCTTAAAAGAATGAATGCCCGTCCCTCGATGCTAGTATTCTTACTGATTTCCAGGAATGTTTAGTATGGATTTTAAAAATACATGAAGGTTTTGGAATTTTATATATGGCATTATGACTTTAGAAAAACTTTATGTAGTAATAGAAATTATATTAATGTTTACTCTATCATATTTCCTGTAGGATTATGATTTATAATACCCAGCTAATCTAAAAAAAGTTAGAAGGGAAAAGTTGAATTTGAATTAGCCTACCTGATTCAGTGTATAAAATCAACTATGAAAAATAAAACATCCAACTGATAGAAAGCATTCATAATACTTTATAGCGTTTTTGGTTGTTTTTGTTTTTACAACAAACTAGACACAATAAAATTCATTATTATTGGGGTTCAACCATGATACAAACATATTGTCTTCTATGCCTTCATAGGCATATCGAGTTAGAGACCTTGGGATTATCTTTGACTTCTCAAATGAATCATCCATAACTACACCCTACATGAATTCCTACAGTACATATTCCCTTGGCACTTATATTTTGTGCAATATTCTCATGCTGTAAACTATAAATGAGCTTGAAAATGGGTAACATTTAGAGCTTTAAAGATTCATATAGCCAAATCTATCTCTTTATCCAAACATTTTACAACAAGGAATAAAACATTATTTCTGTTTACAGGATGGTATAAAAGAAAGTTTTACTATAAAACAAGACTTTAAATGTCTGAGAGAGTATAGGCCTTTACTGGAGAAGTCTTCATTTAAGATAGGCTTCCTTTACTGAACACCTACTATGTGGTCGTCCCTGCTCGAAACACTTAGCGAAGGTTAATTCATTTAATACTCATACTAATTCTTTAAGTTACACACTATTATAATCATCTGTTTTACAAGCAAGGAAACTGAAGCACAAAATAATTAATTTCCCAAAAATATATCACTATCACAAAGTCACACAGTGACAGAAAAGTGGTTTATACCAGGCTGGCTGGCTTCAGAGCCTTTGCTCTGAAACACAAAGCAATATTGCCCTGATGATCTAAGGGCTGAGTTGGAGTCCACTGGGGGTATTGGTTGCTGGGCCTTCCATTAAAAACACAGAAAATTCCAATACTCGAATGGTCTCTGGAGCTGGGACTGAGTTATACGGTTTAGCTCTGACAAGTGGTGCATACAAGTCCAGAACTCTGTCTAGCTCAGGGACACAAAAAAGAAGGAAGAGTTTAATTATAACTTTTTTGACATACATGATTAACTTATTTTATCATTTATTTTCACTATGACTTTAGAAATGGGGAGCTCTATCAGTACAAAGGAGAAGCTGTATTGATATAACTAACGCAGACAATTCACATGCCTTTTTCCTCTGGATGAGTCTGCAGTGTGGACTCTGATAAATAACATTCACTCTTTTTATGCCAGCACTGTAACGGAGCCCTTTATATTAAGTCCATTAAACAAGAAACAATGATGTCTCGCAATCGTTAATATTTATCTTCCTCCAATTTCCAGGCTCTATTGCAAGTGTGTCTCTGTTCTGTCTCTCCGCTATTTGTAACATGCACATTCATAAGGCACTATTATTTCAGACAAAGGGAAAAATTTTTTTTAACTCAGCTGGGGTTAAGGTTTTGATAAAGTGAAATCTTATCTAAACTCTAATCATCCTGTATATTACAGATTATGTAGGACACTCTGAAAAAGATTTTTAGAGAAAAATGGTTCCTTTCAGAGTGATCTGACAAAAGCGAATCGGTTGAAAAAAGGAGATTCCTATCCAGCCATTTAGTACTGGATTTCCAGCTGCACCTCATAACGATTCAACAGAGCTAGAAAATCAGGAAAACAACTGGGGAAGCTGAGCTACCTGGTTTTTATATGCCTGGCAGTAAAACACAGACATGGTTTGACAAAAAGTTGCCTAACTGTTGCTTAAGAAATTGTGGCAGCTATATAGCAGGGGTTAGAAAGAATGGATGGAAGAAATTAGGCCAGTGGTAACTGTTTTTCAACAATGGGGTTTTTACTTTATTTTTTTTTATGTTAAGTTCCTTTGCAGCACCTGTTGCGATATATGCTGCAATGATTTAAGGAGCTGTGAGCTTAAAGTGATTTTTATAACAATAAAGTCCTCAGGGGAAAGCCTGCTAGAGCATAGCTATTTATTGCTGCCCTAGCACACAAGTAAAAGAAAGCAATATGTGTATAAATGTGTTAGAACATAAGTTCATATAGGTTAAATTACTTAATGCCAAATTACTGCACATTATACATACTGTACAGCCATTAATATGTGGACTCTTGGAAAGCAATGTTTTATGAGAATGGAAATAGAGGATTAAAGAAAAAAAGGCAAATAATTTGATATAGTTTAGTCTTTGCATGAATATTCTATGCTATCATTTTAAAGGGTCCTCAGCTGATAAATCAATCATCATTAAAATTTGGAAATATTTTGAGGCTTCTGCAGAATTGTAATAAATCTGTCAAAATATTTAGAAGTCGAAATATCAAATATTAATGAAAAACATCACTCATGACGAGAAAAATCTATGTGATTATCATTAAATTAATTTGCCAAAAAAAACTGGGTTCAACTAAAACCCATAAGTCAGTTTGCTGTAATAAAAGAATTACTTAAAGGTTTCCATCTCATCTAGTATTTAATAGAATCGTCAAACTCCAAATGGTTACTGTTCTTCAGCAGTAGGGTTTAACTTAATTTTACTTCCTTTGTTCGTTAAGTTATATCTGAAATAAGAAGTCAAATGTTTCAAAAATAAATGTTTCCAAAGGAGACTTTAACAAGTTCTCAGAAATATACTAATCAGACCAACTTAATTACATCCAGATAGTACAAGCAAGGCTTGCAAACTAGTCAAAAGAATCAGGTGCTCTCTAACATTCAGTAATAAAAAAACTAGGAAAAGGCAATAGCCTCTGCAACATTATTTTAGCTCTGAATATGTGCAAATGTTCTCAAACAAATCAAAATTTACACAGGATCACATACTTGTATTTAAATAACTGGAACATATTTTTCATTCTATAAAAACATTTTTCCGATAGAGTCATACATTTTTAGATATAACTAAATGTATCAGGCACCTTGAAATAAATATTCCAGGATATTGATATATTTCAAAAGTTAAAAAAATAAAAGAATTATAACAATAGGGGCAAATGCTACTAAAAATTTTTAAAACATGTTACTATGTTCCTAATATTTGAGTGATTTCATTCCCTGAGAAGGTCTACTCCTTCAACCCCAACCCAAAACTCTTGGTTAAAAATTATACAAAATTTCATCTTCTATATAAATGTACCAACTGCCATTTAAAAAGGAAACAAATGAAAGTTGTATTTTGAGGAATATAGGAGATAATTGGTTTTTAAAATGTAGTTCATATGTATTACTTTGCAAACTGATCCAGATAAACAGAGTATTTTTAGAACATGTGTTTGAGCAAAATAAGAGTACTATAAATTAACACTGAATATTCCAGATCATGTCACCTCTTTCTTGACTTAGAAGAATATTTGTACTTATTATAATTATTACAAAAATTACAGTTTGTTCTATCAAAGGAGTCAAACTGTCTCTTTAGTTTTTATGTTACATTTAGCAAGTTCACTGAAGTGAGCAGTGAATGTTAGAGTTAAGATGATAAAATGACATCAATTGTGTTGCTTTGGATAGCATTATAATAGGTTCTTTGTTGTCTTTTCACAGTTACAGCTTCTTCCTAGAAAAGATGCATTTTGACAAACCAAAGCATTTCAAAGTTTCAAATATGAGCATTTGTCCCACATTAGATTACTAACGTTTGGTCAATTGTATCTAATGTAGCTACACCTTCTTTCCCCAATTCATACCCCCTAACACACACAAACAAACATAAATTCTTTTCTATAAACACCTGTGTTCTTCTCCATGTCCCTTTCAATCTATTACCTGAGACATCATGTTATATGTGCCTTAATCAGGGTTTAATCTACCCAACCTTTAATAGAGGCCAAAAGTGTGACAAACATGTAAATAAAAACATGAATTTCTACATTGACTGTAATATTTTCCATGGTGTACGTATCAATTCAGTGATTAAAGAGAGAAAGACATATAGACATGCAGCCATAGACATGAATAGAGAAGAGAGACGAGAATAAATGTGGGTATTCATAAATATTTTCAAATGTGTCAAAAATAGTTTATAGGACTCTATTTCACACCATAATATGTATAGAAATGACAGTTTACTAAATGCAGCATTCAATAGATAAGTAAATGGCATAACATTCAATATCTGAAAATTTTCTCAAAGTAACAAAATTTCTCAATCTTGTTACTGAATGTTTTAAAAAAGAATTTCCTTGTGTAAGAGAGAGAATTTAAGAGAATGAATATTAATCAAAATTTACGAACAGGATAATAATGTGTCAAAAATTAGGAGGTGATTTAGCTATGTTGACATAAACTATGACAAAGAAACTAGAGATCACATTTATTCCAGAGTGTTTCTACTTTAAATGAGAATGCTTTTAATTGTCACACTTTGTAAAGACATTATTCCCCAACTACATCTACCTCAGTCTTCACTTACTTCATACACACATCACTCTCACACACACACACATACACACACACACACAAGCATGTACACAGATATGTATGTACACCTGAAATGCAGTCAGACTTCTCATTAATTTGTTCATTCATTCATCATTTAACACATATTTACAGAGTAGCAGACACTATGTTAAGCTCTGGATTTCTTTAAATGTACAGTTTGTATTACTATAAAAATAATTTCTAGAACAGAGCATGCAGGTCAAGTGTAACAGTAACATTCTCATGTGCTTTAAGGCAGCTCAACAAGGCTGACATTGATATTCAGAAGAGATTGGAACAAAACATATTTAAAACAAAATGCATATATCATTTAACACTTTAATGTTCATATCTCTGGCCATTAAAAATTGGCACTATAATATTTGTTTAAATAATTGTTCCTTCTGCTCTACTTTTTGAACAAATCCAGGTTTTATGTCCTTCATTTCTGCATCTCCAGGACCTAAACCCAACTTTGGTGTAGCAAGTACTTGTCACATGTTGAGGAATAAATCAATTCATACATAGTTACTTTTAAAATGTTTAGTTTCTATGTTTTATGTCTTTGGCTAAATAACTTAGATACATTTTTAAATTCAATCTTTTAATTCAATCTTTACAGTGGTTTTATAATTTAGGTATCATCATCCACATTTTATTAATGTGGCCACTCAAGATCAAAAAACACCAAGGAGTTAAGATCACCAAAGCTGACATTGATTCATTCATTCAACAAATATTCACCGAGTGCCTACTTTGCATCAGACATTCTAGGTCTCAGAACAGAGCAGGAACAAAACAGAAAAAGCCTCTGATCTCATGCAATTTATAATCTCCTGAGGATATTTAATTTTCCAAATAGTACTGAGTCCATTTTTTGGCAATTTAATGGCATGAGTAAGGTAATGTAAAACACACTATGCATAATCTGATTTATGAATCCCCCTGCTCCACCAAACCAGACAAAGGATAACTTCTACAATGGAATTATACAATGGACATTTTATTCATGGGACCCATATGAAATACTAATGATACAAAATGTTTAGGGCTTTTAAAAAACTGTCTTTTCAAATAATAAAAGAATATGGTGAGTTAATATATTTTTTTTTTTTTTAAGAGACAGAGTTCTCACTCTGTCACCTAGACTGGGGTGCAATGGTGCAGTCATAGCTCACTGCAGCCTTGAACTCCTGGGCTCAAGTGATCCTCCTGCCTCAGCCTCCCAAGTAGCTAGGATTACAGGAATGTGCCACTAGCCCAGCTAATTTTTTAAAAATTTTTTTATAGAGACAAGGTGTCAATATGTTGCCCAGGCTAGTCTCGAACTCCTGGCCTCAAGTGATTTTACCTCCTTGGCCTCCCAAAGTGCTGGGATTACAGTCGTGAGTCACTGTACCCAGCCTATAGTCATTTTAGAGATGACAATTTTTCCCAAGGATTTGTTTTCTGACATTATTTAATATACGGGATAATCTAGAAATAAGATTGAAAGGCAGCAGTTAGTGGAGATTATTTTAAATGTTACTATCAGCTTTAAAAACTTGTCAAGTTTTCACATGAGAAAATGAGTTGGCTTCATTTTATTGTGTTGTGATTATATAATAAAAATATATATCCCATATAAGATTCAAGTATATTATTTTAGAATCTATGAGCCAGTCCAAGAATCCAAGACAAACTACAGATGTATATTCCACAACCATGTTGAACAAACTTACCAACAGAAAAAGTAAATTTCGGGCAAAATCATTATCATTTAGCAGTAAGAAATAATTCACTAATAATTAATGTTTTTAAAAATTTAATTGGAACATTAGAAGAAATATAGGTAGAAATAATTTTTTCAGTAAAATACAATATAAATTCATCTACATTAATTATAGAATGGATATCCATATGGCTTTACAATTATATCCTAATTATATTTAAACATAATTCTATGTATTACATTAGAACTGAATAACCAGTAAGTTTATGACTAGAATGTGACTATTTGTAAGTAGTATATAGGCTATTTAAAAGCCTTTCACAATCATTTCATTAAAACTTTCCCATCTGCCTCTGGACATGCTATACTGACTTTAAAATGGCAAAAATATTTAACATTAAATGACATATTTGAAGTCTTGACATATTCCTATATTTTATATTTCCATATGTATATTATACTTATGGAATATATCTACAGATATCATTTTTGTTGATATACAAAATACTTTAAACTGTGATATTAACTAAGTTTCTGCATTGCCTTTATATATGGGTCTTCTGAAATAATCACAATATTTAAAAAATGTACTTAAATTTATTTTCCCAGAACATACTCTGATATCAGGATCCTACTGCTAACCATCAGTTGAACAAATCAATTTATAATGGATATTTCTAAAGGAGACTCCAAAGCCTTTTGGTTCAGTTTGAGATTCAGAAGACATAGGTATCAGAGAAGAAGTTACAATGTTCTGTATGTCTACTAAACTGCCTGAAGCATTCACCAGTCATATATGTCATCAGTGCAATTAGGTGAGTCAATTAGAGAAAGCAGTGAAGTGAAGGATGAATTTATATGCTTCATCCTTGGTAAATTTCCTAAGGGACATATAATTAACAAATGCTCTATCTAAAATATAAAACAATTTTAAATCAAATGGTCAAAAAAGAGTATCTTCCATATCAGTTATTTGCAATGCATCTTCCTCGTCTTAATATTAAAATGTGTATAATGTCATATAGGCTATTTAAGAATTGCAATATTAGTTAGATGTTATTTTTGAATAATATAATAGAAACATATTTTAAATGCTCCGATTTTAGAACTTTATTTAATTTTTTTTCCAAACATGTAAATTAAATGTGAGAGATTTCTGGAGTAAATTAGAATTTTTAAATACCATATACAAAAACAGTACAAACCAAAGGTTAAATTTAAGAAATGAAAAAATGCTGGCCAAATAGGTGAACTTGATTTAACATGTCTCAGCTAACAACTGTGCACATTTATATTCCCAGAACAGACATTAATGACTCTTAACTTACACCCTCTTGCTATATGCCTATGTACCCCTTTATCCTAACATGCCAAACAAGAATTAACTGAAGTCAGTTCTACTATAACACTTGTTTTGAAAATGTACATTTGTTCCAATGGGACTGATATGTTAGGGAATCATATGAGCACAATGCTACTTTTGCATTTGCTTATGTAAGATACTGTAGGCAAGAAATGTGTCTACAAACCTATGCAAAACCAGCAAGTGGCCTGTTACTATAAATTGAACTTTATTAGAAGACAGTCATGTCCTTTTTTCAGAAATTGTCTTTGGCTGCTTTCATGCTTCAAAGGCAGACCTGAGTAGCTATAACAGAGATCACCTCTGACCCTTTAGGAAAAGGTCTGCTGACCCCTGTACTGCATGAACACAGAAAACTACACTCAATTGTCCAAGCTGCAGAGGAATACACAAAATACACAAACGCATCTTCGAATGTCTACTAGCTACTTCAGTTCACTGTGTATGTTCCAAGCCATGCCCATCTACCTCTGCTATTACCATTTCCCACTCTATTTCAGATACCCGTCAAACCCACCCCTTTCTCACAATAGCTCACAAACGGACACCCATTTCCATAGCAAGTGTCAGGTATTTTTCATGGTAATACATAATTACCATATTTACTGAATTTATTATGTTTCTATCTTTTTTTAATGCATCACTGGTAAAATTTTTAAGTACTGTACCCCTCAAGTAGGATTGCCAGATTTAGCAAGTACAATTACAGGCTACTACGTGAAAGCTGAATTTTAGATGAACAACAAATCACTTTTTTAGTGTAACCATGTCTGAGTATTACAGGTCACTATACAGACCCCTACCCCTTCCCCTTTAGCCCTAATTAGGCACTAGGAAAATTATGAGGAGCTATAGTTGCTCCTTTTGTCATTTTCTGCATTCACCGTACTTTTAATCTATTTTCCCTTTAGAAAACTGTTATCTCTGTAAACCGCGGCTTTCACTTTTCTAAGTAAAGGAGGGAAAAGGCAAACGTTTGAGCATGGGGTGCTGAAACAGTTCTGACCAGGCCCAAACGTGACAAATCTTTATTCTCTTTGATGCAAGGATTGTGCTATTGAGCTGTAGCTCTCTACCTTTTGCCAAGAATCAGCTACTGTACAGCCATTACGCACTGAACAATGGCTATTTATCCTGAGCAACACTGAAACACCTGGCTAGGCTAATTGACCCAATATACTTGGCCAAGTCTAAAGCAGAACTTTCAACATAACTATACATCTTTTTTTTTCCTTTTTTATTTCCCTAAAATACTCAGCTTTATCACCTCCTTCTGCTAAGTGACACTTAACGAACAGTTTATTAAAGGACAGTAACACCATCAAGTCATCATATCCTTTGCTTATTATGTTTTTAGCACATAAGTTTTTCTAGTGATTCATATGAATAAGATCAAAACAAGATCAAAACAAGCCCAAAGATATCCAGGCAACCACCACTTAATCTCCCCTATTCTGGAGCTATTGTTTCCAATCTAATATTTCCTTTCCCTTAGGCCAGCATGGTGGCTCACTCCTGTAATCCTAGTACTCTGGCAGAAGGATTGCTTGAGGTCAGGAGTTGGAGACCAGCTTGAGCAAGAGTGAGACCCCATCTCTACTGAAAATAGAAAAAAATTAGCCAGGCATGGTGGCGTGCACCTGTAGACCCAGCTACTGGGGAGGCTGAGGCAGGAGAATCACTTGAGCCGAGGAGTCTGAGGTTGCTGTGAGCTAGGCTGACGTCACAGCACTGTAGCCCAGGTGACAGAGTGAGACGCCATCAAAAAATAAATAAATAAGTAAAAATAAATAAAGTTAGTGTGCTGTTCAATGGGAAAGAGCAGGTTTTGGGTGTTTTATTACCAAATATAAATGGAAGTTATGGAAAGTTTGGGAGAAGTAAATGAAACAGATATAACCACAAGTACCTATGAGAAAATTATTTTTATGAACAAATATCACACCTGTATCTCCACCATATTATTGATCAAAGATGCTTTACATCTAATGCCGAAGTAATGGCTTATTGAATTCAAATTGACCAATAATGTAAAATGAATACATTTCTCTCAATAATGTAGAATTTCTTCTTAATTCAGACTCAAGGAAAGAATAAAATACAGAATAGAATAGTTGAGTAGTTGCCACCTATTAATATAATAATACTGTTTATTATATTTATGAATATTTAAGTATTTCCTCCCATCAGAATATACACTCCTTGAGTACAGTGGTTTCTGTCTATTTTGTTCACTCCCATAATCTCAGGGTCTGGCATAGGGCTGATTCTCAGTAAATCTGTTGAATAAATGACTGAATTATTTAGAATGTTATGGCCTCAGAATCAAGTCTCAAGACACGGCTAAGTGCCCACCATATTTTTCCTTTTTCTAGCTCCAAGTGTCCTCAACTATAACCCTTGTCACAGAAAAACATTTCAAGTTTGAAAATATTGCAAGGTTACGATTAATTTTCCTTTTTAATTTTTAGTCATACTGATGTGATGCTATTTCCACTGCCTTGTCCACTCCCCCACTTTTCATGTGATCTCTCTGCTTCAAGAGTCAAGATTAGTTAAGAAAGAACCTCTTTGAAGTGTTTCAAATCTAACAAATACCTTTCCCTGCCCCATCCCACCATCACTATTTTTTGAGTGATGAGATTTAGGTACAAAAAAAGAAAAGCAAACAAAGAACTTAGTTCAAGATTATGAAATGATTAGGTAATGTTTTCACACTACTGGCATGAATGAAAATTTTTCATCATTAATTTATAATACCATTGTCATTGAGGAAGCATTTTCAATGTGAAAGCTCAATGTATTAACAGTATTCATGCCTTCCTGGTAAAATGAGCTCTGAACAAAAGAATTTCCAAAGACAGATACTCCTCTTACTTGTAGATTAAGGGGAAAAAACTAGCTTCCATCTGTCTAATCACGTATTTGTATGAGTGTCTAGTTTCAATGATTAAAAAAAAGGATTTGTATATACGACTTACATAGACAAAGTTAATATATAAGATCTATGTATATGTGTGGTTATGTATCTATGTGTGTATATATATTTATATGTCTCATGTATATTTATATACACACCCACACACAAACAAAAAGCTACCACTTGGTTCAGCCAAATTCATACAGATTATACGCAAGATAAGGTATTATAAAACTCAGATGAGGCTCACTGCTATAATTTATGATTTATTCATATTAACTATCTGAGATTATAAATCATGCTCTTCACACTCCAGTACCCAATAATACATCATAGCTCTTACCAAAATAAAGTCTTATTTTCATACACCCCCATTGTTTTGTTTTAAAAATAAATCTTTATTTTGAAGTACATTTAAAATGCAAAATATTTGTGTCATGTTGTAAGTCATCTGAGTACTATTCTAAAAGAAAGGTAGAAATAAAAAATTCAAGCAAAAAAAATTAAAAACACTTATTTTTCTTAAAGGTGTCATTTTTCTTGCATTGAAACCTATATTCAGAAAATAGTACAGATTTTCTTCTTTTTCAAGACCACTAAGTTAAGGTGAACCCCAATCATAGGAATTGTTTAATTAAAAACTCTTATTATTCAGAATTGAAGGAAAAACTGTACTTCATGAATAGGCAACCATGGTAGCTGAAGCTCTGATTTGCATGAGATACTGTGTTCCGAACCCTTTACATGTACTAATTATTTAATATTCACAACGATCTTCCAAAGTAAGGACTCTTATTACCTCTAATCTGCCTAAAAAAAGGCTGCATTATAGACCATGAGTGGCTTCCCGAGGCCACTCATCAACTGGCTAGCAGAACCAGGATTTAAAATCTGCCTGGTCCACCTCCACTCTCTATGCCTCTACATCTTACTTCCCTGTTATAAATGTTTCTTACAAATTATATGTTGGTTTAAACTTTGCATTGTCTAGCATATTCATCTCTTTTACAAGAATGTCTCATTTTATTTTGTCTTCACAGTAAATTGGTATTTGGAATTGATGTTTCTAGGCATGGGTTTTTAGGTGTTCCATATTCAAGTAGTTTCTTCCCCACAAAAATATAGTAAAAAATGGGTTTTTTTACCAGTAAGGAGCTTCAAAACATTTTAAAGTCTACAATACCAACTGCCACTCGAAAATGATCTGAAATGATAATTAGCTAGCATAGTGTTAAACATATAATTGACATTTAAGAGAAAATGTACTATAAAATGTGTTGCTTTGTTTTTAGGTGAAGCTGCTGAAAACTTCAAGCCATTGAAAAGTCATAGCAAGCCTGACAGTTGCCCCTGTGCCACAGCACTACATAGGGGCTGCCATTCCCAACCAGATTGGGTACACACAGAGGGCCTGGGTAGAACCAAACCACCTATGTAGGATTCCTCAAACAGGTTAGTTTATGTATGTTTTAGATTATTAATTCTAAAATATCTGAATATCATCTATATTTTCCATTATTGCTATTTCAGTACAAATGAATATTCAGAAAAAGGAGCCTATGTCTGTATCTAGCCTTTAACTCCAAACCTTATTGAGAAGAAAAAAAAATCTAATATAAATAATATTCCAATCATGAACATTTTCTTTATGTCTAACATTTCTGCCTTGTAGGCAAGAACAGATGAAGGTAGGATTAAACAAAAATTTACAAGGAGACATCCTTTATATAGAGTCACAGTAAAATATATACAGTACATATGTGCCCAGTAGGTAATCCAAAATCATTTATCAAATTTTTTATCATAAATATTCTATTTAAAAATACTACCTCTAAAATCTCAAAGAATTTCAGGGAAAGTTTCTTCCAAAAAGACAAATTAATAAATTAATAAATAAATAGCTATTTAACTGACATACACAGCCAAGAGATTCAATTTCAGCTGGTCTTAATGGGTTAGAAACTGTGCATTTTGTTCATAAGTTCTTATCACTTATATTAAAAGGTATGAGCTTCGTAACTAATTCACATTTGAAAACAATATAGATTATCATGTAGATATTTAAGTAAATGTATGCTTGGTAAAAATTGATAAAAAATTGAATGAAAGAGGAACAAGTTGTGTATGTAGATATAAACCATAGACGTGAGTGAGGAAAGGTTATCTAGTATTACTATATGACATACTTACTAGGTTTAATCAAAATACTGAAAATTAACATTCTTCATTTCAAAATATTCATTAATCAGACAGAATAAAAGCCTATCACATTCTCAGTACAGGGAAAATATATTCATATTGCAAAAAAATGATTCGGTATCATTTTTAAAGATGAAAAAATCACACTAAATTTGGAAATAAACGTTAATAGTAGAGATGCTCCTTGAGTTATGATAAGGTCCTGTCCCAATAAACCCACTTTACAATGAAAATATCATTAAGTCAAAAATGCATTTAATACAGCAAACCTCAAGAAAATCGTAGAAGCTCAGTCTAGCCTACCTTAAATGTGCTCGAAACATTTAGTTTAAGCTATGATTGGGCAAAATTATCTAACATAAATCCTATCTTATAATAAAGTGTTGAATATCTCATGTAATTTGTTGAATACTGTACTGAAAGGGAAAAACAGAATGGTTGTATGAGTACTGCAAATTTAAAGTACACTTTCTACTGAATGAGTGTAGCTTTCCCACCATCATAAAGATGAAAAATAAGTTGATCCATGGGAAGTTGGAGACCATCTATACAGGAAAGCAAAAGCTTGACATATATGAGTATCACCAATTAACTATTTACAGAAATAAGCCTTATTTTTATGTTTTAATCCTTCATTTCTGATTTCAAACAAGATTCTTATTTTTCAACAATAATGTTACAGTAATTCCTTCCAAGGTCATCTATGTGACTTTTTCTTATCTACCAATGACAATTCAGCAATGGCTCTAGGTAATATTATTAAAGAAAAGAAAAAGTAAATGAATAAAAGGAAAGTTGAAACAAGAAAATAATTTTAAAATAATAATAGTGGGAAATATCTTTTACCATATATATAGAACCAAGAAAAGTCATTGGCATTAATACATGAAATGAGAAGTTTGGGGAAGGGGGCGTGTGTGTGTGTGTGTATCTTTGATAGTTTTACTACCTCTTTGTAAAAAAAAAAAAAAAAAAAACCTGACCAGTATTCTATATGAAAGAAATTATTTCCCTATCATAAATATAAAAAGAAAATGACATAATCAACTTTATTTCTGTATTTTTAGTTTTTCTGTCAAATTTGCTTCAAGTTTTTACTGTATTGTTATCTTTTAATCAACCTGCTAATATAAAATGGATTTTTGTTTACATAATCACATAGCTTTTAATACTTTCTCAGTTACAATTAAGTGACATAACCAGGAGTCAGGAAGACATAAACCTGTTTTTTTAATCATATTTTAACTTAGTTTGAAAGGTAATACTACTTGTTTCCATCGACAACATAGGAAACAGGGAACATTCTTAGCAAATGTGAAATTCACAGACTCCTAAACTGCAGAAATGTAGACACCAATCAAATCACTCAGTTTTGAAATACTGGCTATCTGGATCACCCATACTAACTCGATTAAAATGAACAATTCAACAATGACAGCAATAAAGCAATTTAAGTAAATATTTTATACACACACACATATATATGTAAGTATTTGTGTACAGGTACTTATGCAACTCTTAAATAATATTATTCCTAATGCCACTACCTAGTATAATATTTTTTAAATGAATTAAGTTAGTGGAAGCTAGCAAAAGTCTCTCAATACAATAGAGGTTAAACTGTGTCTTTGTATAAGAAATGGACAATAATTGTAATTACAGATTGATGTAGAGTTGTGAGTTCAAGTCAATTTTCACTTATCTGCATAAGCATGAGATACTAGGTAGAAACCAACATGGCTTTATAGTATATAAATACTGCCAAACCAATTTACTTTTCTCCTGTGATAAACTTAGAGGCAATGTAGATAACGAGAAAGCAATATATTTAATCTGTGTACTTCAGTGATTGTTTTGATTTTAACCTATACAGAATCCATAAAAAAACAAAAAACTTGTTTTAGACTAAGCTGGCCTATTTCCAGCTGTCCAAAGGTGTGCCAGTTACACAATAATCTGAGATAATCCATGTCAGCATTTACCCCCAGGGATCAATCCAGGAGATATTAAATGTAAACATATTTGCAAAATTTTTGAAAGAATAGAGATAACGATTATCAAGTCTCTTTCCTTCATTATTAAGATTGCTTCCTAAATGGAGGCCTTCCACCATTCTCTTCCTCTACCAATTCATCTTATATATTATTGCTGTATCTATAATACATTTTCTTACATGTTACATATTCTATAAATTCTTTAAAACTACATACTGCCTAAAAAATATACTTCAATGTCCTTTAGGCATTTGAAACCTTTCACAACCTACCCCCACCTTACCATTGCTTTTCCAAATTCTTCAAGGTTGACCTTATCTCTACTCTTCTGTGAATCCTTTTCAATCCTACCATGATGATTCTGAACTACTGCATCACCGACGGTCTCTGTCACATAATAGTAACTTAGTATATGATATCTAATAATATTATCTATGCATATCTCTGTCACTGGAAAAGTAAAATGGAACTCAACACGAATATTTCATAAATAGTATTTACAATAATTTTTTTTAATTCAGGAAAATAATAAATCTTTCATAAATCGCCAAGTCATTTTATATGCTGGCATTTTTGTTTCAGGCACTTTATGAAATAAGACCCATCATGCTTGCCTATTCCTTCATCTAAAGAAAGTAACTCATGAGATTTCGCATATCACAAATGCTCCAAATTTCATAACAGATTGTGGACATATCATACGCATTATAGCTATGCCAACAATTTTAGTGAGAGTGACAAGAATACAGGATTAGACTTCTGTTTTATGCCTTAAAACCCTATTAATGGTTGACAAGATGCTAACAATGATTTCAAACACTAAGCAAGGAATATTTAAAAGATTCTCACATATTACTGCCACACGTTCAACAAAGAACAACAGTTTGCCTTCCTGTTTCAGAAAGCAACAGAAATTCAGACAATATATGCAAGATTTTCAGTGTCATCATGAATGTGACTAGCATTGTAGGTTAGATTCCCTGGGAATCAGATTCTGGGTTGGAGATTTTTTTTGGAGGGTTACTGGGAACAGCCAAGAAGGAGTAAAGGAAGTAGACCTGGGCAGAAGGCAAAGTTAAACTGTGATAAGGAAATATCAGAGGCCTCAGGCCTATTTCCCCAGGACCCTGCAAGATGACCTTTCAGGGTAGTCCTGGAATGAGGCAATGAAGGTAGTCTTAGTACCTCAGTATGACCACTCCTTGGAGGGACACTTCCCCAGAACAGAAGCATAACCATCAGCAAGGCAAGCCCTTGGCTGAGGGAAATTGATGCAGAAGAATTCAGCTGTGATCCCAAGCAGGCACATTCTAGGCAACTGGGGAATGAATCAGAAAGAGGGAGGATGTGGACAATGTATACAACATCGATCACAACCAGTTATTCATTTTATGTAGGCAGAAGTCAAGAGCTTTGAAAATAAAGTGATGCAAAATCAAAGTTCAATACATACTAATCTTAGGCTATTTAGCAGAAGCCCTTTAGCTGGTCTGTTACCATGTCTGCCTGCTAGTTCTGGGAAATTGATCTCTGTTCTTATTCTACTAAAAAACAGAAATGATTAAGGAGGACTGCTGGCCAGCTGAAGTGGTGTCCAGAATATATCCAGACCAGGTTTTATGTTGGAGTACTGCAAACGTATAAACGTATGTTTATGTACACACAGGTGGATCTGGAAGATTACAGTTGGGCTTCCAGAAACATAAAGTAATTCTCAATCAGATGTTATTTTCTGCAGTTCTGTATCCTTAGGTGATGAACTGGAACACAAACTTTAAACTTGCAATTTATACTAGAAAATACTGCTCAACTCTCTGCCACGTATCTTGACTGCTCTGAGATTTTTTGTATACATTAGGTAAGTAAAATCTTTATTTACCTTGGGATATCTGAGCTGGCCTACTCATCAATCTGAAAATTGCTGAATCTATTAACATTCAACACAGTGGTTGTACAGCCTTGGTGATATTTTTCATCACCCATAAGCTGAAAAACCACTTTTCCTTTCAGAGGTAATTTATATTTTGCCTTTTTTTCCTTTAAAATATTATATCTTTTACACTGTGGTCTCTAAATCACTTTTAGTTTATCGGTTTTGTGGTACAAATGAGGGTCAATGGATTTTTATAGAAATGTCTGACAAATTATTACAATAATTCTTTAATAGTCCAATCTCTTTTCTATATATCTGAGTCATCTATTTTATCATATAATCAGGCCTTATATTTACACTAGGGTCTGTTTCTAGACTATCAATTCTATTGTAATCCTTTGTTTGACTATTGTTGCACCAAATTTACTCTTTTAAAAATAAACTATTAAATTAGATAAAGATTATAATGGTCAGCAAACAATAAGTGCTCACTAAATGGTCACTAAAAATTCTTCTCATACTTACACTTTCAGATTAAGTTTAAAATAATCTAATAGTATTGTTTGTAATGATGTAACTTCACACGTATTTATATATTAGCTAATAATCTGACCTTATTTATATTCACTCTTCCCTGGGAATATGTTATGTCTCTCCACTTGGTAGAGATTATCTTTAGCTATCTTTTCAAATTCTTATAATGTTCTTCAGGTGGTTCTCAAATATACCTTATTAGGGTTATTCATAAATGTTTAAAATATTTAAGGCTATTGTATTTAAAATTTTTTACGAAAAATTTTAAACAACTTTTGACTGTATTTAAGCAAGCTATGATTTTTTGGGGACCTTTATTTTTCCTTAGAACACATTATTAAACAAAGATTTCAAAATAAACAATTATACTTAGTCTGAGAGAACCAAAAGACAGGACAAATAGAAATATATCACTAACATGATAGTATTAAACCAAAATATATTGACAATTATTAATATATATTTAAAAAACCCAATATGCCAATTAACTGGCAAACATCATTAGGGTAGAGAAAATGTAAGACTCAATTATGTAGTACTTATAATTGTGCCATGTAACAAAAAACACATTTATACAAAAAGATACAAAGAATTCAATGTGAAAGAACTGAGAAGGATAAATCATGTGATATGAGATATGAAATTCCCACTGTACATCTAGCTTTGTTAGACAGAGAGAACAAATGAGAGGAAGAGAGAAGGACCAACAGCAAAAACTAATAGTTACTAATTAGGAGATATTTTTGGAGAAAACCATGTTCATGTAGAGATTAAGTTTCTCCTCCTTTTTTACATAAGGCACTGAAGAAATTGTTAAAGAATGATATAACTTATTTAGAGCACTTAGAATTTAAAGACATTAGAGGATCTTTAGAGATCTTGTAATTTAAGGATTGCCTGCCTTCCTTTCTTCCTTTCCTTCCTTTCTTCCTTCCTACTTGGAAATAAAGGGTAAATGCAGGATTGTATCACTAAGAATTTACAGTTTGAAAACATTAATTGAGTCTCACCTATCTTTTCAAACAATAACTAGAGTCAATAAGTGATATGACTTGTCCTAAATCACACTACTTTTGAGACATCCACTCTGGACTATTAACAAAGTATTCTCGTATATGTAACATTCTTTGACTTGACTTTAGTTACTTAAAGTATTTTCACATAGGAAGTTATTACTTACATAAAAGGAACATGTCATTCTTTAGGTAAAATTGTTTTGGTTACCTGATTTTTAGCTGACAAAGGACTCTAGAAACCAATCAAAGGTAATGTGTTCATAGTCAGCAGCTTGACTGAATACATTTAATATCAGTCAATAGCAAACAGTTTTTCTAGCACACTTAACAAATACATTAGAAATATAACAGTCTAAAAAGAAGAGGGCCTAATAGTGTGTTTTTCTAGGTATGATGTCTATTGGAAACCACAATGTGATAGTCTACTAACCCAAAATAATAATAATTGACTTATTTTTATTTTCATGGCTCATCAGTAACCAGTTTGTTGAGGCCAAGTTAGAGTATTAAGGGCTGAAAAGCCAAACAGACTTACGTCTGCAGACTAGCCCAGGAACAAAGTGGTATATGGTCACTCAGTCAAAGGTTGCTCTGAGTAGAATTAAACATCTGTGTTGTTAATAAGCTATCAAATAACTGTAGGGAATTGTTTTTTCCTAATTTCCCTGAATTGTTTAACTAACCTCTGGATCTTAAAAAAATTATTATATTAATTTCAATAAGCTTTCAAAATCTGTAAAAATATCTGAACAAAAATAGCCCTACACTAGTAAAATATATACTATCATAAATTGCTAATTAACTACGGTAAAGGCAAAGATATGCAATGACTTACTTTTAAAGAATGAATTCTTGAGACACTTGTTACACATTTATCCATTTGAGATTTAAAATTAAGAGAAACTCCAAAAACTTCAAAATTGTCATTACACTGAAAGTAATACTAAAGTGATAAAAAAAAACATATAACATATTACATTACTATCAGAAAAAATGTATCGTATCACTATGGGAAATGGTTATAAAATATTGAAATAAGCATCAATTTGAATTCATAGATTAAAGACTAAATAGCTTATGAGAGAGGTAGTTAAAAGTAATTATACAACACCTCACATTTTTGAGTGTTTACATTATAGCCAACATTCTTATTTCTTTATGTACATTATGCTATTTAAATGTCACAAAAATCTATGTGATAGCTATAATTATCACCTAGGCCGGGCGCGATGTGGCTCACGCCTGTAATCTTACCACTCTGGGAGGCTGAGGCGGGTGGATTGCTCGAGGTCAGGGGTTCAAGACCAGCCTGAGCAAGAGCGAGACCCCGTCTCTACTCAGTAATAGAAACAAATTATCTGGCCAACTAAAAATATATATAGAAAAAATTAGCCAGGCATGGTGGCACATGCCTGCAGTCCCAGCTACTCGGGAGGCTGAGGCAGGAGGATCGTTTAAGCCCAGGAGTTTGAGGTTGCTGTGAGCTAGGCTGACGCCACGGCACTCACTCTAGCCCGGGCAACAAAGCGAGACTCTGTCTCAAAAAAAAAAAAAAAAAAAATTATCACCTTCTAATTTGTGAAATGAAGACACACAGTAAATACACAGGCACCAAGTAGTAAGCCAGAATATGAATCCTGGCAGTGGTATATATAAAGACTGGAAATCTCAGGATATTTATAATTAGGGTTAAGGAAGCTATAGGATTCCTCATCCTATTAAGTTTAAACTTTAAAAAAGGTCATTCCTTCGTATTTTAGTATATAAACAAATTTCTTTTGCTTCTCTTGTATGTAAAGAAACCATATATGAATGATTTCCATTTTCTCACAAACAAATCACTCATTAATCCCTTATTAATTTGATTTCTTCCCTTAACATTCTACTAGGACTCATTTTTTTTTAATATCTTACCAATCTGAAGCAATAAAGAGAAATAAGATGATCTTAACTTTTGATTTTAGGTTTATATTACAATATTGAATTCTAGTTTTAATTACAAATAGCACAGTCCTACTTTGTTTCAGTCAATGAAAAAAGAATAATAAAATTCCTAAGAAGAGTTTTTCCCAATGAATTTAAAGGTAAGTGTAACGGTGTAGTGTATTCTTTTGTAAGTATTTTCTGTAGCATAATTCTAACTGATACTGAATAACTCTAGGAAACAACACATCTATGATAGAGAACTGAATTATATTTTCCAATGCTTAGTGCCGCTTGTACTTTTTTTATTTCAGCATATTACTGGGGTACAAATGTTTAGGTTACATATATTGCCTTTGTCCCACCCAAGTCAGAGCTTCAAGCGTGTCCATCCCCCAGCGGTGCACACCGGACCCATTAAGTGTGAATATTCCCATCCCCTCCCCTTTCCCCTCCCCACCTGTCCGACACCCGATGAATGTTATTACTGGATGTGCACCTAAGTGTTGATCAGTTAAAAGCAATTTGATGCTGAGTACATGTGGTGCTTGTTTTTCCATTCTTGTGATACTTCACTTAGCAGAATGGGCTCCAGTTCTACTTGTGCATTAGATGAATGCCAGATCCAAATATTCAGGGCTATTGGCATGTAGATTAATTTTGTACAAAATTCATTCAAAAATGATGCCCCTCTCTGTGCAGTCAGCCTCATGCCTGAGCACATGAATTTGAAAAGTGAAAGGCAGAGGTGGGATTCCAGCATTCCTTGCCTACTTGACTTATGAGGTAATCAAACTGTACATCTGTGTATAAACTCTGTAAGTATTAGATAGCAATGCACATGAAAAAGTCGTTCCAAAATATCATGTGATTGAATATTTTGTTTGTAGGCTTTCAAATTTCACTGTCATGAGAAAAATCAAATGGAACACCAACCAAAAGAGAGAAAAAGAGGAAAAAACTCAAAAATTACTTTATTCTATAGTCTTGTAAATCTCTTCTTTTTGTTTAATTTTGGGGAAAGCAGGGGAAATTTCTCAACCCACACTTCATTATTCTTAGTAAACTATGCATTCTACAGATTAAAAATACCTAGGGCCAAAAGACTCCAAAAGACCAGAAAAATAGTATTATTTTCCTCCTAATGCACATTATTCTCTGATCTAACACATGCCAACAATATACAAAATTCTAAAAGCAATTTTATCAAGAGTTCTTATAAAGTAATTATCAAGACAAAGTAGGAATTTAGGTATGATCAAAAAACTAAGTTAAGGAAACCTTTCATTTTATTATGTGATCAATTAACTCATAAACCCCAAATACCCTCACAGCAGGTGGCAAAAGAGATATATTGCCAATTTCAACTTCCCTACAAACAACTCCACTGCCATTTGGTCCCTAAGGCTCTTCAAGACATATATTTGAATCAAATTTCCACTTGAATAGTTGAAACCGACAGGATGTAACAAGTAACACTGATCAAATGAGGCATACACTATGAAGTGTTGTAAGCACTTTAAATCATACATTCCGTCATTTAAACATCACAAGAACTCATGAAGCAAGCACTTTTATTATTCTCATTCTACAAATAAAGACAGAAACTGGAGCACAGAGAGGTACAGAAACTTAGCTAACACTCACACAGTCTCTGTAAGTAATAGACGAGGATTCAAGCCAAAACAGGCTCATTATCCAGTCAGTTACTTAGAATTATTTCCCCAAGACTTTTATCTCTCATTATCGTCCCTGCATCCATTTCTCCTTCCTACTTATTTTTTTCAGCTTGTAACAGCAAAATTTTGCTAGCAAATATATTTTTTATTCTAGCTTAAGTTTGTAAGAAATTAAATACATACGCACCTGACTCTTTATAATTTGAGAGGGAAGCAGGGGAAGATTTTATCAGCACACTATTAGTGATTTCAACCAGTATGTATTACTACTCTGTGCACACCACTGAGCTAAATTCTGAGGATTTAACGAAAACAAGATTGTCCTTGCCTTTATATAAATCTTCTCTGACTTTCAGTATACTCATCTATATTTTCTCAAATTCTCCTAGGCAAGACATACAGAATACATCTTTTTTTTTATGGGAAGTGATTCCAACATTGGTTAGGGTCCAGATTTCTTTCCAGTATTCCAAACCTAAATTATTAAAGAAAATCTCACACGTAAGTATTTCACTTTAATAATTGGTCAGCTATCAGTCCTATCTCACACACTCAAGAAAGCTAATCTAAGGCTAGGTGCAGTGGGGAGAGCCTGTAACCCCAGCACTTGGGAGACCGAGGCAGGAGGATTGCTTGAGGTCATGAGTTTGAGACCATCCTGGGCAACATAGCAAGACCCTGTCTCACAAAAAAAAAAAAAAAAAAAAAAAAACATGGAAAGAAATAACTTCACTGCAAGTGGTTAAGTGGTTTTGCTTTATCAAAAGTTATCAGCTTTGAGATATCCAGACAAAAGCCATTCACAGAATCTGATGGTGGGGGTGTGGGATGGGGAAGGTTCCATAGGCAAATCCAGAAATCTGGCAAGGAAACAAGGCTTGGGATTCAATGACCGACAGGCTGGGAAAACAGCACCAAAAGCCTATGAACCCAGAAAAATCTCTAGTGTTTCTAAAAGCTGCTTATCTAAAGGAATTAATCATATTAAGTTAACAAACCAAGTGAAGAACAACACAAACATGCCTTCATAAATGGAATGACATTACGTTCCTAAGTGTTATGATATTAAATGCATAGAATGGATTTGGATATTGTGAAGAAGGAGCACTTTTTTCTAACAAATACAGTCCCTTGTCTGTACTACAAAATATAAAACAAATTTTCATCATTGTTTTTCATCTAATAGCACACACTGATTCAGGCATCAAAATAAAATATTTTTGCAGTGTATATAAAATGGCATCCACTGAAAATGAAACCATCCAAATTCAGTGTTAGTGAATTAATGAGTTTTTGATATAAATTTCACATTATGTATAGAATTTTTCCTTCTACTCATCATCACTTGCATTGAATAACAATGCAAAGGTTTTGCTGTTTGAAATTAGCTATGGCTTCTCTCCATCCTGGTTTTTACTGTGAAAAAATAGTATGTGATTTTTCAATGAGGAATAAAGTTAGTAAGAGACACACCAAATATTAGATTGTTTATTCCTCCCACCTGAACATCTGGAGGAAAGGAAAACATACTCTCATGAAGCATATCTAACATACAATTAGTAACATTATCTTCAATTTTAAAGAATTATAAAAAAACCAAAATTAAACATTTGCTGTTTTATGTGTTTTCATTAGACATTTTTAAGGGTTTCCTTAGATAAAATTAAACCAAAAAAAACTTAGCAATGGTTAACAAATAATAATTGTGTGATAAAATAACATGCCTCCAATTGCTTTAAAAGGTAAAAATGACAAATTTTAAGATTAAATAACAAGTACTGAAATATTCTTTAGAGTGTAAATTCCTGTAAATCTCCTTTAACACTGAAAAATAGAGTATTTGCAAAGAACATAGCTGTGTGTGTGCAATGGGATTTGGAAAATTACTTCGGTTGCTGGTAAACAGACTATGTTGTGTAAAACAAAGATGAAGTCGGCCTTTAGTTGAGAAATCTACATGACTTCATTGATATAAAACTAACTGAATTTGGCAAGAAAGGGTCAGAAACAGTGCAGTAGATTTAGAACAAAATGGTTTTGTATTTAAGTCTTTTAATTTCTATTTAAAATGCCATACACTCTGTTTTATGTTTCTAAGATAAATTATAGTAAACATAATTTAGGACAAAAATGAATTCAAATTGAAAAATTCCCCATAGCAGTAAATGAACTGAACAAGAATGTTTTACATTCCCTCTCTTTCTGACCATAAAAAGCCTTCCATGCTTGGGAATAGAGAAGTATAATAAAAAATATATGGTTATTTAAGTATATATTTCCCCAAAACTCTATTTGAACTAACACTTCTGTTATCATCAAAGTGCTGTTGTTTGTTAATAGTTAGCATTCTATTTTCAGCCAACTTAAGGAGGGGGTCTAATTCACATTCCAGGCACCCAGTATAATTTTCATACTGGGTGCACAAAATATTTTCTTGAACTCAAAAAAAAAATTAACAGGTTTTACTGAGGTAATACTACTGTATAAGGGATAAAATATTTGGTGGTCCTGATGAACAAAACTATTTGTTCCTTTTAATTCAAATTATTCCTTTATTTGAAACTCTTATCCATAATTTCCATGGGTGGCATAAAACATTAATTTTTAGATAAGAATATTATGAACATCATTTTGAACAACTGATGACACTAGAAAAAAAATCATATTCAATCCAATATGCTCATATTAAGAATCATGATTCCAGCAAAAATAGTACTTCATGTACTATTTTTAAACTGAGAGCTTTAAAAATTATCTACATTTTAATTGCCAAGCTTAGAATTTGGACAAAGCTGATTCAATTCAAAAAAACATTTACTAAACATCTACAGTAGAATAGAGAAAGCTGATTCAGGCATGGCCCATTCAATCATAAGAGAGATTTCTTGCCACTGGGAAAGGTATATCTAAGCAGAATGAAGGAAGAGTAGAATTCAGGAAAGTAGTTAATAAGGAAAAGGAGGTTCCGGAGAAATAAGAGGGCCACCAACAAGGAAATGGAAACATTAAGAAGAAATGAAAAGGTACATAGCTTGACTAATATTTACGATTTGTGAAGATCTCTGGATGTAACCCATTATCTGTTGGCATGCGATTGTGGAGGATAATGAATACCGAGATGGCAAGGGTGGGCTCTATAGTTCTTTTTGTAAAATGTGGATATCATGAAGACTGGTAGAGTATAAAGGCAATCTTTTACAATAGTTTTAGCAAGATTATTCAGCAGCAACATGTAAGAGAAATTTGTAGGGCTATTTTTGGGCTGTAAAAGATGCCGCATGGCAGTGATATTTACAAGAATTTTGTATGTATGAGGCATACTGTCGATACAGAACAATGCAGGGAAATGGATAAAATTAACATAATGTGTCCCCTTGTCTGTGGACAGCAGTTGAATGAGAGAATGGCAACAAAGAGTATGTTGTGAGTCTGAATAATGAAAAGTATGATATCACTAACCAAGAAGATCATTAAGCCAATACTGGTAGGAAGACAGTGATGTTTCCAGGAAGAATCATTGGTTAGGCATCCGGAGATGCAGATTCAAAGTTAGAAGAAAGAGAAGGATTAAAGATACCAATTTAAAACTTAGTTACAGAAAGATTAAAATTGATGTACCAAGAATGGGTCAGTTTGACAAGAAAAAGAAGGTATGAAGAGCAATAGTAGGAAAAAATGAATTTGGGGGAATCAGTCTATGCTCTCACAGAGACCTGAATTCAGCTATTGGTTCTGCTACTTACTAGCTTCCTAACATTGGGCAAATAATTTGATCTCTCTAAGTCCTAGAATGGTGTGGAAATCAAATGGCATAATGTTTAAACCAAAGAGTATATACTTACTATATATTAGGATCTCCAAAAATTAACTGCAGTTCTATTATTATGGTTGTGGTAGTGATCATTATCATCATTCCCTCCACTATTACTAGGAAAAGAAAAGGAGAAAAGGCAAGGAACTAGGAGAATTGGTATAATGTAGCACAATACAAATCATGATAGGAGAAATGCGGAGAACATCATGTGTCAACAACAGACTGTGTAACATCATATGTATTCTGATCTCAAATTTTTCAAATAGCAATTCAGCTCCTACCATCTGTAGATCTAGCCTCTTATGAAACCATCTTCAGTCATGCTCTTAGGAAAAGCCACTAACGAACTATAAGGAATCTATTGACATGGCTGAGAAGTCTGAGAAGTCCCTTGAGGCAACAGATGGTGCTTTATAAATAGGCTTTCAATCACCTGTTACACGACTTGAGCTGCCCAATTACTAAGTCCTTCTAAACTTTGTCAGAGAATTCAGAATGAATTGTGGAGCAAAAATATTCTAAATGCAAGAACCATAAATTGTACATTAAAAGAAATATAGGACAGATGCATCATTGATGGGGATAGCTGAAACTGTAGTAATTTTATGGTATATGCCTTATGTATACAAATTAAACATACATGTATATATGTGTTTATGTGTGTGCATATATAAAAGAAAGGATGAAATGGAAAGAAAGAAGGATGGAGGTATAGAATAAGTGTAGGAAGAAAAAAGAAAAAAAAGAACACTTTTTAAAAGTGTATTCTTCCAAGAGTTATCTTCTAAAAATAAACAGAAAAGCTATTTAAAAATTCAGCCAATACAATATTTATATCTGTTTCCTTAGCAAGAAAAATGTCACCCCTGATTTATACATGGGTCACTCTCAAACATTACTTTAGACCAGATCCTGACAAAAGAATAGGCTGAGAGTTAGTTACTCTTATCAAATACTGTCTGTCAAGCCCCTACAGTCTATTTTCCTCTTTGAATAATTTCTAAGTACAGTGACCTCAAAGTTAATATATCTCAGAAAGATTCACAGAGAAGCTTCCTGTATTAGATGCAGCCCAAATCAGAAGGTTTTAAGTTAACAGAATACAACATAATGTTTTCATGTGTGCCTTGATTTTGCTATATATTTAGCTCAGTATCTTTCTCCTAGGTTTCTCTTTCCTTCAACTTAATACTCAGTGAATAAGAGTAATATGTTATCTTTAGGTTCTAGTTTAACCTGTTAGCATAGTATGCTTTTGCTAAATTTATTCATTCATTTAATCAACTACTGTATAACATTTATTAAGTTCCAGGCATTATCCTAATTCAGGGAACATAGTAGTGAAGAAAGGCAAGTCTCCTATAGAGCACAGTCTATGGAAATTAATAGGTTTTTTTTAAAGCAACAAAATAAATAAGTTCATTTCTGATCGTACTTACTGTTACGAAGGAAGTAAATTAGGTTAATATAAAAGTGATAGAGTGATTCTAATACAGTTTTATATTTTCATATGCATTTTAGCATGTAAATTCCCAAAAGGGGTACTACAATATTCATACTTTCTTTCTCACCCATCATATTCATATTTATCACCTCAATAATGGCACATTTGCCGTACCACCTCATCAAGGAAATGCTTACAGAAAGGACATGAGTAATACCATGTTGGGCACAAGGAATTCCAAGAAGTACAAAATAGGTTGCCAGCCCCTGAGGAGTTTTCCAGGTAGCTAGGGAAAACAAGACACATAGGCCTGAGGAAATTAATAGTAAAACTCTGTTTAATGCTAACAGTCAGCTTTGGATTCAGTTCCAAATGTAGATATGGGTCATAAGAATTTAGAGAAAAGTGTCGGTCATGTCCAGTGGAGGAGACTGGGATTTCATCTGGACATTAAAGTGAGGGAGAGTGTTGGAAAGGGAAGGAGGGAGGGAGAAGGATCAGGAGAATTCCAGGAAGGAAAAAGACCAGGAGCTAAGTATGGAACAAGCTTGTCCGAGGTGGGGCAGATACAGAAGAAGCTGGTATGAAAAGAGTTTGCTTGAGGAGACTCCTGCCCATGGATTTTCATCTGTATGTATCAAGTGGATGGAAGTAATTCAGTATTTCTGAGGAGAATGGCATGAAGAAAGTCATATTTTACAAAGAAGATTCTGAGACCAGCGTGCAGTTTGAAAGTGGCAGATGAGAGAAAATTTACATCAGTTAGAAGGTTCTAGCTTTAATGTAAACTGAAATAGCAGTGACAGCAAGAAAGCACACATATAAAACTGCTGAAGATCAAATAGATAAGACTCTGGGAGTGAGGAAATCAGTGGGGTAAGAGAAAGAAAAGAAAGGGAGATAAAAAATTTATTATCACTGCCAAGTGTCTATCTTACTGCCAGGAATATTATGGTATATTAAAGACTACTGTTGAATAAACTTAGCAATCACAAAAATATGAGGGATATTTTTAGGATGTTTTCCAATTTTTAACAGATAGTCTAAAGGTTTTTTAAAGTATTCTTTATGTTGTGTATGTTTTATTTGGGAGTTTACTCATTTTTTGAAATCATTAAACAAAATTTAATTGCAACATAACATATTTTTAGTTCTAGATCAATGATGTACTGGTTCTTTACTCTTTCCACTTCAAACATGACTTTTCTGTTTTCAAATGTAACAATATTTTTACAAATTCATCTTCTATTTTCCTACTTTTAGGTTCCTGTCAATATTATATAACTCAGTATTACTTGTGAACTTTAGAGATCTATTCAGTAAAAAAAAATCAGTAAATGCTAAAGGTCTGCCTATTATGTTTACAGTTCCTGAAAATTTCAGGCAATTATGTTTTCTCTATTATCTATGTGGTGATCAATCAATCTCCAATGTTTATCTCCAGCCTAGACTCTCTCTTCAGTGTCAAGTACTACATATTTAAAAATATTATTCTAACGGTCTCTACATGAACAATGACTTTGGATCCCATTGTGTATTTCATATGAAGTGTTAATTTTCTCCTCTATAAATGTTATCACTACGATTTTTAGGAAACCAGCCTCAACAGTTATGAGGCAACTGCTCTTCCATTGTATTTTCTCTTTGGTAACCACCATGATGTTTCATACCACTGTGCCTTTGAACATGTTCTTTCTACCTGGAATGAGCAATCTCCAATGCTAGGCCTGCTAGTATGTACTTCTTTCTCCTGTAAACTTTGGCATATTTCATTGCTCTCCTATATATCAGCAATGTTCCTTGACCATGTATCTCATAAGGAACTTTTCATACATTTCTTCAACTATTTATTTATAAGTCAGTCTTCCCAAATCAACTATGACCTTTCCCTCCTAGACCATGAGCTCCTTGAGAGTAGAAATTCTCCAGTCAGATATACATTACCAGTGCTTATACAGAAAATAAAGTGACAATAAATTTCATGAATAAGTGCATGGAGGCCAAGCATGATGGCTCACAGCTGTAATATTAGCAGTTTAGGAGGCTGAAGCAGGAACATGGCTTGAGATGGGGGATTTGAGACCACCCTGGGGAACATAGCAAGACCTTGTCTCTACAAAATATAAAATAAAATAAAAAATTAGCTGGATGTGATGGTGTGCACCTATCTGTAGTCCCAGCTATTCTGGAGGCTAAAGTGGAAGGATCACTTGAGCTTGGGAGTTTGAGGCTGCAGTGAACTGTGATCATGCCACTGCACTCAAGCCTGGAAAACAGAGCGAGGACCTGTTTCTAAAGGTAAAAATAAAGTAAGTGAATGAATATGTAAGAGACAGAATGAACTGGTCCACAACAGAAGCAAGTTACTGACTATAGTCTTTGTAGGGTGGGGTGCTAATCAAATGATATATCCATAAACATTTCTTTCATAACTATTTAAATTTTTAGAATTCAAAGAGAAGCAAACAAATGAATTCCAATTGTCATATTTCTTTTTTCAAAAAAACAAATTTTAAGACATATATTCTAAGCACATGATGAACTAATTAGTACACAAAAGAGTATTATTATACAAGAGCTGCTCACAATTTGAATGGTAAACTTTATTCAGTATCCATCACCTCTTATTCTTGATTACATGTAAAATATAATTAATTCTTTTTGTCCTATTCATACTAATGAAGTTATTCAGAGTATACCAGGTCTGTAAGCATTTACATACTAATTTAATTTATGGAAGAAATCTTGAATTTATAAAAAGTGTCTATTATATGCAAGGTTCAAATTTATATACATTTAATATCAGGAACTACTTTGAATTTAATTTTATACATATTTTAAAATATGGTAGATTATGTGAAATTGACAGGTTGATTTTTTGGTTTTGTATTTTTTTAAAAAACAGCATAAAAATCACTTGAGAGTGGAGAGAGAAGTAAACAAAGGTGATGATGTAGGAAGCAGAAACACACTAGAACTAAAAAGGATGAAAACATTCATAAAATGAGATGCATTCTTCATTTTGTCTCCATATGATAGATCTTATTTATTATATACCTCCTCAAAGTAACTATAACTCTTTCACTCAATTGACTTACCACCAACACCTAATACTTAAAGATGTATATTCATCAATATATGCAACAGACCTGAGAATATAAATTTGTATCTTTATTACCAAAAGAGCAGATGCACAAGAACGGAAACACACATATACTCATATAACACATAATCTCCTTGTCCTTATGTTAAAACTGAGACACCCACAAAGAAGAATAATTACTATCAAGTAGGTATAAATTTACTTTTTTCTCATATGTGAATGTGAATGTAAAAAATGTAAGAAGCTTTTGAAATAAATACTCAGCTTTTTCCTAAAATTTGCCTAAGACTGAATTTTTTGATCTAGCAAAGATACTTCCTATATTCCATATGAACATTTTATAACCTCTTTAGAAATAAACTTCCCAATCAATAATAGACTCTTAACATTTTACAATACACAAAATGATAACAAACATGCACAAGACTCCATTTAGATACAAGCATATCCTGAAAAGGGAACTCTGTAATACATAGGAAAACTGAATGTTTTTAAATGTTTATGTAAAAATGGAAAGGAATATTAAATTGTCCAGTGTTTAAAAGGGTTTTAATTTGAATTCTGATTGTACCTAGAAACATTTGGCATAGTCTACAAATAAAAATTATCTTAAGCATTTTAAAATTTTATAATGTGACTAGTACAGAAGTGATCACTAATAAATGTTCATTAGAAATACTAACTCTAAAAATGAGATTGACTAAAGGAAGATTAACTTCCCATTGATAACTTTAATTTGGACTTCCCCAAAAAACCAGATAATCCTGTCTAGCTGGAAAGTTGTAAGCAGAGAAGTAAAGAAATTTGATTTTCCCATTGGGATGATTTCACTGACTGTTTTACAGAGAATGAACACTCAGGAGACAAGAGAGAAAACAAAAGACCACATAGGAGGATGTCGCAACTGCCCAGGTGAGGGATAACACATTTGGGCTATGCATTTAAGAGATTATGAAAAGTAGTCACATTCACAACATATTTTAGATTATGAGACAAAATATAGAAAATTTAATACAGAAAAAGAGACTTGCTGAGTCTATATATAGAAACCTAAACCAACCTCTCTATTTTCACATTGATAATAGGCCCATGTGTATTCATCAAGAAATACATTGATGTGGAAAACTTAAAACATTTATGATGACTCCATAAGCATCTCATAGGAGTTGAAATTTAAGCAGGGGATTAGAAAAACACCTTTACTTTTCACTCTCTACACTTGCTGTTTTGTTATTTTTTGTTTATTTATAACAATGATCGTGAAACTCCTTTAGAAAAAAAATAACACATGCTTCTATTATATCATGAAAAAAATTTAAATGAATGGCAAAGTCAGTGATTCATTGTTAATTTTAGGGATGTCTTCCATAAAATAAAATAGTTCTGTAACATAAAGGGTATCAAATTTAGTCACAATACATAAATCTCTGACAATACATATTATTTACTGATAAAGTATTTTCAACACATACAGCATAGCAAAATTGTTCTAGCATTTAAAAACTGAGCATTACTTTCCCTTAACTTCAACATCATCTACCATAAATGGAATTATGAAGTCTGGGTTCTGCGATTCAACATCTGAAAACTTCCTCTCACAGAAATTGAGCAAGATTTTTAAATCTCCGGGGTCATGTTGCCATATGAATCAGTTTTGTTTTATGAATGAAAATAAAGCATTTGCAGAGTCCACTTTGTTTCAAAATTAAAGTGATGATATGTACATCCTAAATTTTAAAAATCTTAATTTTTACAAGTTATATCAGTTAAACCAAGCTGTGAATGTTTTAAAATCAACTCTAATAAAAAAACTGAAAAAGAAACAGCATATCTGAATAACCTTAGTTAATTTTGAAATTATTCAGTGAATGAAAAGCTAAAAATTCACAAAATACGGTATTAAAAAGAACTCTTGATTCAAAATTATTACATCTCAAATTTGAGAACATCTTAAAAATAGTCAGCAGGATTCAGGGTAATCATTAAGGATGAATTGATAATAAAGAAGGAAACTATTCTGTCTATCCATCATCTATTCTGATTACAAAAACAAAGGATTAAAATCAGAATACTGTTTCATTTTTAGCACTATTTGAATACATGGAATTTCACAGTCAAATACAATACAATTTGAGTTAAAGATATATGTAACACATGGCATTTGTGACCCCATTTTGATCTATATCCTGGGCCACTCTGTCAAAATTTATCACAACGTCAAAATTCCATAAAGGTTTTATTAAAAATGTCATTTGAATTGACATCAAACAATATCAGGGTCAATTAATACAGGATTTGCCAGCAGTCTTACCATTGTGGCCACTGTGAGCCTCACCATCATAGTAACATTTATCCGTGATTAGAGAAGAGCCTCCAGGAAGCCCCAGTCAATCCACTCATGCAACAAACATCTTCCAATACCTAATGTGAGCCAGACACTAATCTAAGCACTTGAAAAATAACCAGAATCAAAACAGAACTGATTCCTGCCCTTGAGAATCTTACGTTTCAGAAAGGAAACTGAACCAAAAAATCAGGTGGCTTGGATTACGTATATAGCAGAGATACAATGAAAGCTGGATCCATTGCAGACATTATTTTGGAGGGTCTGATTAATTGGACCTGATGAAGGATTATCTTTTGGAGTGAGCAAGACAGAGGCACCAAAATCATTCTAAAGTCTTGGGCACGAAAAAAGTGTTATTTACTGACATGAGGAAGATTGGTAGATAGAATAGTTTGGGAATATGGAAAGAGATGTGTTTAAATATTTTTCAAAATAATAAACGTAAGAAGCCTATGGGACCCTCCAATTGAGATGTCAAGCAGGCAGCTGATTATACGAGTCTGGAGCTCAGAAGAAAATACTATATGCATATAAATTTGGGAGTCAGTGATACAGATTTAGCCCTTACAGAACAGGAATGTAAGAGGTCAAATAGAATGGAAATCCAAAAGTGAAAGGCCAAGCCTTGAAGAACTTCAACACTCAATGAACAAGTCAAGGAAGAAAAGCAAATATATTCCCTCAAGCTGAAAAGGAAGAGCAAGAGATATGATGTGGTTCACCACATTTAAAAAAAGATTTCAGGAAAAAATGAGTCATTAAATGCTTTGAATACTACTGATATTTAAAAGATGAGACACATAGATGTATAGCTTTAGTGAGGAAAGAGGTGGCCTGATTTTTTTTTTTTAAAAGGAAAGAAAAAGAAAAGCTATCATAGTCCTGAAATTACAAATTATCTGCCATCAAAATCCATTCCTTTGTAAACACTTCACCATCTGATACAACTTCCAAACATGTTACCTACTACATATATACTGGTCTATTAATTTAACAAACTTTTATCAAATTCATACAAAGAGACAAAGAATCTATTATGGGCTGACAATTGAAAGGGGAATAAGACATTAGACACAGTCCTATATATGAGCCCATAACATAATGGCATAAATATACATATAAAACAACGAAAAGATCAGACATTAGTAGTGCATAGTGAAGTACAGGGGACATTAGGATGCAGAAAAATAATTTCATTTCTCTATTCTATGCATTTTTGATCTGGAATTGCCAATTCTAATATTAACAGAAATCTCTAAGGGCTACTTGCTTTTGTAGCTTACCCTAAGCATAAGCTTTAGGAAGTTAGTAACTTCATACCTAAATGAAGCACTGTAAACACAGAATATACCATGTATAAGACAATATTATAATTAATAATGCCAATGCAACACTGACTTAGGATTAGGGGAGAGTCCAATGTAATTGTTACTTATCAGATTTCTCTTGTCTTTTAAAAGTTCAAGCCTTTATTATATACATCATATATATTTCTATTATAATCTAATCACATGATAGGTAGTATGTGGATGTGGAATGGACTAATAATTGATGAGCATGAAAGAAACATGTCATCGGAAAACAGTATCATCAGGCTAATATGACATGATAACTTGATTTAAAAGAGCCAAGCTTTTTGTCTTTATAATCACTACCAAGAAAACTTCATGACATTCAGAGAATCGTCAGTGTGGCAGTGTAATTTTAATTACACCTTGAAATAACTCAGTATCAAGAAATTTGTCTTACACTGATTCAGGAGAAAAGATCAACTGGTTTATGTATGTCAAATAAGGCAAGAGATTCTAGAAAAAGTAAAGGAAAGTTCAGTATGTCCAGGTTGTTATCATTAATAATGAAAATGGCAGCAACTTATTCTGTGCTAGAACTCTTCTGAATACAATGTATATTGACTCAATCATAACAAGACTATGAAAGCGACTACTGTTATCCTCTTTTTATTCATGAGGAAACAAAAGCAGAGATAAATTCATTACCTTATCCAAGGTCACTTACACAGGAAGTATTATTGCTATTATTACACATTATTTAAGAGCTAAAATTATTTTTGAAACGTATTACAAGACTCTAGTAGACAAGTACTTTATAAGCTATTATTGGCATCAATAATAAGACTTAAAATACTTGCCTTTCTGAGGGAGATTTAATATTAACATGACTTTAAATGTTCTTGGTTTCAATCTATCACAATTGTTTTTGATACAGTGGTTTCACAACAGAAATTTGTTATCTTTCAATTCATTTTGGTCCCAGTGGGTTTGCTCTCTGTGCAACACGTTTCTACGTCATTGAATAACTTTTATCAACAAAAATATTTAGAAGAGCTTAATCTCAATGGAACTTGTTGGAGGTAGTGGCAAACACGTCTAGGTACCCGAGACTGATCACCATTCAAAAGGAGAGTTGTCCTCTATCTCAGTAGGTCATCTTCTGTTGAGTGTTCAGCCTCTGAGACACAATTTCCCCTGACAAAGGAGGAAGCACCTGCTATCCAAGGAGAGCAGCCATGGGGGGGACAGCTGCTGCAGCCAGATGGCCCTCACATCTATTGGTCTTATTTTATAGAGAAATTGTTTAAGCACCTTAAGATCCTATTTCATGTTCAGTGAAATTTACCTCAGATTCCTCACAAAGGACAGATCATTTCGGTTAAAATGACAGAATCTATACAGAGATTGCATCCCCAATCCACCTCTTTTCTTTGTTTCTAAGTGATAACAATAATGGTTCCAATGACAAATAATTTAAAATTAAAGAGAGCAAACTATGTATCTCACATTAGCCATGGCTCGCACCTTTGGGAAAAGGCCAAGACATATGGAAGGAGAATGGGTATTAGTAGCAATCAATTGCTATTTCAACATCAAAGACACCGACTATGAAACTACTGCTTAGGACTCATTACTCTTTTAACAACCACTTTGAGGCTTTCCTGAGCTTGAAGTTTTAATGTGGTCACTAAACCTGTGCTATCCTTAGTATCAAAATACTCAGCAGAGTATATTCTGATATAAACATATCATGTATGTGGTACCCTCACAAGAAAAATTTTCATTCTATACAGTCAGTTAGTGCGAACTTAATTTCTTAAATCCCTATTATGTAAGGGGCATTGAGAAATACACTCCTTATAAGGATGAACAAGGAAAGACATTAGGCACATTATACTTTATTTGTATTTGTATCTCAGTTTTATTGATTGTGAGTTTTAAGTACAACCTATGCTAAAATGTACATATCAGTAGGAATGAAATATCTTGGCTAAAAGGAGAATGAGAAATAGAAATAAATTTTCATTTGAATTCAATATTGTTAATGCAAGTTGCATGTACATGGTCTTATTCTCCCTACAGAGGTTGTACTCTAAATTGAAATGTCATTGATATACTTTTATAAATCAGAAGTGCTAGTTCATGTATATTTTATTCTCTATACCAATCCTTTTAGGACATAATTAAATGCAAACAAACAGAAAAGAACTAACTTGAATCAATGTGTCCTTCTGAATGACACATCCTTCATACCTGCAAAGCCATCTCATCAGCTAGACTATTCCACTCATGCCCATAAATTTGACAAGGTTGGTTGATTCCCTTCCAATCCCATTTACATTTAGAAATACATAGCCATATAAGATATTTTATATTAATTTATAAAGTGCTTCAGTTATGATGAAAGGCAAAATTACCTCTTTGTTTCCAGCATAGGTTAATATTTTGATTATCTTCGTATCTCATTGTTGATGTGATGCTTTTGAATATAAACTGAAATGCAGAAGAGATTTTGCTCTGTTTTAGAAGACAAAGTATTCAGCATTGATAGTCCAAAAGCTGTCGATGCGATCATCTTTCATTAGGGCCATTTAAGCCAATATATGGATAAAATAATTCATCACTTCAACTCTACAAGCCATTATTTCTAATTAAAAACTATCCCATAAATACATATTTTACTATGATATCTGTGTGGTAAATAAAATTCAAGCTATCAGTAAAGCACTCACCAAGGCAATTACCTTAAAAAAATTATTTCATTTCCAAGTGTACCTTCCTAATTAAAATGAGTATTTCCCATCCATATTTCTGAACTGCAATTTATAATAACTTGAGAGTCCCTGAATATCCAATACTTAGGCAAGCTATCGCCATACTTTCTTAAATCATACTACCTACAAAACAAACAAAAAAAAATTAACCACAAATTGGCCTTTTACAATTAAGTGCATGAAAATTTATAGAGCTACATCGTGTTCAAAGAGAAAAGGAATAAACTGATAAAACTCCATAGTAGTTTCTCCCGAAATCTAAGCTACAGCAGTAGAGGTAAAATCCAATTCAATTACATGAACTGTAAAATTACTATGTGCAGTACCTTGGGATATAAAGAGATATAAGATACATGAACCCAGATACTGGTGAAGAATATCATCCAAAGTGTCTTCTTTCTCCAACTGTTTACTTAAGGGATGCTGGATTCTTTTTCACCTTTAACTTTTCAGCTTGCTTTCTTTCTACCCAGCCTTTCTTTTCTAGAGACACAACATGGTGCAATGGCAAGAACTTGAGGGTTATGTTTCCTTAGATACAGTTGTGAATATTTACTTTGTCATTTACTAGCACTACTTTGACCAACACAACTTCCTTTACTGAGCCCCAGTTTCAATTGCTGTGCTTCAATTTCCTATTAATGTCTCTAATTTCTCAATCGGAACTGGTTTATATTCTCTAACAATACTGTGATTGTTGCCTGTGCTGATGAGACGGTAAGCAAACATTGGACTCTGTCTTCCTGGAGAAGAGAACACCAGCTTTGGGGTTAAGTTGAAACTGGGTTTGTAACCGGGTCTACCTACCCAGATCTAAAAATAGCTGTGTTTGGAACATATTGTTTCACTGAAAAATGCTTCCTTTCACCCATAGTTATATAAGATATAGGTATATATTTATCTGGAACATAGATATCTGGAAAACACTATGTATCTGTCATATATATGATAAACATAAACCTACAGATAGATCTTACATTGCAGGTACTGGTTAAGCATTTCACAAATATTAATTCATTTAAGCCTCATGATGTACTCATGATGTGGCCACTATTATCATCCCAATTTTACAGATGAGCAAACTGAGGCAAGACATAACTGTACCAACTCACACAGCTGCTAAGTGGTAGATGCAGACAGCACAATTCTGCGTCTAATCTCACCCGGTATGTTATATATACTGCCTCTCAATATTTGAGTATGAACCACATTTCCTGACACACATTACCAGATCTAACTTTAGGAATCCTTGAAACTAGTGCTTGTTTTTCCTTAAAATTCTCTTCAATATCATCTTCTGTGATATTATGGAAAAGCCCTTCTAAGTTTTCTTCTATATCTCTCATTAACATTTACCCTTGTCAGACTCTTTCTCCAAGTCCTCATCCTCTGGTTCTTTAAATGGAGGTGTTCATCAAAGTCCCATCTTTAAACATGTTCTTACTCTATACTCCTTTCATGGCTTATGGCTACCATATACATATTACCTCCAACTCCTCTTATCGCAACTTAACCCTGGCCTTGCTTCTAAGTTCCAAAACGATGCATTTCCAATTGCATGATGAACCAGGACGTTTAGCAGGCCTTACAAAGTCTGTAACATTCCTCACTCATTACCCTCTCCTACTAATCCCACTCACACTCCCTGTGATTTCAATTTATTAAAACAACATCACTGGCCCTAATCCATTGGCCTCCACCTGTTCCGTTTCCACTCCTCATCTGGTGTATCACTCACTGTCAGAGAGACCAATTTGAAATGGGCTATATCTTCATCAAGTCTCAGATGATACCATGTTGATGTAACATGAAATCCAAACTCTCTAACACTGCATTCAATAGTTCTGAAATTCAGCTTCTAGTACACATTCCCAGCACATCTTCTGCTAATCCTCTCCATACTGGATTCCATGTTCCCTGAAATATGAAATTTCACAGCCTCTTGCTTTGTCCATGCTGTTCCTAATTGTTCCTTTTCTATCATGTCAGAATCTTAATAATTCTCTGTTTATTTACAGAGTTGGTCAATATCTTTCCAGTTGTTTTATTTGGGTAGTTGACTATCAATTTCAACATCCTTCTCATTGGAATCTTCTGATCCCACTTTACAAAAAATATTAATACTATATAAGCCAGATATGTAAAACTGTAAAATTCGGAGAGTAAGCAACTCAGGCAATATATATAATTTTATCTCAAAACTCCATTTAGTTCTTAATTTGAAATTCTTAGTTATGTGCCCCCCAAATTATATGAGTCAAAACTCATAGAATACAGGCTCTCTTAGATCTCTCAGCTATACCTCTTCATAATTATAATGCTAGGAATTAATATTTTCTATCTTTATTTCACTGTGAAAAGTGGAACTTTTTCTGTCATCTGCTTAACTTCCTTTTTTAACCAAATCAAGATAGCAAATCATAATTTATACATACACATAATGTATAGTCTTAATTATACATATTTTAGTATATATTTTATATAGTTTATATATTAAGAATCTATAAATTCTTAAAACTATTCATACAAAACTGAAATCATATAACTAAAAAATTTATGTAAGTGAAAACTGTGTAGGCAGATTACTATTAATAGAACAATTAGTCCAAGCTGGGTTTTATTAATATTAATTTTTATAATACCAATGAACTAGGTATTCTGAAACAGCCTCAAATATTTATTTGTATATTCCACATAGAAATATTTTGGACCAATTTTGTTTTTGTCATGTTTAAGGAAAATATCTTGGAAACCTTAGTAAATAATATCACCAAGTATAAAATAAGATGCTCCATAATACTTCCGTTGTGCCGTATCTGTGTGTATGCATACACATGGTATGTTTGTAAATGTTAGTGTACATATATATTTGCAAGCATGATAGTGACATATGTTTGTCACAATATTGGCTGAAAATATATGAATGAGAAATCAAAGAAACTGGTACTTATTCCTTAGAAAAAGCCAAATATTTAAGAATGTTTTAAAGATGATATTTTAGTTGGTTATCTTTCTAGATACACGAAAGTTAACACTGACATTAAAAATGTTATACATCATTTGAACTCCAAGGCTCTAAAGTTTACTTTAAGTAAAAGATTCTGAGGACTCCCCAGCCTCAACACACATTGAAATGTATATATTGCTCCTTTTCAGACATGGAAAGACAGGAAAATACAAAGCAGTAACTTACTTTGTTTCATGTATTGATGGGACAGATTTTTTAGTATATATTTTATGTAAGTTATGTAAATAAAAAAGATTTAGAAAAAGATTCACAAAGGTGGTAGTATCTGACTGGGACCTCTGAGTATGAACAGAGGTTTTCAAAACCAAAAAAGGGTAAGGGGATGAGTCATATCTAATTTGTGTAAGTTTCTTGAAAATAGATACTAAAATCTGTATTATCAAGTGGTTTTGACTCATGAGCACCAGTCATACTCAAGGGACTATCCATAATTATATGGTTTTACTAAAGTCCCTAAGATTTAGTTACTTGATAGTACAGATCACAGTATTTGTAGAAATTAATTTAAATCAACTTGTAAAGTTAATGCATTAATAAATTTAATAATTCATGAGGAAAACAGAAAATATTTCCTATTTGTATTTGGTATCATAGCATTTAAAAATATTTTTCACGATTTCTCTGTATAAATGTAAGAAAAATAAGCAGGTCAAATGAATAAGGCACCAGAGCAATAATGAATAATACTTTCTAAAAGTGCCACAGAGATATAAATTATTCTTGTTGTTGATACTATTATTAGATCTCTAGTGCTTTTCACATCCATCTCATGTGATCCTCAAAGCAACTATGAGAATTTGTCAGTAAGATGGCATTTGCCAGTTTTATAGAAAATTGATAAACACACAAGTATTTTACCCAGGTTAGGCAGTTATTAAAAAACAGGGCTAAAACTTGAATATAGCTCCTCCACTACTACTCCAAAGTAACTAGAGTAGGATTTCTCATCTGGTGTGCAAATTTCTTCTTTGAAATGGGTGATAGAAAAGAAATATTTAGATAATGAATTTCTTAGTAATGTCTGCAAATAAGTAGAATTTTTTTTTTTTTTACCTTGGGCATTACCTTAATTACTTTATGCTTTAGTTTCTTCATCTATACAAATGAGACTTTGACTAATCCCTCAACTCTTGTTCAGTGCATATATTTTATTATTGTAGGGCTCAGTATGATAAAAATACGTGAAGAAACACTAACCAATGAGTATTTTACAAAAACCAAAGTGTTTTTAAATTACTGAGGAGTAGAAATCCAATGCACATTCATATAGCAATCCTATTTTGCTCAATTACAAATGTTCTCTAATGTAAAAAATATCATGGAAGAACAAATGAAGATAATAGAAATGTGTTCCTTAAAATGTTTTATGGTGTAGTCATGTAAAGTCAGATTTACAGTCAAAAAAAATAGATCATTTAAAATATCGAAATACATTTTAAATCTCTGAAAATAGCAATCAAAATAAATAAAATTATAATGTTGCTAAAAAATCTACTGTATATATTATACATGAAATATACCAACATTCTTAACATAGAAATCATCTGAGCTATGAATTTTGAGAACTATGGTGCCACTGAAACTATAGTACAATATTCTAAATCAAGTAAACTATGGAAATGCATGACATAGAATTTCTATTAATAATCACTTAACTGTACTATCTGAAATTATTTACTTTTTTCTTTTTATACATTATATAACTTTTAAATATTACTGTGTGCTAGCTGTATATCCAATGGAGTCTCTCCTCTTAAACACCTCTCACAGAAGCATGAATATTTAAAACACTAATAAAATTAAGTAACAAGCTGTATCAATTTAATTTACATGTATTAACGTGAGCGAATAGAACATTTTACTAGGAAATGTACAAAACAAAGATTTAGCCCCACTGAGAATTTTCTAAATAGAATGCTGTTTCTCTTATTCAAATAGTCTATTTTACTTCAAAATGTTTTCTTTTGCAGAATTTTATCAATCTACATCATTTTATCAAAGAACAAAGCTCTTAGTGAGACAAAAAAAGAAAGTATCAATAGGAAGAATAAAGTACTGCAAGAAGACAAAGATACTCAAGATACAGAAGAAATGCACACAAGATGACCCCAAACAAAATTTTACCTCAATTTGCTGCCACTTTGAAGACAAGAACATGTCAGATGTTCAGAGTCTAAAATATGCTCAGTTGCAGAATATCACACAATTGCTATGGCACAGACTGTTAGGTGATTACCCAATATCTATTTTCTATGTCCCCTTTAACAGAACTTGGTAGGAGCCCTGTTCTCACCCTAAAGAGAAATTGCACTTCTACTCTTTCATATGAGAGAACACATGACATTTTCTCCAATGAAACAAAAGAGAAAGTAGTTGAGCACAATATTTGGAAAATTTCCAAAATCAGTGGCAATCTTAGAAGGAACATGGCTTTTATTTCTTGCTCTTCTCTTTTCCCAGCCAGAACATGGTGACTGGCACTTTAGCCACCATATACAAGCATAAAAATGAAGGTCCCATGTAAGGACAGCAGAAAAGCAGAGTCCTTTGCAGCTGTAAGGTGTCTCCACCCCCTTTGAATGGATGACTCATCATAGGAGAAATTTTAAAAGTCCTCTCTCTAAGCATTTTGACCAACCCAATACTCAACTGAAACACCTGCCTAAAATTTATCTCGTTTTTTTAAAAATTCTGCAAATATTTACTGAAAGCCTTCACTGCTCTACTACCAGCATGCGGTCTGATTCCCTTTAACCTCTTATCTGCAGTCAAAGGTTTCCCACGAAAACTATCTTTCTCACCAAATTCTATATTCTATATATCTCATTCAAGGACTGGACCCAATTTAAGCACAAAATTGGATCCACTACACCTCCTCTAAAAGTGGGTTGAGGGAAAGCAATTTGGCTTAAATTATTTTAAAACATCTATTATCATTTTATCTAACATTAAGGAAGGCTTTCCTAAATTTTTTCAAAAATAGCCCTACATAAAACAATCACATCAGACAAGGGGATTTTTTTTTCCTAACCAGTGCTTCCAAGACTACCTGTGGTAAAAATGTTTTGGGTTGGTTTGTTAGTTTTTAATGAATCCATCATACATCAATTCTTACATAAAAGTCTTACATAAAATACACCAATTCTTACACAAAAAAACTGCAGCTCCACCCTCATCCACACTAACAAAGGCCAAAAAAAGCCTAGAGCTCCTCCTCCACTAGGTTATAACGGGGCACCCCAATGTGCCCCTTGAAAAGTTAATAATATAGAGGGCAAGGCTTTGAGTCTGGACTTTCAGCCGCACTGTGTAGTAACAAAGACCCATGTTGTCAGTAGAGAGCATCCCTTGACTTTCCCTGCCTAAGAAGGTGGTGTCAGTACAGGCCAGCTGGAGACTTTCCTCTCTGCCCAGAGATAAAGAGGCACCTCCACCCCATGGTGCCAGTGGAGGTCACACAGGGAGTGGTAACAAGGCACACAAACCCATATCCATCAGGGTGGTATCAGCAAAGGCCCAATAGACAGTCTAATCTCCTAAGTACACCTGGCAATAATAAGTTGCTTCAAGTATCAACAGTGGAGAACTTGAACTTCTATCACCACAAGGCCATAACAAGGCAATGCCCAACCTCCCAGTGACAAAAGAAACCAGCTAAAATAAAATCCAGAGCCTAGTAACATAATACACAAAATATCCAGGTTTCAACTGAAAATCATTCATTGTATCAAGAACCAGGAACATCTCAAAATTAATGAGAAAAAGAAACGATCAATAGATGCCAATAATACCAAGATGAAGAGATGTTAGAATTTATCTGACAAAGATTTTAAAGCAATCATCCTAAGAATGTTCCAGTTAGCACTTACAAACATGCATGAAACAAATGATAAAATGTAGTCTTGGCAAAGGAATAGAAAGCCTCAGCAAAGATAGAGATGTAAAGAAGAACCTAATAAAAAATTTAGAACAGAAAAAGTACAATCATCTATATTAACAATTCAATGCATGGGCTCTACAGATGAATGGAAAGCAGGGAGAAAGTAATCAGTTAACTTTAGGACAACAGAACTGACCAATCTGAACACAGAGATAAAGAAGACTGGAAAAAAATGAAAGGAGCCTCTGAAACTATAACAAAAGATCCATCATTCCTATCTTGGTGGGCAGAACACCACCACCATCACCACCAAAGATGTCCATGTCCTAATCTAGGCTAAGCTGAGTCAGCGCTCATTACAACGGCTCCCACAACACCTGGTGCCTGCTCTTTCCTAGAACTTACCCCACTGAACTGAAACTGTTGGATTACAGTACCCCCAAACAGTCACCATTCTAAGACAGCAGACCCACAGCACTTACGTCTACTGAAGTAGAGGTTTGAGAGGTGAATTCAATTCCTATTTATTAACATGAGTAAATGAGGTTTAACACTCTGTTAACTTTTAATCTAAAGGAGAATTGTTTTAAAGTCATAATGGATTCTCATCTTAAAATGGAATTATCAATTTGTTAGCTAAATTTTTAAAGTGATTTTCTCAGCAGTATCACTTCTGAAAGTGTTTGGGAAATCTTTGAAATAGCCCAAGTATTTCCTGACATCCAGTAAATAAAAAATAAACAGTCCTTCCACCAGCTCAGCTTAAGATATGCTTGAAATTTATGACAGGTCACGAATGTAGAGAAAACAGAATGTAAGGCTAAGGTTAAGAAAATTGGTAATTTTTCTGAAAAAAATATAAAGAAGGAAAAAGTCATTAGCCAAAATTGTATGTAAGGCCACAGAAACATCATTAATGATTCAAAACTAGAAGCTGAATACTGCCCTTAACACAGGTCATCTCATATTGGAAATACCCAGCTACCCATATATTAGGTGAACAAAAATTTGGCAAGCTATTTTAAGAAAGAATCCTGACTACTGTTTTACAACATATTCCGTATGAAGGCAAATTGTTGCTGACATCACTTGCTTCCTGATGTGATGCACTGAAAAGAACACTGTATCACTTCTGTGGTATGCTTGCCAAAAATGTATAACATGAATCTTATCAAGAGAAAACATTAGAAAAATCCAAATTGAGGCACCTTCTTGAAAAGAACTCCATCCTTCCTCCATCCTTCATAAGTATCAGTAGCATAAAACAAAAGAATTCCATCCTTCCTCCATCCTTCGTAAGTATCAGTAGCATAAAACACAAAGAAAGACTGATAAACCCATTTCAGAAAAAAAAAAAAAGAAAGAAACTGAAGAGCCATGATCACTAAATGGAATGCACCATCAGAAATTTTCTTTTTTAACAGTTGACATTATTGGGACAATTGACATAATCTCAACTAAGTATATACACAGGGCTAGCTTCATGGCATGCAACCAGTGCAGTCACACAAGGCTCCATACTCAAAAGACTCAACACTTGGGGTTTAATGCTCTCAGTAAACATCTTGGAATTCTTGAAAAATTTATCTTTGAATTTGTGTTTTGTAAGTATAGCCTGCTGGGAGGACAGACCATGTGTAGGAGGCCCAGGGCCTTGGTTCATGTATAGTCAGACATCCCGTTACCTGCATCAGACAGGTTCTCAGTTGCCTGATTCAGATCCCCTGGAATCTCAGCTCCCACCTGGCACGTCACTCTGCCCCACAACTGCATCAGCAGCTCTGGTATCAGACAGGACATCTGGGCCCAGATACAGGGAGGGCTCAGGACTGGCAATGTACCTTTTAGCATCGTAGGGCAGGGTAAAAAAGTGACTCCCTGACCAGGATGGCAGCACTATAGTGTATTCTGCAGGCACTCAGCAAGGGTTCTCACCCAACACTGATCCAGGTATTGAGGATATGCAGGCATAGAAGTTATAATCAGTTGGAGGTTTATCTGCCCACTGTGGGCTGGGGCGCTGGGCCCTCGGGAAGGGGAAACTGACTTCCCCTGCCAAGGTCCTGCATTATCCGTTTGCACTGGTTCCTGCTAATTATGCTGCAATCCCTGTCTATCGATAATAGTATTGTGTCACTGTTAATTTCCTAATTTTAATCACAGCTGCGTGGTTACATGAGAGAATAGCCGTATTCTTTCAAAGAAAATGGGCACTACACATGAAGGTCCTTGAAGAGAGAAAATGCACAATACACAGTGTAGTATTTAAAGAGAGAAAGGAAAGCAAAAGGAAAAAAACAAACGTGATAAAATATAAAATATTAATATTTGGGGAGGGAGGTTGAAGCATATACAGGAATTCTTTGTATAATTCTTACAATTATGTCAAAAAAAAAGAAAAAATCCTATCCTATATAAGCTTACCTATAAATGGCACTTATTTTTAGAAACCATGCTTACAAATTTACAAATATAAAATTATATTAAGAAGCCATTTTAAAATGTCAAATATCAATCTTATAATGTAATGAATTACTGGAAACAAGTAACTTTTAAAGTTTTAATTTTTCCTTTCCCATAACTTCTTGGCTTTTTGGCTAAGATCAAGTGCAGAGGTTTAATTTTTCCTTCACTTGTATTTGCCAAAATGCTGATTTAATCAGTTTTTGCTTTGTTTTGTTTCTTTAAAGGAGATTAAAACATACACAGAAAGACCTGGATTATTGTAAAAATCTAGTATATATATCCTCATAGACAAAAATGTAACTACAATATGTTCCCTTTATCCTAAACTTCCCATTGTGTGACCCTTTAAGCTCTGGACTGTTCTAATGTTCTAAAAATTTTAATTTAAAAAGGACATTTAAAATATGAAGATAGCACTTCTTTCAAAGTAAGAAAGGCATAACAAAACCCATTCTTCTTTTGGATTAATCTTACAGATCAAACCATTGTCAATTTCATTTTAACAATAAAAATCATGACATTTTATTTTTCTGGTTCAAAGTTTTGGTTAAAAAAGGGCTTATGGTCATCTTTTTTTAGATATTACCAAAACAGAGTGAAAAATGAATGTGGTGACTTTGTCTATAACTGAAATATTCAGACCTCTACACAGTTAGGCAGGCTTTCTGGATGCCTTTCTTTTGTAGAGATTATATGGACTAGTGTTTTGTAACTATGAACTAATTAAGACTACCACACTGCCTTATTTTTACACATAAGAAAATAAATAAAATATATCCTGCTTGAAAAATTATGAAAAGGAAATGCTTAGGATGAGAAAGACTACATATCTCAAAATTTTTCAGCAAAATGATTTCTTAGTGACTTTTTCCCCCTCAAAGTATATCTTTGCTTTTATTTAAAATATAACTGGAAAGCAAACTAATGAACCAGGTAGAGATAGTCTTGGGGCAGAATATGCCAATATCATAATTCCACAGCCAAAATCATTGATCTCGATGACACTTTAGGAGCCAGGAAGGCAAAATTAATAAGAAAACTGCATTAGGTAGACTTTATAGTCAATATATTTAAACTGAAGAATTAACAGCTTTCTTCATTACTGATGTTTCCTTGAAATTAATCTATAAAAATAATTTAAACACTGTTAGAAATAATCTTAAAAGCATGTTAGACTTAGCAAGAAGCAACATAAATACTTCGGAATCATCCAAACTTAATGTTTTCTCACTAAACTTCTAAGGAAAAAAATAAAGCTATCACTCAATTTAGACTTGAATCTCAGTCTAAAACCATACATACTAGTTTTAAGAATTTTTTAAAATGCATCATTGCTGATTCTTTTATACTTTATATAAATAAATGTATCTAGGTTAAAAAATCCATTTCCAAATTAAATACTAGTAAGGCTTAAAACAGAAAACCAGGCTACGGTCCAAAGTCAATCCTCCATACCAGTAAGAGCTGGAAAATACATGTCGGGCTTATGGTAACCTATTCTCATAAGCAGGGAATGATCAAATTAATCTCTGTGCAGTCGGCAAGGAGGCAAGTCTTTACAAGCAGCAGAGCAAGAAAAAAAAATGGACAGCAGCTAACCCCCATGGGCTGCAAATACCCAGGTGCAGGGTCAGTAGTTTAAAATAGCCTTCTCATTGGCCAACTGGGGCTCCGCAAGAGAGGTAAGGACCAAGCTAATAAGCTCACCACATTTGGAATTCATTGAAGGCCAAGAGAAGGAAAAACCTCCACAGAAAGCGAGCGTACAGAAGAGTTTAATAGTCAATTTTATGTGATGTTTAAAATGCCTTTGCAGGATTTTAAATTTTGGTGAAATTTCTTTGAGATCCACAGATCCATCTTATAAATAGTACTGGGTTCCTTCATTTTAACACATTTTTCTCTTATTTTCCTTTCCTTCTCCTCTGGCCCCCTCCCAGCCCCACCTTGTACTTCCAGAAATTACGTAATGTAGATTTACCATCATACATATTTAGACGGTTATTTTTCCAGATGCATTCCTCATATGGTCTAATGAGTGTTTGTTATGGAAAACTAATTTATAATTTTGAGTTCATAATTTACAAAGAATCCTTTCATTTACTTCTTCAGTCAGTCATGTATTCATTCATTCTCCAGTGAATTCATTCATTCATTTATAGAGTCCACACATTTATACTTGAGAACGCAAGCCAAAAACGTTTTACAGCTTTAAATGCATGCATTTGTAAAATTAATGGTAAAGTATGTACACTGCGTATGAACTAATCCAGGCTTCTTCATCTCTTGAGATTTGAATCTCTATTACCTTTTCCCAATCCATCAAGTTGTTTTATAACAATGACAGCGAAACTGTTGTTATAAAGGCTTTGGAAGTTAAAAGAAGATGCAACGTCAACTAAAAATTGGTTTTCACAGCTGTTTTCTCCCATTTCTTGTGGACATCTCTGAGACATCATCAGGATGTTATGAATAAAGAAAATTTGTGAGCACCTCAAACCTTGAAGGTTGAAGGCTTGTAAAATATAAAGAAATGAAATTAAGACATTAGCTATTACATTTATGGTATTATACTTTCAGACTTCATTCAACTCTTAAAAGGTAGAGACTGTATTTTATAATTATAAATTTTGAGAAAATAGAAAATTAATATGGGAAGACTAATGACATACCCACTCTACAATACACCAAAGCAAGTTTTTTTTTAAGCACATGACTTTAATTCTTTAATGGAGTTTTTTCCATGTGGTTCTAACCTTGGCTTCCAGTTAGAGGAAAAGTACCTCAAATTGTCCCTATTACTAATCCTGAAAAATTATTGTAAGGTTTCATTGTTTTAGAATTATACACTGAATATAAATTTTATCACTGAAACCAAAATACAGACATCCTGGTGAATTACTTGTATAATTATTTAACTTAGAATGCCCTAGGAACGTAATAAGGCCTATACAATTCAGACTAAGCTAATCATATCCGTAATATTTTATTCTGTTATTTTTAACCTTAGTTGAAATATAAAACCTTATACTCTTTTATGACAGTTGGTTCCATGGAATGATTTGTAGCAAGCAGCATACTGTTATTAGCTGAAGGAAATACCAATGACATCATTTAGCCATTATAGGAGATAAGCTCACCTATTAAAGAACAATACTAACAGTGTTTTATATTTTTTACTAACCTGGCATGTTGAATAAGTTGTGCGGAATATTTTCTTATAAAAACACACTTTAGTAAGATATTTGAACTACACTTGCCTCTCCAAATATAAATGTATAATATTTCATGTTTAATAACTCTAATGATTAACCACATTATACTGTTAAGTTTCAATGAATAAGAAAAAAGTTAAATCCAAAATAATACAAATCTGGAAATGATGTAAGATCCATCTAATTTTTTATTAAAGTGCATTATCTATCAACACAGAGATAGTGAAAACAAGCTTAAGCATAGCCAAAAAAATTCATGTTCACCAGGGAGAGACATATTGGTAAAATATTATCCTAGCTATGTCTCTTAATGATATATATCATCTATTAAAATGTACTAGTAATTTATAAGAGCAATACATAGTGCCTCTTTAAAAATTCGAGAATTAAGTCATTTGACCTATGAAATTTACCCACCCAAGCTATTCTCATAGGCAAGGTAAAAAGTTACACTAGAACTACAGCAAAACAGATGGCGGTTGCATTGTGTAGTGCTTTATCATCAGCTTGGATGCAAAACTTGCCTTTCCCACATGTTATCTGTGCGACATTCCACAAATTTTTTTATCCTCAGTTTTCTCATCCTATGAGGAGCAAACAGAATTTGTTCTCAACAGTCGATATGAAAATTAAACAAGGTAATACGTATATAAATAGCAGCTGTACAGGGCCTTCTCAATGTGTTAAATATTTTCATTATGAATTTTTTTTATCATTTCAGTGAACGAATGTATAAGCAGTTTGAGGTTTGTTTATTCCCGGTAATATCTTTGACTTCTTTTCAAAAACATTTGGCTGAACAGAATAAAATATAATGTAACCATAAGTCACATCTGGCAAAGAGTATTTCTGGTAGGCTTAGCATTATAGTGACAACCAGATGTTGAATTATACAGATGAAAATGCATTCCTTTTTTGATTGTGGCTGACCACTACACTGAGAAATCTTAATTATTTAGAAGGCTTAGCATTTGGCAATGTGAAAAACATGTTCTGCATTTAATACAAAGAAACTTCTCAACGTAGGAATTTGGCAAAGTTAGGGTCAAAATCTTTGATTCCAAATTCCACTTTACATCTCTAGATTTTTTTAAAAGCTGATCTCATAGTCAGTAGTAATATTTAGCATATAATTTTACATTTTATATTTTTATCTGAGGACTATGGGGGAATTGAATCAACTAAAATAAATGATGTGTGCCAGAATATATTTTGGTATTCTATTCAGCTTAACGGACAGTTCCCATGCCATAGGAATGCTTCAGTAACTCAACAAAATTTTTTATTGCCACCATAAATCTCAAGTTATAGAATCTCTTTGGATATTACTATAGATATGTATCTAAAATAGGTAGATCACAACTAATACAGTTAGGATTCGGTGCTAAGAGTTTACAGAGAGTACCTCTTACAGAACTGTGCCCTTTACATATAGAAACAAGAAATGTACATAGTTATCATAACACTAATTACAATTAAGACTGAGTTCCTAAACACACCTGCAAGAGTATTTCAAAGCCTAAGAAAATTCATGTTGCCTTTCCCAAGGAATCATTTATTCACTGTAAAATCATGGTTTTTTTCAGCTGCCAATATTTTTGTGTTCTCCATAATGAGCAGGTAGCAGTGGTTTCAAAGACTCTTGACATCTAGAACTCATATTAAGATTCCCTCAATTAATATTATCTCTTTTCACAGAGGTAGGTGGCTACTATGAAAACTTTCTAAGATCAAGTTTGGGAAAGGGGTTACCAAAGAACTTCTGGCCAAGTGAAGTCCCATGTAAGCATATTCACCCCATCTTTATTTATATCTCACCTGCCTATAAAAATCCCAGCATTTTTCAATGTTATTTTCATGTCTACTTGAAACGTTTTTTAGATATTCTTTTGCAATATGAGGACACTAGTAACACACTAGAGTTCTAAAAAGACAAAAGTGTTATGTTTAAGCTATTAATCATGACTCTGATCCTTTTACACTTAACAAAAACATGAATGGATTTGCCCTTTTGACTGATATTAACCAGACACTTTTTGCAAAGGACAGAAGTGAACATGGTATTAATTCAGACTAAATGACTTATACATAAGAATGAAGATATTTTTTATTCAGTGTGGTGCTAGAAATTGATATATTGAAAGCATGTTTCCACTTCTTAGCAGCAACACCCAGCTGAGGCATCCTCCATAATAATAAATATTAAAGCAAGCATAGAGTCAAATGACATATATCTATACTTTTTCAGGTAAGCTGAAGTTCAATTGAGTAACTTTTTACAGACCATGAATTTCTTCCTGTATTTTTACACACCAACAAGTAACAATTGGAAAAGAGAAAGATACTATCCTCGTCATGCTAACTGAACAGGAAAGATTACAGAAACATGTTCCCTACAGCAGGGGTCCCCAGCCTATGGTGAGTTCTGTAATTGATTATATATTGCAATGTAATAATAGAAAAGTGCCAATAACTGTAATGCACTTCAATCATCCCCAAACCACACCCCAGCCCTCCCCGGCCATAGAAGAACTGTCTTCCATGAAAACGGTCCCTGATGCCAAAATGGCTGGAGACCACTGCCTATAGTGAGAAAGTTTCTCACAAGCTGTTTTCTTTCTCTAGAACACTTCTCTCTCATCCCCAGAAGGCCTTCTGATGAACCCATCATGCGAAGTTTGACTTTATCACACATTATATCTGTATTCTTTATTAGTATAATGCTTTCAAAAATATTGTTCGTTCCCTTCGGAGAAGTAACTTCACTTTGCAATTACACATTAATTAGTGCAATTATTTTAGTAATTTCTGTTTCTGCCAATGGACTATATACACATGGTACCAGGAACTTGTTATTATATATCTCGTAAGCAGCACAGAACCTGTCACAGTACAGATATCATGAACTGAATTATGTCCCCTCAAAATTCATATGTTGAAGCCCTAAACCCTTATGTGATTGTATTTGAAAATGAAGCCTCTAAGGACGTAATTAAGATTAAATTAGGATATAAAGGTTATAATGAAAACTTCTGTTTCCTCACTGCTTACACAACACTCAATACTCCTGGTCAATAATTACGTTTTTGTTTTTTGTTTTTTTTCTTCTCCTCACATCAACCAATTCTCCAACTTTCCAGATCCAGCTAGGTACCCAACAATTCAGTTCAACTCGGACACCATCTGCCTGAAGTTAGCACAGACCCCACAGGTCAAGGGCTCAATTCTCCAAGACTGCCCCCAACTGCAGACACCAGTCCAGGTTGCCACCTGTGCTTCTGACTGACCAGTTGTGAGTAGAAGGTTCCTATGAATGCCTCCTTTGTTTGACAGTATGTTAAAATTGCTCACAGAACTCAGAAAAACAGTTGACTTACTAGATTATTGCCTTATTTTGAAGGCACAAGTCTTATGAGCAACCAGATGAGAATTCAGGGAAAGGGGGATCGTTTAATGAGAAAGAACAGCGTTCAGTGTAAGTTTTGTGAACTTTTATTCACTCTGCTCGAGGGAAGAAGGTGACTTCTCGAACTGACGAGTTTGGAAAAGGAACTTAACCTACTCAGCTCATCTGTTTTCTGTCTCCCATCTCTGGGCAGGCAGGTGTGCCAAGGAAACAAGACTCTGGTGTATTACCTCCTACCGTAAGCTTTTACAGTGGCATCACCCTACCTAGGGAGGCATGTATGTATTTCACTGGGCTTGAAACTACCTAATTCTGGGATGTGATATTGGGGAGCCATTGCAGCGATGTGTGTATGGTACATTCTCCACCCCCTTTATTAACATTTTTATCTCAATGTGCCCAAATCTTTTCTAGCTCTCAACTTGATTAAAAAATTCACATGTAGAAAAAGGTGCTACTTAGTGAATCTATCAAATCCAAGCAGACGATAGTACCATAATTTCAAAATAGAATGAATCATCAAGTATTCAGATCAGAAATGGAAATCATGTAATTTTAAAAAATAACTTTAAATATATAGTAAGTACTGTTTTTTGTCACGCAAATAATTTAAAAAAATAAATGAGTAAGCAACAACAACCTTCTCTCCCACAAAACACGGAAAATCCAATAGACCAGAGTTTAGCACACTACAGCCTATCAGATTCATTTACCACATTCATTTTTTTTTTTTTTTTGGTGCATCCAAGTTAATGTTTGTTACCTTTTGTAATTGTTGAAGAAAGTCAAAAAGAAAAAACGTATTTCATGACACGTGAAAATTATATGAACCTCAAATTTTCAGTGTCTTTTAAAATTTTATTGGAACATAGCTATTTTCATTTTTTTACATACCAACTATAGCTGCATTTGCAAAACAATAGAGTTGAGCACATACCCTGCGCAAAGCCTAAAGTGTTTACCATCTGGGCCATTATAGAACAAGTATTCTGACCCCTTCAACAAATTAATGGTCTGTAAAATGGTGTTTGACTTTAAAGTCTGAAACACTGGCATTCATCTATGCCTAAGTATTAGTGGAGAAGTACTGAATGTACATACTTGGTTTGAGAATGTGTTACTGGTTTTTGAACTATATCATAAGAAATATTAGTCTGACTAGCATTTTCAATACTTTGAGATGAAAATGTAGAAAATTATATCCTTAGTTCTACTTATTTTTAACAAAAATATCAGACTGTTTGTTCCTTGAAACATATAAACTTAGGTGATAACTTAGTAAAATTAAACCCATAATAATTGCTCAATAAAGCACTACAGCAGTGTATTAAAAATTCCTTATCTGAGCAGGCCTCTTCTGCTCCTACAGCACCAACATTTCTCAGCTATGCTTGTATATGCAGCATTTATTTGTATGAAACAATTGTATTGCAGTATACACTAAGTAAATCTCATCTTTATCTAAAATGAGTTAGGGATATAATATAATGAATGGCTTAATGGTTATTATCTCCGTTCTTACCTAAAATGTATTCTTCAAAAATAAATATTCTCCCAACACATTTTGTCTACAGTGATCAGTGACTCCAACTACTTTTACTGCTACAATGTTTTTACAGACTCAATGTGCTACATGGCTTAAAGTAATCACCCTCATTTCTTGCTTAGCATTCATTTCATACTGAGGATAAAAATCAATTTAATAAAAATGGAACTTTAAATAGATTTGTTAACCCCAACATCCAAAATGGAAGATTATAAGCAAAAAATCCCAGCCCTACAATCCTATCCCACCACATTGCCAAAATTTCTCAGGGGAAAAAAAAAAATCCTCCTTCCACATGAATTGTCATGAGATCCCTAAAAGTCAGATTCTTCAGTTATTTTAAAAATGAAAAAAAAAATTAGATAGTTTTAAAAAATGCAAAAGGTAGTATAAAAATAATCCTTTGAAAGCTAATGAAAACAGAGCATCCTCATGAGAACCATAACAGACTATTCAATGTACTGCACAAACACGTGACATACCATTAAGCAAATATAATTAAGGACAAGGGAGCTGAACCTTTTTTTTTTTTTTTTTTTTTTTTTGTAACTTTAGCTGCACATATGTAGCATTTTGTTTCACTTCTGGTTTACTTTCTTTTAATCAAAGACCCCCACTGTAATGCCTTCACACAGGGCTCAGTGTTGTGGTTACCATGGAAACCATAATTCTCAATGTCCTGACTTGTGTGATTAAAATTTAACACAAAGTAACATTGATAGTTTCCCCCATTTCCACTATCACCAATATCCAATTCTAATTAGCAGCACAATAACTGGTTTGGAAGGAATAAAGAGCTGTAGCTACTATAGCCTCACATTGCCAGTTATTCACAGGGAATCTCAAGAACAATATATAGGGATGGTTCTCTTTTACAAAAATGCCTGTTTTAAGAGAAGAATTATTTCTAATTGACTTTCTCATCACCTCCAGAAAACAAACAAGAGTATATTTCTCTATTTATATATGAGGTTTTTTTTTTTAATTGTGCATTTATTTCACTTGCCCATTCAACTGAGGCAAAAGCTTTTAACAATGGTCTGATATACTAAGGTAATAAATGAAACTATGTGACATTTTAATTCCTCAAATCCACTTGTAATAATTATATTCATTTCTATAATTATTGCACTGCTCTCCAACATTGAATTAACCCTTCTGGATATATTAATCATGAAAATGTAAGATATACAAAACCTTTTTAAGTTTAAAAATTCAGCTGAATCTTTCTCTTCTTTCTTTTTTTTATGAACACTCCAGAAGGAGCTGATAAACTCCCAGTACTCCATTAAGGAAACATATGCTTTCTTGCTGATTATTTTGATTTGCTGAAAATTATATTGTCTCAAGAGTATACTTGCACTGATCGTATGGCTTGGTATTCAACGCTTCTACTTATAACTAAGTACAAATTTATTGCATTAGTCAATACAGCATTTTAAATTTGGAAATTATACTCTGTCATTCCAACTGAGCTTGTTATCTACCATATCATATATAAGAGCAAACATGAATGACATTCCTCCTCACTCCTAAAATCCCAAAGGAAACAGGTTAAGTTTATAGAGCAAGAGGAAAGCTTTTAAATATTAAACATTTAGAGTCAGGAGGATACCTTAAATCATTAAAGTCCAACGCTCAACTTTCAAGGTAGAAATCAAGGCCCCTTGAGTTTAAGTAGTATCTTTAATACATCTAATAATAGAACTGGTACTAATAGTTTTAGATTTTCATTTAGCATTTTTAATCATTTACTACAGAAAAGTGACATTTCTCTTACCATTTGTTGACATGTTTTTCTACTTTAATGTACAAACCTAAACACTTTGAAAACGTAATGCATACATAGTATTTGTAAAACAGATCTTGAAAATTAATGGAATTAACCTAGAAAGATGAAATATGGATAAATTTAAATTTTATTATACATTTTATGATATACGATTTATGCCATTTAAAGTTTTATTTCATACTGAAAATATTCTGTTTTAAGATTACATCTTTAGCAATAATACAAACTTTCAAAGTTAGGGATAAACTAGTCAGCAGTGTACTGTACTAACTAATATTAATTCCTACTGTGAAAAATATTAAAGAACCATCTTTATTCCTGAGAGTTTCACATAGTTCATTTAAATGTTATACATCTTGAACTGAAGTTCTGAGTATTAATCAAGACATTTTTACTTCAAATACCATTTTGACTTTTGAATAAATAATAATTTGAGTAATGTCTCACTCCATGGACAATTTCCATTTCCGTATACTTTCTACGTACAAGTAAGGGATTGTCCTGTTCTATAAATGGTCCATTCAAGACTTTTATTTCTAATTAGAATATGTGAATAAATTCAAGTAACCCTACTGTACGTTATTCTTTTCTTCGCAGTTAGAAAGAATGAAGCAGCGAAAAGGACTGGTGTATGTGTTTGCTGTGGGTCAGAGAGGAGTTACAAAGATACAGTTTTTGAAAGAGGATAAGTATATGTCCAAGAGAAGAGGAGCGGAAAGAGAGCAATAAAAAAAGATGGCTTTATTTACATGTTCTCTACATCAGATCTGATCTGGTTATTGAAGTAATTACCGGATTTTGAAAGATCCAATAATTTGTCAGTTCCTATTTCTGTGCTACAGCAAGGAAGTCAAATATAGAAAAAAAAAAAAAAAAGAGAGAGAATTGTATTCTGTACCAGAGGTTCCATAAACGGAGTTGGGGGATAAAAGAACAGGAAGCATAAAAGATGGAAGGGGCAGCAAAATCTAGGGAAGCTAGAAAAGGCGAAATAGAAAACATTACTTTACTAAACACTGAATCAGGGGTACGTTTGCTAGATAAGACCAACATGAATTAAATTCACTGACCAAGTCTGGCTGAAGACTTTATGAAATTACTTGCTACGTTTTAAATGTTAATAGATACAAGAAAAAAGATAAAGTAACTTGTTTAAATGACAAAAATATTTTTTTTGTCAGATTAGACTGTGGTGTCATTTATTGTCAATATATTTATAAAGTCTCATCATTCTCACTCTCTGATATTTAATGAGCAGTCTACTAAAATTGATTTTTTTCAATCCATCAAAATCCAAAATGAAATCATCACTCTTTTTTGAGTGGCAAAGGCTGCTTTCTAATAAATTACTTTTTATCACATTTCTTTCAACTATTTCTTATCCTTAATTCTTGGACATAACACAAAGGACACTGACAAATTTTCAGGATTGCACTTTCAGTGAGACATTGTCCAATGATGTTGTTCTCAAGGTAAAGTAAAATACATCAAAACTAACATCCTTTATTATCTCATCATTCAGAGTCTAGCCTGCTCAGTGTGACAAAGACTTCAAAAATAATATGAAGAATGGTTCCCTCCAGAAATTTCAACAGAGTATCTGTTTACCAAGTCCAGATTTACTTACTTGTTCATATTACAGCATGGCATGGCTCTCCAATGAACATTATTACTCACCCATCATATTTTCTACACCTATATACTGCAACAGTCTTGAGAGTAAAATACAGAGAAATGAAAATCTTTTATTTAAACTTTAAAGTCTGTCTTTGAAGAAATGGACTCTTGGTGATAAGAAATTCAACATACCCCCGGGGAGCCTGAAAAGACCAGTTAATACTCTGAAATTTTTTATGGGAGATTAGCTACTCCTGTGGTTTATCAAATTTTCCTGACAGAGGTATTCATATGTAGCACTTAGGAAATACAAGAAACAAAACAGGACTAGTCTCAAGCAGCATCTTAGGAACACTGGTGTTCTAGCTCTGTGGTGCAAAAGGGAGTGGAAAACTCGGTGAGGAAACAGACTCCAGAGCAAACTAGGAATTGAGAGCTAGAAAAATGCTTTCAATTTACAACTTTCTAGGGAATAAGGTGAGCTCTGAAGGAGTCTGAAAAAGCTGGACCTGAGAAGGTCACCTGCTTTCACATTTTCCCCACACACCCCAACATTTGCCCCACTCCCTTTTGGATGGATTTTTGACTACTGGTTTTTAATGTTGGGCAGGCCACAGAAATGGAACATTAACTCAGCTTCGGTCACCTCTGTCCTATTCCTTGATTTCTTTCTGCAAAAGCATTACTTCCTAGATGACTGTGAAACTCATGTGAAATTCAGAAAGTTTATGAGAACAAGGGAAAACATTTTAACACCAGGAAAAAGATAAGATATATTCATATGCAAGAAAGAAAAAGTTCATTGTTCAAAAGTCCTCATTTTATATAATTTTGGAATTATAAAAGATGTTAAATTTTGATGTTTTCTGAAGACGTGAACTCCTATTTTGTTATTATTGTTACATATTATAGCATTAATATATACTTATTATATTAGAAAACTAACAGTGAAGTATAAAATTTTATTCTATGGAATCAAAGTCTCATTCATCTCAGTGGAAATAATATCTTCCTTACTAGGTTAATAGATCATTTAAATAAATCGTGTGAAAATATGTTTTATATTGCCTGGGAAGTAGTAGACACTCAGTGAATGTTACTTGCATATAAATTTAGATGTGAGAAGTACCAAAAAGCCCAATGAAAGCACTATACAAATACATCTTATTACTGTCAATTTATAATTGAATGTATTTGCTGGAAAAGATGTAAATTCACAGTAAATTGATAGTAACTACATTATAAGTTGATAGAACTACAATATAGATTTCTCTCCTGGATGAATTAAACCTGGATGTGACAAGAAGTGACTGGAAAAGCAAAATCATGTTAGTTACTCATCAGTTTTACATATGTAAAAACACGGTATGTTTTTAGAGATCAAAGCCCTTCAAGTGATAAAATGCCCAAGACCTCAATTCAACTGAGTCAAGTTGGCAATAATACAACCAATTTAAACCAAGTAAGATCTCTCCTTTGAGATTAACAGAACAAATTTATTATTATGTAACTTGATATGTGTATGCCCGTAAGAGTTAAAAAAAAAAAACAACAACTAGATTTTGGCTGATCTATAGCATTATCAAACAAAGTAAGTAATTTCTTTTTTTCTTTACATGAAAGATTTTATCATCATTAAAAGCAGAAATGAGCCAACATTGTAACTTAGTTTGGATTCAAAATATATTAAACATTAATAATTATGCAGGAGAAAAAATCTAATGGTTTGCCATTAATTTTTAAATTTCTTAAAAATTAACTTCCTGCTATAGCTATGAGCTAGAGAGTATTGTCACTGGAGGACATGTAGGTACAGGAAATGTGTAAAGCATTTGGGTAAAACGCACACTTTAAAAATAAATCCTTTCCCTCCTATGATCTCAATCCAGATGTCATTTTCAACTTATGATTTTCAATATAACTGTAAAACTCACTGGCTAGTTTGATGGAGACTCCATTAGTACATTATTCCTTGCCTGTCAATTACCATTAGCACAATGTATTCTCTCAGGTGAAATAATAAATCTATGTGTTACTCTTTCTACTCTAACTGTTCAGCTATTGTCCTCCATATCGATGTTTTCCAAATTGTTTTATATGAAATTTGTTCATTGGCATTCTATTGAAGACTATGCCAGATGAAACATCTTCAGATATCTTATTTCTAATCTATTTCAAATGGCTTGCAATTAGCAATTTTATAAATGAAAGTTTTAATTTGTTGTAATATTTTGCTGAATGGATTCAATGATCTATTAAAACCCTTGTATTTTATTATATTCTGTAAAATTAGCCTATAATAGTTGAGTCTGTTTTAACTGCAGCTAGAAAATAGACCATCAGAGAGAGAGAAAGCACCTGAAATAACATAATACAGTTAAGCAAAGTTATTGGAAATGACCTGTATAAACCTTGCCCAGGGTAATTTTTCAGAAGCTATATAAGCTATATATACAGCAAAGGTTTTATAATACATTTCCTCTGCTCTTGTTCTATTAGCACTTCTTTTCAAAAGTGGTATTATAGTGTATTACTGCTACAATATTGACTACTACTGATATAATAAGAACCATTCATTTTCTTTGGATAATTATACCATGTCCAGAATAAATATCAAACTTTCATTTTCAACTACTTATTACTATATTTTCCAGAAACTGACAATCCAAAAATATTGCTATTTCAGTGTATTTAATCAGGTATGAAGTTAAATTGAAATGAAAAGTAATCTATTAAAAATTTTATTTGTGGAATAATATCATTGAGTATTTCTTCACTTGTGGCTGAGAACACTGAAACACAATTAACAAAAGTGTTTGTCTACAAAATTTAGTTTCTTCATTCAATTTTACAATGGAGAGTTTACATGATTATACATGCATTACCACCGAGTTTTATAAAAATCTAGCCATTCACAATTTTGGCAACAAAGCCAACAAACAATTGCTTGCTTCCATTACACTTGTAAGAGGCAATTTGAGAAGATACTCCCCAGAAATTAAATTTTGTGGATAAACATTTTAGCTAATTGCATTATTGTTCTCAGAACACTGAAGGCAGCAGTAAGCCAAACCAAGCAATCCAATTTCTTTATTTCTTTTTCTTAAGCAATCAAATTCTCTTCCACTAACACATCTTTGGAATCAAGAAAAAAACTACATGTATTGTATATTGGATGGATAGGAAAGATATGGGGAAAAACCCTTTTATTTAAGTGTGTAATTTATAATGTTTTAAAGACGAAAAAGTTTGGTCCTCTTGGGCCAAGTAAGTTCTAAAGGTATATATTTCAAAGGCCTATGTAAAAGTTCAGTGATGGGAGTTTGCCATTGACCTTTCATCAGTGATCAGAGAGCACTGGTGTTTGGGAACAGTTCAAAGAATACCATAGCTATCAGTTCCAGTGATCCATTTCAGAATTTTTACCTGATTATTTTATTGTACCTTAATGTGTCTCTTACATTCCTGGGAGAGCTTATTCTTTAGAACAACAATACCTGTATAATTAGGTCCCTACTAAATATATAGTAATATAAAAAGGGTTCTCTTAGTATGTCCTTAAATTTCCTCTGAAGTTTCTTCATTCAATACTCTGTCACTCATGAAAATTATAGTCCCTCCAAAATAAATTATGCATTATTCTCTAATGAATAGCATGGTCTTACCATCACGATTCTCTTAGTGTGCCCGTTGTCATTCTCGTTCTCTGTTCTCCAGTAGTAAAATCCTTTTCATATGCTACCAATTCTGCAAAGCTTTCCCAATGCCTTTCATTCAGAATTAATTATTCCTTTTCCTCATGTTCTATCAGAGTACTTGGCATATTATCATACAGCTAGCTGTTTCTGTATCTCCACTTAGACCTCCACTTTTCTCCAGGAAAAGATAGCATTATTAATATTACCCCCAAACACACAGGCTTTATGTTTACCAGATACCCATATAATAGTTACTGAATAATTTCTTAAAAATAATTTAATGTTTTATTCTTCATTCCTCTTCAAGATTTATGATGACATTCCTTAGCATCTGAAAGATGTTACTTAATGAAGTAGTAGTTACTCTGCATTATTCAAATGTAACTAAAAGTGACATTTTTAATCATTTCCTCTACTTGTAAGCATATAAGCTTGAAATTGTTTTTAAAAATGCATACTCACTCTGAAAAAAATGTAGAATTTATATTGTTACTGATGTTAATATTTCTGGAAAAATTTAAAAATATAATTCTCAATAAAATCCGGCAATAAAAAGTGACAATATAAATTTATATTTTCCCATCAATTTGCTTAATTGACATCTAGAATTGTTTAAAATATTCAACACTTTGGAAAAACATTAGAGAAATTAATGATTCTATAATAGTCAAGCTTTCTGGATTATTTAGTGGATTCTTATCAAGCGCAAAAACTGCTTTTTAATTACATTTTTTAAGTTTCTAAAAATGTACATATCTTTGACTTCTGACAGAGTATATTAAACACACAAGCAAACTAACTTTTCCTTCTCAATGACCCAACATCACTACAGAATTGCAGCATCATTTTTTTTTTTTTTTAGAGCAAAAAGGTCCTTTATGAATAATCTAGTGCTGCCCTTACTAATTGGACAAATGAGAATACCACAATCCAGGGAGATTATATGATGTGCCCTGGTGTCACTACAAGTTAATGGCAAGACTAGGCCTAGAGTGAAGGTAACCTTATCTAAGGATCTTCCAAATAGGAACCACATTTGTAAATTGTAAATAACTTAGACGCTCTTAGATACAGAGAGATGCTTTGCTCTGACACATAAAGGAGCTAGCCTGCTATATTTACTAATTTTTGTGACAATTTTTAGTATTTATTAGGCTCCATCTGAATTATACAATGTCAGATTCATGTTTAGTTTTTAGTAGCTGTATTCTTTTATAATTTTGTGATTTTAAATTGTAAGGTCTTGTATACTGGATGACCAAATTTGTTAGCACATGTTTGTTAAATATTTTCTCACTGAAGGTCTTTTCTATGTAAAAATCACTTGACATGAGCTTTAGATAGAATAAAACAACTGAATATCGTATCTATTACAAAAAAACAGTTAAGTTGTAGTGTCTATGGTTAATTGCTTTGGTATCATATACTAGAGAAAATAAGAAACACTCATAGAAGTAGTAAAAAATGTCAAGGGAGAAAAAATTATAAAAGTAGCATTTTTCACTTGGATGATATAATTTTCCTCTCTGAATTAAAAGACCATTTTATAAAAGGAGATCTTGCCATAGTCAGGATATTGTTAAAAAAATGATCAAAACCCAGTATTTGAAGAAGATAAACGTTTCTGTATAGCACCAATCTATATAACAATGGCACCTTAAAGAGAAATAAAATAGAAACAGGAACAAATAAAGTAAGAGAAATAAAAGTTAGAAATAGTAAAAATGAATGTGCAGGCTTACCATATGACCCAGCAATCCCACACTTGGGTATTTAACCCACAGCGATGAACACTTATGAACACATGCACACAGACACACTGCATGCACATGAATGTTTTAACAGCTTTATTCATTATCACCCAGAGTTGGAAACAACTCACATGTTCAATAAGTGGATGAATAAAGGAACTGTGATACATCTATAAAATGGAACACTACTCAGCAATAAAAAAGGAATAAATTATTGATAAACTCAACAAGGATGAACATCAAAAGCATTATGCTCAAAGAAGTCCGTCTCAAAAGGCTACATATTCTACGATTTGTTTTTATGACATTCTGAAAAAACTAAAAATACAAGAATAGAGAAGAGGCAGTGGTTGCTAGGAGGCAGAGGCAGAGTTAGTATACAAAAGGGCAGCACAAGGGAATTTTTAGGTGTTTTGTATATCCTAATTGTGGTGACAATTACACAATTCTGTAAGGTCTTAAATTTCATAAAATTTTATAAAGAAAACAAAACATATGAACAAAAAAACTCAGCTTAGATATGGATAGAAAGAAAGGTAACAGTTATAGTTGCATGCATACACATATATTTGTTAAAATTCAAATATTTACAACGGATAATTTTAACTATCCTCTCAATTAAAAAAATCATAAACAAATCCCCCTCCTGCAAGAAAACAAAAAATCAATAGCTAATAATATACTGGTTTTTTGCTATGATACAAAATACCAATCTATAAATACAGCTCAGAACAGGTCTCACTATACTGAATATAGCATCCCCAATTCGGGAAGAAACAAGCAGTCTTTATTTGACCATCACAATATTTTTTCAATGCCGTGGCTTAGGGGCAGCAGTGAACAGTTTAAGATAAAAAAAGATCTGCTCAAAGACAAGGATACTGTTAGTTCAGGTTTTGCAACATAAGAAATAATGGAAATTTAACATCACAATGAGTATTGCTCATTTTATAATAAAAAATCTAATAATAAATATTTTAAAATGACTTTTAGCCATTTAAAAAATTTAGTCATTTTAAAACATAAGTTTTAACAAAAAGTTTTAGCGAGAAAAGCTATACACACCAAAAACTACTGATCAGTAATTGGTTGTGATTTTATTAATCTTTGGTAAAATTCTGCTAAAATGGATTTTATTTTTGTGTTAGTGAAAGAAAGTATTATGGTTGTTTTGTATATAATCCATTTGCTGTTCACTGCTGTATAACCCATTCTGCAGATTAAGTAGTAGCTGACAACTTTTGCTAAGCTCAACTGACTGGCAGCTATCATTCACATCCCAGACTTATCTTTATGCTGATTTCCAGAGGTCACCATTTATGCATGTAAATTCTGAAGGGCACTAACTATATACAGCTGACAGATTCTGACAGCTACTGTATCTCCAAGAATGGAATGAGCAGGAATGCCTGTCTGAATAATTAATGTGCTTTTACACTCTGCCCATGGCCAGTTTTTACATCATACACTTTATGACTGTGGTTTTGAAATTAAGTAGAAAAGGTAATTTCATAACAAACCAAAACTTTTCTTTAAAATTTCTATAAACAGAAGGGTAACAACGTGATACAATTAATGACCTTCAGTTGCAAGTGAAGTATTTGTAAAGATCACTCCCCTACCTAGAGATGATAATTAATATCTAGCTCTGGATGTACTTCTGTAAAAAATCGAACATTATTATTTTTGTAAAGATATTACATCATTACTTCTGTATAAAAAACAAACATACAAACAAAAAACTCTGCTCCCTACACAGCTCAGAAAATAGCATGACCACCAATAGGATTTTCAGTTTCAAACCTGAGCCAATCATCCTTGACTTCAACTTTTCTCTCATTAGTCAAATGCAATCAGTCACTAAGACCTGTCAATTTTACCTTCTAAATATTCTCAAATGTGTAACTACCACACTATCCCCACTGTTATTGCCTAAACTAGGTCTTCCTTATACCTCACCTGAGTTACTGGAAATATTTCCATATAATCCCCCTGCCTCTAATCATGCAGTCACCCAAACTGCTTTTCCAGAGTTATCTTTCTAATATACAAATCCATGAGCAAGGCCAGTGGTACAATATAAAATACACATAAAAATGGAAAATAAAGGATGCTGTAGAGAGGAAATATTTACAATATATGAATTAATGTAAAGGAGTAATAAAATTGTGTGTAACATGTTGATATACATTCTGGAGAGGGGGACAGAGGTTACTCCCAGACAGTTTCGATTTTAAGTAGGAATGCGCAAGGAAGACCACCATGAGAAGAGGATATGTGAAGTCTCCCATGTGAATAACTAGGGAGGCTGCAATTGGAAGTGACCAAGAAGGCTAAGCCTCTGAGACAGGGTGGCCTAGTGTGCTCTGTGGTCAACAACGAAGCCAGGGCAGCTGGGAAGTAGAGGAGGCTGAAGATGGAACAGGTCTCTGATTGCTGCACAGTGAAAAGAATGGATCAAGGAAAACAGTTAGGAGGGTGATATAATCAAGCAGGAAGGGATTGTGATTTGGACCAAGTAATCGGACAGAATATGCTGATCGATGTGCAATGTGTGAGAAATATAATTTAAGAATTAATCCAAGGATTTAGTACCTAAGGAATTGGATGAATGGCGCCATTAACCAAAACTTTTGTGAGAATGATGTTACTGTGTAGGCCTTATTATTGACAACTTTGGTGTGACCCTGTGTGCTTAAATACCGCAAAGAGGTCAGTTACTATGGAAAATATACCTTTCTCCAGCATATCTTTCCTTTTGAGGTTCAAAAAATTGGAGTGTATTTTACATTTACATAATGTGTAAGATATGCATAGTTCTAAATGCTACACGATAGATGATATTGTTAACCCCATTATACAGGTGAGGAAATTGAAGCATAAAGAGAATAAACAAAATGCCTTAGTTCATATATTGAGTCTATCCTCAACATTTGAGCTCATTTCCCCTCAGTTGTTTTTTGTATTTTATTATTAAAATAGAATCCAGAGGTTCCCAGGGCTGATAGTGGGGGAGGGATGGACTACAAAGAGGCATGAGGGAACTTCTGGGAGTGAAGGATATGTCCTGTATCTTGTTTTTTGTGGTATTTACACAACTTTATCAAAACAGAACTGCACATTAAGAAGAGTTTCCTATATGTAAAAACAGAATCAATAAACCTGCCATTAAAAAAAACCAGCAAAAATCATAAATTGACACATTGTAAACATACATATTTTGTCCAAAGGAAAAGTGAATTTCTCATACTACACAAGTTGTTCTAATACTTATATTTTGCAATGAAAGCAATGTTTTTCATATCATCTTCTTACAGTATTTACCAAGAAGTAGTACATTTTCATTCGTTGCCATGTAATTTTCCTCTTGTAATTTCAGCCATTTTTTTACCACGGCAGGAAGAGCTAGGCTTTCTTCAACTTTATTCCTCCCCTACAGGAAATCTCAAATAACGCTTCTAAAGATTTATCGTAAAGTTTAGTGAAAATTTGTAAATTGCTAAATTGAGCATGATTTTAAACACCGCTGGAAAAACCAGAGAGCGTTTACATTTTTATTCTAGATGTTATTACAAATCTTGCCATTAATGTTGCTGTGTACTATCACTAACTTACACCTCAAAACCAAATATATTCTTAGGACATGTTAGGATATAAGAGACAAATCCATATTTCACAGTCTTCTTGCTTATTTTACATTTTTGGCTATCTCCTTAATAAATCTGAGTACATTATCAATGTTTACCACATATAATGAAACTGAAAAATAATCTATAAGTAGAGAACATATTAGCTGCCATTTTTATTAATTGTTGATTTGGGCATTTATTAATAAAACAATCTTCATTTTGCCATTTTTATGTAAGACTACATAAAAGCAATTGTCTAAATGTGAGGACTACTGTAGTTAAAAAATGAACAATAATTTCGTAAATGCACTTAACCAAATACATATAACATTAGTACACTCAAGTACTCTTTAAACTGACCACCGCCATCAAAATCCAAATGGGACTTGACATCCACTAGGATGGCTATAATAAAAATGACAGACAATAACAACTTTTGGAAAGGATACAGAAAAATGGAATGACCATACACTTCTAGTGGGAATGTAGGCATTTTGGAAAACAGTTTGGAAGTTCGTCAAAAGGCTAAACATATAGCTACCATATGATCCAGGAATTTCACCCCAGGTATATATCCAAGAGCAATGAATATACATGCCTGCACAAATACATGTACATAAATCTCCAAAGGAACATTATCATAACAGCTAAAAAGTGAGAAAATGAATCAAGAACCCAAATGTCCATCAACTGATAAATGTATAAACAACATGTGATACATCTATATAATGGAATATTATTCAGCCATAAAAAGAAATGAAGTAATGATTCATGCTACAACAAGGGCGAAACCTGAAGACCTGCTAAGTGAAAAAGGCAGATACAAAAGGCCAAATATATGATTCCATTTATTTGGTAAATCCATTGCAACAGGAAGTATGTTACTGGTTGTCAGAGGGTGAGGTGAGGGGGGTAAATGGAAAGTAACTGCTAATTAATACAAAGTTTCTTTGGGGGATGGTAAAAATGTTCTGAAATTAGAGTGGTAATATTTGCACAACTTTGTGAGTACACTAAAAACCGCTGAATTGTACACTTCAAAGCCGTGAATGTATGGTATGTGCATTATATCTCAATTAAAATACAAGAAAACATACCCACTACACATGCAATATGGTAAAAACTCTTATGATTTCTCCAGAAACTTCATATTTGGGACCTGTAGCAGTCATTATAATAAATATTAAGCTTCAATTATTTCTTATATTTCTTTATGACAATAAATACGAGGAGACTTTCTGAAATTTTATTCCCACATCCCCATGGATACTTTTGAGCCCTCTGGAGCCATCTAGGCTAGAAAACTTAAGTGTTAGCACAGCAAACACAATGTTTCATGGGCTATCCCAAATCTATTTTACCCAATTCACCTCACAACACTGTCTACCACATATGCTATCCTTTGTCCACACTGCAAACAGCAGTCCTTCAATGGCCATCCCTTGCTCTTTTATGCACTCTTTTGCAAACTAGTGTGTAGGCTCAGAAAACATAACCTCACCTTCCCTGTCACAATTCCTCAGTATTTCAGAGCTTCTATGAAGGTTTCAGAGCCTTCAGCAAAAGTGAAACTGCTCCCACCTTCCTTCCTTTAACCTTTAAGTGGTTTGTCAAGGACTCTTTCAAAATGTGCACAATTATAAGAGGGGATATATAGCTCAGGGGTAGAGCATTTGACTGTAAAATGTGTACAATTATATCTATGGAGCTTCATCTATCCCACAAACTTTTAGTATCTCCAGAGCAAGCATATCTAAAACTGTCTGCATTAATTTTTTTTAAAAAAGAATGTTTGCATGGGGATGTTTTTGTTTATTTCACTAACATTAAATATCAAGTAAACCATTCATATTCAACTCAGTAGAAGAATACTTGGCAAAATTTAGTTGTTGCTGTATAAATAAGCTAATAGATACAAACAGAAGATTCAATCATACCCTTCAATCATTTCCTTCTACCCAGGAAAAGAGGAGTAATATTGTTTGCATATGTGAATGAAGGTGGAGAAAACACTGACAGAGAAATTACAGATGAAGGAGATTCAGTAGTATCTCTTCTGTAAAATAGGAATAATGCTAATGGTTTGCCTATACGAATGAATATGGAAAACGCTGACAAAGAAGTTAAGGCAAAAATACTTAAAAGATGAAGTATCAATGGAAAATGTAGTGCCTACAAGGGCAATTGCAATATTTTTATAGTTTGTAGTTACTCATTACTCTTAAAGCACAGACAAAAATACAGAATCTTTGAAAATAGAATGATAGTAATTTTTAGTATATATCAATCACTGTACATATCATATCAATTCAAAATTAAATGAACAAATCGTTCTGACACGAATAAGAAAGCTGATATTTTAAATTTTAGGCTTATAGTTGTAACAATTTACAATCTAAACTTTACAAAGTCACTTTACAGAAATTACTTTCAGTAACTTCAAGAAGGGAGGAAATTTCAATTTTACTGTTGACTGACACAAAGACCTGTTTTTCCTTCTAACATTTGCTGCGCAAGATGAAAATATGTATATCGTTCTAAGGTTTTACTCCTTGAAATGTTTTATACTGTACTCCATAAATATATTTGTGATAAAAACAATTTTTGAAAATAATTTGCATAATATTAAATATCTTGCCAACATAAAATAAACATATTTTATTTCCTAATAGTCATATTTACCAATATGGATATGTGACTCAGCACAAATGGAATGAATTAAAAATGACTTTAGTACCCTGTGTTGGTACTAAATTGAAAAAAAATAACTCAGTATGGTTTTTCCACATTAGTTAAGAAAGTAACATAACATATGCGCCTTTCCAAAAATGTAGAGAGCTACTAAAACTATTTTTAGCACATTTATTTTTAATATAGCTGGAGTGTATTTCCTCATAACTGCAAATATTTTGAATTATATCATTTATAATCTATTCACAAACATACCAATTTACTTTCCAAAAAGGTATAAGTAGTATTTATTTTCCAAAAATATACAAAATTCCATTTTAGTAACCGATTACAATATACTAAATTTTCAATGTGATAAAGAGTCATAAAAGTATGTACTACTTTGAATATAAATATTTAAATAAATTTTGAAATAACATGATTGGCAACAATAATCTACTGATTACCTTAATTTGCTCTTCAATTGCTAAAAATCCATGATTTTTTTTTCCGATTAACCGAATTAAACATTTCTGGAAAAAAAGAAAGAAAAGATTTAATTAGATGAGAAAAAACTGTATTTTATTTCATGGCTATAGTTGTAGAACTATCTGAGTATTTTTTTCTTCGCCAAGTCTGTATTTTCCCACAAAATCCTTGGGCTATGGCAGCAGGTATGGTATAAAGAAGAAATTCAGAATACATCTGACACATCTTTCTGCATCTTCTAATTTACTATAATGTTCTGTTGGAAAGTTCATCAATTTGGTAGATACGAAATTTAAATATTTTTCTAATTAAAAGAATACGTTAGTTTTTAATATAAATTCTACAATTTCTAAGAAATTTCTTGGTTTCTGGCAAGAGGCACTCTAGCTAAGATACTGGGTTGTATCTAATCACTTTTATCATTAGATAACTACTGTAGAAAAAAAAATTTGAGAAACACCTTAATATATCTTACTACATAATCATACTTAATCGCACATTCACACAAATATACACACATACACACTACACTATGTATATTTATGTATACATATACAAAGACTGATCAAAATAATCTATATAAATTTGGATTTAAAAAAATTAGAAAGGAATAAACAAAAATATAAGAATTTACTTAAATGATAAATGTATAAGGGTATTTTGGTCTTCATTTTCTTTAAATCACCATAGTACTTTTCTATTTCTTTTATTGTTAAACTAATAATCAACATGCTAGACTTCTTATTTCCCCACAACAGTACTGTCCTTAAAGTATTTTCTTTGGAATTTCAGTGTTTTCTAAGCGTTCTTCTACTGTTTATACTGATTTTTGAACTTTCTAATGAGTCTATTTAAGAGCTTTACACAAGCATCAGTTGTATTATTATATTTAGCATTTATTATAGTATTTATGTTATTAGTGTTACGCTATTAGGAGGTTTAGTAAGTACGAATATATATGTGCCAAACAGTGACAAAATCTATTATTTATTCTAAAATGATGTCCTTAAATGGATAATAAATTAGATATGGGGCAAAAAGTCAGTTACTTAAAATAAAACTGAGTTCTCCTTTACAAAATCACCACTGATCAAAATCAGATATACTATTTTGTAACATGATGTGAAACCAAATTAGTGTAAACTATTCACTAATAAAAAGCATTATATTTTGTTTGGGGATTTAAAAGTATTGAAGCAATGGAACTCAGTTATTTTTTTCAAGTCAGTTTCCACCCACATTTGGCCAATTAGTGAGGTTTTATACCACAAACACAATCAAAATCCAATTTTAATGGCACACTCAACTGCTTGGACAGGCAACTGAAAACAATTTTTAATAAACTGCTTTAATTTTCCTGTACAACCACTCTTTCAACAAATCAAGAATGTTCTTTCAATAATTATTGGCTGTTTACATAGGTTTCTTTTTCACCTGGTGTTTGAAGAACTGGTATATCCTGTCTTGCAAATGTTCTGTGTATCTGAACGATTATGGGTAATGACAGCACAGGCTTGCCTACAAGTATCAGTACCCTTTAGATCTTTTTTCTTCCATCTGGGAAATACATTCTAACATCCAAGCATGACTAATTCCACCAAGTTTTCCCCATACCACCAAACCCATTCCACCCCAGGCAAAACCAATTATATCTTCTCTCTTATGTTCCCATACCTCTCTGTAAATTTCTCTACTTTGCTGACCCCTACACTGAAACTGAATTGCTTAAGAATAGAGGCTGTGACTTCTTTAATTTCTATCACCCCCTCCCTAAAGTATCAAGCACCTAACAGGCCTCCAAAATGTTGAGCAGGTAAATACAACATTTACCATTTTTTAAATTAAAAAAAATTAAAACATTTATTGGAAGCTGTATTGGCCTCACGTAAATGGAGACCAAAAAATGCAACATTTTATGTGTCTGAATTTGCTTATATTGCTACCTTTATAAGTTCTTTTTCTTTTTGTAGATAAGAACAGAGAATCTGCAATTTACACTTTGGCTATTCAACATCTCAGTGCTTCACTCAATTACAGCCTCTTAAGGCACTTGAGAGTCAACAGACAACTCAGACCAAGGACAAGCTCACACAGAGCCACTTAGCCTGCTAATGAGAAGGCAGCCAGGTGAGAGGGAAAACACAAGAAAGGAAGAAGGGAGCGCGGAAGGGTGAAGGGAATAGAAAAGAAAACTGGGAAGGGCAGGGAAGGGTATTGTGTCAAATGATACTGTTCTATCAGAATAAAATAATAAGGCCAAATTTCTCTGCTAATTAGTAAACTTGATCTAAAGGGACTTTTTAAAGGAGCTACTAGAAATATTTTTAAGCAATGTGACTACTTGGAAGGAAAGCTCTAATGGAATACATAAAAATGTGGTGTGTTTTGGAGGAAAATGAATGCATATAAATATATGTTCATATTTTCATTACTTTATAGTTCCATATGGTTCAAAAGTGACATAAAAAGCAATGCACTGGAAATTATTAAAATTCACTCTAGGTCTTAGAAATTAGCTGGAAATACTTTGGGTATCAGCACTAGATTGTTTTAATTAAAACTTAATTTACACTTTACATCAAACCTTATAAAGCCATCACATAGATAAGATAAGATATCAAAGGCAGAAAATAGTAAAGTTCAATTCACCAATTAAAACAAAAAACAGGAATACATAATAAATATGAATGTTCAAGGTCAATTTTGTAATCCTGAGATAAGCAAGTTTAAAAAATAGAGCAACTTCATTCATTCATTATACATTCACTCAGCGCCAGGCAGTACTCTAGGTAGTATGGATTCAAGAGTGAAAGGAACCGATAAAAATATCACTCACAGTGCTTATATATCTACATTCCAATTGTGGAACAGTAAGAGAGAAAGAGAATGTGTGTGCCTGTGTCTATACATATACATACATTATTTATAAAATATATTACTATATTATTACACATGTATAGTATACATGTATATATAATATACGTATATTTTATAATTATGTATAAAATTCTTAATTTGTAGCAGGTACTGTTTAAACACTTTATATTCCCATTTAACCTCTAAAAAAAAATTCTCTGAGGTCGGTATGGATATTATCAACTATATTTTATACACAAATATGTTAAGACACTAGTTAGCAAAGCCAGAATTTGAATGCAAGAGGTGCAAACTCAGTCTACACCCTCGATCTTCTGAAGTAACATTATACTGATTATTCCTTCCCGTGTTTGTAAATGAAATGTTTATAATGAAAAATAGAAAACAAGCTTCCTTAAATCAATTTTTTCAGAAAATAATCAAGTAAGAATTTCATGACACTGATTCATGTCAGAAGATACCTTCACATTTTTATATTTAAATGAGATTCCAGGAAATCTCAGTAAAAATTAATGTGGAATTAACATGAAAAGATATTTTACTTTCTCAGCCCAGTGACATCAATTCCAAAATTATGTGACATCACCTACTGAACTGTCCAGTAAGGGTTCATGAGGCAATGAAGAAGTGACATGAACAAACACATTTAAAATATCATGCTATTATCAGTTAATAGATGGTTTACAGCCTAAAATGACAGCGATATGTTTTAAAAGGTCAGTAACAAATGAGATAAAAATCAATACAGTGAGTTAGAAAATTTTTATAAGGCAATATTTTTTTTATCTATAAGAGTTAGTCCTTAAATGATTTTTAGAACTAGCTGAATAGTTAAATATTAGGTACTATAACTTCACTACCTGTAAACAGAAGTATATAGCCTTCATATCTATCATTTCTAATTGTTTGCAAGTTAAATACGAAAATGCAAGACAATGATCTGAAAGTAGACATTCTGACTACAGTTATGATATTCCACCTCCATATCTTCAACTAGGCCTTCAAATGTTATCTCTTTACTCATGATGCTCAAATTCTTTTTCCAACTGCCGCCCCTTCAGTTCTCAATCTACTAGTCTATGGGTTATTTTCAAACACCTTCTACTTTCATTCTTTTTGGATGACTACCATCTTATGCCACCATAGGATTCTCTCTACAGTCTTTAGATTTGTTGTTTTCATCTCTACTTCTAATGTCATAACCCTCACCACCATGTGAAGTAGGCAGGGAAGGAATTTGCCCCTATTTTACAACTTAAAAAGCTGTACCTCAGAGATTACCATGATTATCGAATAATATTGTCAAGGCCATAGTCCAAGACAATTTATTCTTAGTTTGACCACCTGTCACTAATCATGTCACCACTGGTCCCCACATTTTAAGAGCACTTCAGTATTCTTAGATCACCATTCTAGGCCCTATCAAATCTACCTTGCAAATGGTTCCCAGAATAATCTAAGACTTAATTTTTCTCATGATGGTTTTCTGCTTAACAATCCATAAAAGCACCATACTGCTTTCCATAGAGTCTGATTTTCAAGACTCCCAAAGGAATGAATACATTCTTTTGTATTAATATCACAAACATTTTTCCACACTCCTCTACTCCATCAAATAGAATATCCACATCAGCCATTCCTAAAGGTTACTGACTGGCTGCTCAGACAAGATTAACAAGACAAAGTGGCTTGTTAACTTGATCCCCTATACCAAGAATGCTCTCTGTACTCCTTCACTTTTATTCAAAGCTTTAAATACTATGCTGAAGTCTCATTCTACTCCAAAATTAGCCTCAACTATTTTTGCACAAACTCACCCCTGAACTCTTGGTGCACTTTAATTCAGTTGTATCAAGTTTAGTCTTAAATGCACCCATATTTCCCACATGTACTAGCTTATGGGCCCCAAAAGAGTGTAATCCATTGTACAAAGGAAAGTATCTGGAGGTGGAACTTCGCAAATGGCTGAGTAAGCCTGGCAAATATTCTATCCAAAATCAAAGATAAAATTGGACAAAACTGCCGAAAACAACAGTTTCAGGACTATGGTAATCAACCAGTCATACAAAAAATTAAGAAGTGTTTATTCAAGAAAAACTACCAAACTTCTAGTAAGAACAATGGGGGTCTGGAATTTTGTGAATTCTCCCACCTCTTCCATCCCCGACCACATTTGATGTTAGATCATAAAACAAATCTCAGTAAATATAAAAGGATTAAAATCATACAAAGTGTGTTGTCTAACCAAAACAGAATTAAATTGGAAAGAAAAAAAAGAAATTTTGAAAATCTTTAAATATTTGCAATTTTTAACATTTCTATATGTCCCATGAGTTAAAAAACAAATCACAAGAAAAATTAGAAAACATTTTGACCTAAGACAAAAAGCACAACATATCAAAAATTTATGGGATTCAGCGAAAGCGGTGCTTAACGACAAATTTATAGTTTTAAATGCCTGTATTAGAAAAGCAGAAAGATCTTAAATCAATAATCAAAGATTCCACCTTAAGCAAAGAGAAAGAAGAGAAAGCAAAATGCAAAATAAGGAAAATGAAGGGAATAAAGGAAAAGAAGTCTAAAGTTTACCAGGAGACCAATATTAAAATGATTACTCATAATTTAAAATCCCACTATTTTATGCCATAAAAAATCCCTTATCTTCCCTATCCATTAGTATTTTCATTTTTAATATGACGATTAGATGAAATCACTCATAAGCTTCCTCCCCACTGAAAAAATGTAATTGTTCTTTTTTGGAATAGCCAAGAGATCTATAAAGGAAATAAAAAATTTACAATACACAGGCAGCTCATAGTTCATTATTAGAGGAAAAGGACTGCAGAAAATTCAGAGTAAACCTCAAAGCTTAATCAATACAATTGGATACTATAGTATCCAATATAGTTGGATACTATAGTATCCAACAATTTTATTTACAAAAGGCTCAACTTCCTACACTTTGTTTAAATATATATCAAAATAAGTTATGATTAATGCAAGAAAGAGAAGAAATGTATTGTGGTGACAGCCAGTTTGCACGTCTGCATACATAGGATAGGAGATAGGATGCCATAGGAGACCACACCATACCACAGGATATGATAGAGAAGGCAAAGGCAAGGGAAGGGATGAGAAGAACTCTTATTCAGGTGTCTTCTATATACCCAGTCACTGTGTAATACATAGGAATAGGGCCATGTAAACACACAGGGTTCTTGCCTCAAAGAGAAGAGGTTTTGTTTTTTAAAATCAAAACCAAGGATCAAGTCTTTCCAATTACACAGATACTGTTTCTATCCCCACAGACGCATTAATGCCTTCATTCATCAGAAGTCTATGCTTATGTAGCACCAAAATTCATCTCAGCAATGCCCTACTTAGCTAGGGCATTACTTGAATGTAATTCCTCCAAGGGTCTGTTTCTGCTGTCCTCTTGCAGCCTTGATAAAGATACTAAAAGGCAAAGAATTATTCTTTCTCAAGTATCAGGAAAGTTACCCAAAGCTTTCATAGCTACAAGCACCTCCATCTTAGAGTGTGGTGGAGGACTGACACACAGATGCATCAGTTTATTCCTGGTATCTAAGGAACTATGTACCTCTTTGTCCTATGGCATAATTAAAAAAAAAGACAAGACCTGCTCTGAATAATTCACTCTCAGAAAGAATTCTAGCATGCTACTGAATATACGAAAATGAAAACTTTCCTACGATGAGAGAAAAGATGGTAAAAATATACAGCAGATGTGACTGATGAAGGCTAGAACAGATACCTAGGAAAGGATTCAGTTCATGAAGGAAATTTCGTAAGAGCAAGATGGATTAATGGCTAGGGGCAGAGGGTTTCCTGCTCTCCTTTTAACACTTCTGCATTACAGAGGTAGTCAGCAGCTCCTGTCTGTAACTCTAAGACGACTTGGTGGGCTTCCAGGAAGATATTTGCTCAGCAATGTCTGCTCTTTCCTTTTCTACTTGCATAGCTTTCAAATTGCCAACATGAAAAACAATCATTTAATTTACCCTGTGTTTTTACCCCTCAAAAATGGCTATGTTATGATTATAATTTTCATGACATACAATATTTGCACACTAATCATGGTTTCCAAGTTCAGAATAATGGGAATTATTGAGTTTCTTTCATTTATATTAATGTGCCTATTCTCTGTACTTTTAAACCATCATTTTCTAGAACACACTAAAATCTACCCTGCAATTTATATCATGAAAGAATAACTGTTAAATAGTACATACATCTAGATATCCTATGACAAAATAGTGCAAAACAATTAAACAGTTTGTTTTGTAAGTAATGAAAAAATAATTTAGTATTTAAGTATTTAAGTTTTAGTAAGAAGGGGATTATAGAGGTCAATGTTCATTTATTTCAACTTCAGTAGGAATATCATAAATTTTTGATAATATGTATTTTCAAAATACAGAGGAGTCAAGTCAGGAAGAAAACTTTGGTCTCAGAATTCCTGTTAAAATTGGAAACTATAATTCATAAAGCATAGAGAATTAATTTCCAAAATACACCACAACTAAGTGACAGTGATTGCTATTGCTTCTTCAAATATGCATTTTAAAGCTCATATTAGTATTCTTTTTTTCTAAGATGAATACACAAAAAAAATGTACAATCACCTTGTTCTTTATAATAGACACATTTTTGAAAGGTTACATATGAATTAACTCACTTAGAATGTATTGGAGATATTCACTATTTATACGCTCTCTACACTAAATTATTTTGAAATGCAATGCAAAATAATCAGCTTTCACTATATTATTTAAGCAACATACAATCACTCTATCTCCTTTCCTTTCATACCAGCCAAATGGGCATACCAAAATCTAACCTGAAACATGAGCGCTAGATCAGTGTAAATCAGACTAGCTTAGGAGTACACTTGCTGATTCATATGGGAATTATCTCAGAGTTATGGATGCAGAAAATCTTGTCTGTTTTATGTCCAAAATTTGGTTAAGAAATTTTTTAAATGCATTCAAGCAGAAATGCTCCAATATGAAAAGATCCTTTTCTTTAAACATTTATTATCCTGTCTTTTATTATCAGGTTTCTAGTTTACAAAATTGTACTTTCCCTTCATGGTAAATTTACATTAAAAATTTTTAATCTCAAACTATTACATACAGAGGAAAACAGCCTAAGAACAAGTTATCATGCAAATGCATGCTACCAAATACTTTCTAAAGACTCATGATTGGATTTTAAGTTATTGAATTTTTGTATACTTATGCAGTTGCTGAATGTCAGTTCTGGAAAGATGATTTTTATCTCCCATGTCTATAAGGCCATATTGTCAGGTGATATGAATCCCAGGGAAAATCCGATATGCCAGAATCCTTACTGTTTTACTAAAGATGAGAACCTAGCATCTAATGAAGTGTCCTCAGAGGTTTAAAGTAGTTTAGATTGCCAAGCCAGACACTGAATCTCAGATGAACTTTTTCCAAAAATCTTCATTCCTCAGGTCATTAAAAAAATCAATAAATGTATTCTAACTAAAGTTTAAAAAGCTTCTGAGAAATGACCTCTGCCAAAGCATTTTGGAAATGTTCCAACTGTGCAGGGGGCAGGGTGTGGGATCAAAAAGCCTAAGAAGGAAATAAAGAAACGCTTCTGCATAAGTGAAAAAAAATCTGGCTGGAGGGCTAAAAGGGATTAACTTACATATCAAATATCAGATTTCCATTGCATTGCCACTCTGCTTTTTTTCTGTCCCATTCCCACATTGCCTGTAGCTCACTGCATAAAGCTTTATTTCTCAGTCTAAGATTTCAAGCAGAAAATCTTCAGTACTGAGGTCTTTAAAATGGTGTGCTTTATGTTCCACAGGAATAGTCCCTTATCTGAGACTCCAACATCTGGAAATTAGACCAATGTAACTTACAGTCCTGAATCAGGAAACATGTTTTTTTTTTTTTTTTTTTCCAAAAAAAAAAAGTCACACCGCACTAAAACTCAATGAACTCAACTCAGAGGCCGGCCTTCAATCAAGACTTAGTTATTCTTTCTTTCCTATACAGAGTTCTAGCCAACAGAAATCACAAGAAGCAAAAGTAAAATATTGACGGTCTAATAACCACCTCAAATACCTAAAGCTCTGATGAAAACAGAAATCAACCTAGAAATAACTTTAGAAATGGTTTTATTATTCAAACAGGCAAACATCTGCAATTTAGGCACTTTAATAGACTGGATGCTTGCCTCAATTTTTCAGAAATTTTTTTCTACCCAAAGAACTCCCCTGCCAAAACGCACCCATACACAAACAAGATCCTACACAACTGAAGTTTTACTCATGCATGATTCAAACTAGTGAAATAAATTATTTCAAATTATACTGCTATTATTTAAAACCTAACACCCTTGATAAAGTTTAAAGGATATGTGTATGTGTATTTTACCCTCCCTTCCTGAGGACATTAAAGTATTTCTATTTTACATCTATATATTATAAAAATAAAAAAAGAGTGTATGAATCCATTTTAAGGTCTTTAGATATCACATACCCCATTGGGGGAAATTCGTATCACCCATTCCAAACAATATTCACTAGAATGTTTTTAACCAGTTGACTTTTCGGAGGAAAAACTATGTATCCACCACATAATTTTTTTGAAAAAATGAATGTGGCCTACAGCTAGCAACGAATTCTTCAAAAGTAAAAAAAACAAACAAACACACAAAAAAATATTAAACTGAAATGGTATTTTTCAAAACAAAGTCAAAGAACAAAAAACTATGGAAATAATTTATCAAAATTAAAATATTGGTTTTTTTTAATTTACTTGATACTGAATCTAATTTTCCATGGTTACTGAATATAATAAATTTATTTTAAAGTATGTATTTAGGAGATATAAAGAAGATACTAATAACTAAAATAATTTTTTTGTTTTTTTTCCTACTTTTTTCCTTAACAATTAAATTCTCAAATTAATATAGGATAAAACATACAAAAATAATTTTACCTATACCTATGAATGAAAAAGTGCTATATGTCTTATTACTTCAAGATAGTACTTAAAATTAAATAACCACGCTTCATAGAAAAGTCATGCATCTATCTTCTCTTACATGAATATTATATGCTTATTATAACTATAAAAAATAGCATGATATGGTTATTATAGTCAAAACTCAAGATCAAAGATTATTTCTGGAACAGCAACAGAATAGCCTATAAAAAGTTGGCTGAAATCACTTTGTTTACCACTCAAATCTGCTTTTATTTTTTCATGCTTGGGAAAATTTCTAATAGGCAACACTTTTAAATACTATTAACATTTCAATTTGTCACTTTAACCTTTATTTCTATTAAAATGGGTGACAATTTAAATTACATAAAAAGCAAGCCCATTTATATATTTAGATTTCAAGTACGAAAATTGTTTATAATCATTTTAATTCAATAATCAATCCAAACAACAAAGAATGAGCCACAGTAAACCTAAAGCTGGATTACCTAACTGAGCTACAAAACTGAGCATAAACATTCCTACTCCTAGGATATTCACAGCCAATTGTGCAAATTCTGAACAGTGCACAGGAGTCTTTGCTTGGAAATAATTATCAGCATTAAGAATATGAACAATATTAATAAAAATAACAAAATAACAAAAAGTTTATAAGGTCAACAGCCTTAATCAAAGCACAATTTAGATCACCATCCAAACTGTGTTAATAAGCACAATGGAGTACACAAAGGCAAATTTATTGAAAATATTACCTAAATATTAAATAGCTAATAAAAATAAAAAATCTATCTCTCCATCATTGGAGTCAAAGACAGTCAGATGCAAGTTGATCCAATTAAGCCAATTTAGGATACACAACTACTTAAAAGCCTAAGCTATATACTAAGTGGTGAAGGCAAAATGGATGGAGTCCAAATCCACTTTATTTGCTTAGATGCTATTTATTGTGGCTATATTTTATTATACAGTAGTAAAAAATTACAAGGCAACATCCTGTTATTTCCCACTGGGAAAAATGATACAGATGCGCTATTAAAGCTCAGTGCAGGCATCATCAGCATGCTAGGCTACCTTCCACTTGTGCCTTATAATATGTCAATAGACATTGATGTTTATGCGGCTGATGGTAAAGCTGGCCAAATTATTGCCACTTAAATGTTCCATAAAATTGTGGCTTTATAGAAACCTAGAACCTTTTCAGCATCTCTAGTGACTACCCATTATACATACTGGAAAAAGAAGAGTTGTTTTAAAATAAAGAAACATTACCATTATCTCCTGTTTACCATTATCTCCTGTTTAAAAAAATAATCTATAAACACTTTAATTTTTTCCCAAAAATGTTACTATTTTCAAGGAAGGTAGTTAGCATATCATCAAATACCTAAACATCTATCTTTGCCAAAAAATTTTAGATCAATTGTAAACCTTTGTTTACCAATAAGTCACTTGTGGAAAAATTCTGCTTCACAACAGATTTGAGATTATAGCTTCTCTAAACCCTCTAAATATATCTTTCCTCCTTTGATCATTCATTATGCTCATCAATTTATACTCACTGTGTGTTAAAAATGTTGCAAGTATTATGTAGAATTCTAACTATACTCACTTTTTCTGTTATTTTAGAGAGAGAGAGAGTAGATAAGGAAAACTAGCTTTTCAGTTACGTTTTAGGCAGGAAAATATTCTGCTACAAAGCTCCAGGTGTCCCAGAAATTGCTATTAGTTTCGAAGCAGAAGAAACTTTAGATTTGCTAAAGCTGAGGCTACCTGATCTCAACAGCACCACGGCAAACTACACCTGGACCACCTGGAAATGTACAGTGAGACACTAGGGCAGACACATTTCCCTTGCCTCCAATACATGGATGATGTGTAATTCCTTTTGAGATAGTTTAGCCCAAATGCTCTTCAATACCAAGTAGACTCTGTTTGCTTGAGGGTATCCTCTATGTGCTTTTTGCATTTCCCAAAGTATTGGTCCCCTCAGCAGTCTTAAAAAAGCTAAAGAAAACCAGATTATACGTTTTAGAATCATCGATTGAACTTCTGAGTGTTGAATGGTATTGAATTTTTTTTTTTTAAACATGGTGACTGCAAAGTCAAGTAAAGGCAATAGGAACAGTTTCACTGTTTTTTCTCTTCCTATTTAGAGAACCAACTTAGAGAACCAAAAGGATTCCTAGGCAGTATACGTTTGCATGATAATCAGAATGTCACAACTTTCATTCTATGGGTTGGGCATAATGACATGAGCCTACAATACTCATTTTATCTTCCATTCCCTTTACCAGATAAGCATATTTTGTGGGCCATTTGTAGAATATCCTTATATATGCTGAAAGTTCCCTCTAGAAATTCACGGTAAGGTTAAGGAAAGTTTGTCCAAATTGTTAGAACTGCTCTAAAAACGTGAGTGCAGAATTATTATTACACCTATTACAATACCATATACAACACAGACATCCAAAACTTGATAATGACATTAAGATAAGGGTACTATTGAAAAGAAAGGACTGCCACAAGCTATTATTATTATTAACCATTGCCATTATTACCGAATTATGGTGACTGCCCTTGTTTCTCACACGCTCGGCCCTCATCTCCAACTCCAACTGTTTATACATCTCTCACTCCATTATAAATGGTGACCCACATTCAGAATGTCCTTATCTGATTCTCCACCCATGTTAACGGTTTCACTTACTTATTCATTCATTCATCCTATAACATTTATTCTAAACATACTGTTCTCTGGACACCACAGTATTTTGTGTGCAATACAAAATAAACAATAAAAGACCCTGATTTCTAAGAAGCTTAATGCCTTGTGGTGAAAAGTTGTGCAAATAAATATTTGTTTTAAATGAGGTAAATGTTTTGTTCAAAAGAAAAACAACTGAAAGCAGTAAAGAAGTACAGTAGGTTTTTAAGGAAGACAAACCAAATCTTCGATATAGCAATACTATTATTTTTATAAATCATAACATAATATCTTGCCTTGTATACTAAAATTTCATGTTTCATTTATCATCCACCATATGATAATTCCATAGAGGACAGGACGTATCATTTATTGAGTGACAACAGCTCTCAATTATTTATCACATTTCACATAATATATGTATGCAATAATAGTCAACAACCCATCAAGTTTGTGCTCTACACCCTGCTGCGTAATTAAAAATTCTGTCACACTAACTGTATGGACTTAAATTACATAAACTCTTTATGACTCAATTTATTCATCTGTAAAGTCTGAACTATGAGCTAATTTAAAATGTTATTGAGAAGATTAAGAGAAGTAACCCATGTAAAACACCCAGAACTATCTCTAGCACGTAACTGGCACAAAACATTTTTAGCTATTAAGGTCCTAAGCACTACAAGTGATGTTTTACATGCCTATATATTTTTTAAATACTAACTTATAAAGTAAGTGACATTGCCACCATGTAACAGATTATGAATCCACATTGCAGTTAAAATTGTCTCAACATGAGAGAATTACTAAACGCCAGAGACACAGGACAACATATATCTACATTATTGAAAAAGGAAAAAAAATGAACGTGTTTATATTATGTTTACAACTATAGCCATTCCAAAAGAGACGAGTACCACTACCAGATAAAAATATGGCAGAGTAAAAAAAGAGGAAAATTTTTCAAACATAAAAATTCCTAAAAAGCCAAATATTACCAGCTTTTAATTTAATTGGTTAGAGCTTTAGAAGGAAAGACAATGATTAACAACTGAAACATAAAATACTACTCACAGGAGCAGGAAGGTAGGACACCTCTAAGTGCACCATGGGCTTATCACAATAATCTCTTCTGTAACCAGAGTTAGGACAAATGCTATTCATACCAATAAATTGCTTAAATCGAGAAACTGCCAGTATCAGAGGCCATTCAATATAGAGTTCTAAAAGAAATATTTCAAATTCCTCAAGCTAGACAGTTGTATCAATAATATAGAATTTAAACCAAGTAAAAGGCAGTTAAGGGCTGGCTACTCATAGGACACTGATGTCACTATGCTATGCTTTGAGTCAAAATATAGGAGGATGAGATTTTTGTTGATAAATGGCTGTACAAAGCTTTGAAAAATATACATGAGCAATACACATGGACATATATTACAGCACAGGTGATAATTTTTTCATATATATATATATATATATATACACAAAGTTGACCCTTAACAGGTTTGAACTGCGTATGTCCACTTCTATGAGGATTTTCTTCCGCCTCTGCCACGCCTAAGACAGCAAGACCAACCCCCCTCTTCCTCAGTCAACTCAACATGAAGACAAGGATGAAGACCTCTATCATGATCCATTTTCAGTTAATAGTAAATACATTTTCTCTTTCATGATTTTCCTAACATTTTCTTTTCTCCAGCTTAATGAATACACTATATAATACATATAACATGCAAAATATATGTTTTCAAGGGTCAACTGTACATATGTAATTCTCAAATATATGCTTGCATCACAAAATTCTTTCTCAAAGGACTTTTATGCTATAGCTCAAAGTTAATTTCATAACTCCTTTGTTTCTAGATATTTTTATTCGATTTTATGATTATTTATTTATGCTTATTAAAAACCACTAAACTATGGTATTCTTAACATTTTAAACACTTTTTTCTAATTTTACCTGACCAAAGTCTATCATCGTTTTTGGTATCTCCTATTTTGCTTTCTGTCAATTCATGTTTATTGCTTTCAGAATATTTGATATAAAATACAGATAAATTCAGAATAAAATTAGCCAGCTTTACTGTGTGCTAGACACTGATCTAAGCCTTTTGCATGCAGTGACTCATCTAATCTCCACAACATCATGAGAGTGGGTATCATTATCGCCCTCACTTTACCATGTAGCTATGAAGTTCTGGAAATAAATTAGTATGTGGCAGAGTCTGGACTAGAAATTAAGTCCATGTAAACACAAAGCCCATGCTCTTCACTACTTCACTTTACTCGCTAATTTATTTGACTAGGGTAGTATCATTCATATACATCAAAGCTCAAGTCAAAAGCAAGAGGCTTTTTACGATCATGCAGTCTTAGTCAAAATGAGGATTCCCTCTCATCTCATCCCATGTTGCTGTTCTTCTGATGGCTCACATTACATGCTAGGTGCTGTTTTCTAAACATAGATCACTGCACATGTGATATTGTTAGTATCCCCACTTTCTGAATATAGGACATGAGGGCCAAAGACATTTCGAAAGTCCCAGGAAATCACAGGGCTGGTAAAGGATTCAAACCCACGGAAGCGTGCTTCTTATAACACGCAAGTCACACGGCATTCTATTACTTGTTGGAAAGAACCATTCAGGGGAGAAGCAGAGGGTTTAGAATGAGCCACAAGCCCTCCTGACTACGTCTCCTTACTTCTTAGATGTATAGCTTTTGGTGGGCTGCATTATCTTCTAGCCTCAGTTTCTTCACTGGTAATACAAATATAAAAATGGTATCACCTCACAGTATTCTTTTGAATATAAATGAGATAATACAAACATATGTTTAGAGAATTGGATACATAAATTTTAGTTGCCATTATTATTGCTGTTTCTATGACACTGTCATCCTTTAGGGGAGGGCTATTTTAAAGTACACCATACACTACAGAAAAATGTTGCATCTCTAGTACATACAGTATATGACAAATAAATGTTCAATAAATGTCTGAAGCATTTTATCCTTCAGTATTTGTTATTGTAAAAAGCCCATTGAAAAATGTTGTATCCAGAAGGTATGTTTCTACATCTAACACCCAAATCCTTCTCAGAGTTTAGTTTATAGAACCATTCCAGGAAAATGATTCTCTTTTTAAAAACAATACTATGAAAGATAAGAAGAAAAAAATTCTATTAAGTAATACATCCTGATGTTTAACGAATCTAACTTGTAGGAAAGTTTTACAGTTTGAGCCAAAGACCATTGAATTTCCTTTGTTCTGTTTTTGGTGCCTATTGAAACTATTTAGCTGATGCCCTCTGTCATACACATAAAGCTTGTCATTTTTCTTCTTAAGGCCAAATAATGTCCATTTCTTTAGAATTTTTTTATGTATCATCTTTCTAATGATTTTGGTCACTTTCAAGACTCTTACCCTCTAACAAATAGCTCCTTTTACATTGGTTTGATTATTATAAACTACAGTCAGAGTTACCTTGGAAATACTTAAAATCCTTAAGACCACACATGAAATTATCTCGCTCCAATGCCCACCTCAAACATAGATTATTTTCTTGTGAGATCCCTCTCAGGAATCTGAGTGTCCAAAAAGCAAGAAGCATAGATTTTCTTGAATGAGAGAAAGAAACACCCTCATTCCTATGCCTCTCTCCCACTGATAGGCAGGTAGAGGTAGGTAATTTAGCAGACATTTTCTTCCATAGAAATGCAATTCATATGAAATAACAGTTGAGAAACCAATACTACAGAAAAAACTAATCAGTACTATATGTAATACTATATGTAACAATAAAATCAATAACATCATCATAATACTACTTACTATGAGCTGAATAAGTACTAAGTGATTTAAAATTCATTCATTCAATGAATAATTAATTCAACGACTTGACGGAGCTGCTTCTACGTGCGAGGCATTTTCTTTCTAGGTACTGGGAATAAAGCAATGAACAAATATCCCTAACTTCATGGAGGTTAGAGAGAGAACCAAACATGATAAATAAGTAAAATATATAGTGTAATTTATAGTGAGCATTGAAAAACATAGTGATTTTACAGCTATAGATGGTATGGCAAAGGAATCCTTCATTGAGGAGGTAACATTTGAGTACAAACCTGAAAGAACCTGGGTACTAAGCTATGTAGACATCTACAAGAAGAACTTTCCAGGCAGAGGGATCAAGTACAAAGGCCCTCAGTCAAGAGCTGAAAGGGATGTTTAAATAGCAGCAAGAGGGCTAAATGGGATGAAGAAAAATCAGGAGAGGGGAAGAACAGTAGGATGGATCAGACCCCTAACGAGGGGCTCAATCCTAATTCTAGTAGAAGTACATAGGCTGTTATTCTTACTCTGGCTTTTACTCCATGAGTACAAAGCCACTGGAAGATTCTGAGCACAGGAGTAACACGGTATGACAAAAATGATCACTCTGGGTGTTGTGTTGAGAACAGATCACAGGAGGCCAGGAAGACTAGTTAGAAAGATAGTACAATAAATCTAGGTGAATAATGATAATGGCTTGGTTGTAAGGTGTTACCAGGTAAGCAGTGGGAAGTAGTTAGGTTTCTCTCTTAATGTACACAAGGTAGGGCCCATAGGATTTGCTTATGAATTGTGTATGAGGTGAGAGAGAGAGAAATCAATGTTTTCAGTCTTTACAAATGAAAAAAAGCAGCTGTCATCTTCAAGATTGTAAAGGCTTTAGAAAAAAACTATTTCAGGGGTATGAGGAGAGAGTAGAAGTTTAGCTTTGGACCTATTAGTTGAAGATACCTATTAAAATCCTAGCGGAGATGTTAGAGAAAGTAGCTACATATATGGGCTTAGAGTGGAACATTTGGGCAAGAAATAAAAATTGGTATAAAAATGATATTTAATGCTAAAATAAAAGATCACCAAGAAAATAAATGTAGACAAGAAAACAGAAGAGAACCAAAGACTGAGCTTTAAGAATCTACACAATTTATAGATTGAGGAGGAGGATGAGAAACCATTGAAGAAAAGTAAGAGAGATGCCAGAAAAATTTAAGGAAACCCAGGAAAGTAGGATGACCTCGAAGACAGTTGCAAAAAGTTTTTCAAGGAGAAGACATCAATGGTATCAAACGCTGCTGAGAGATTAAGGAAAATGAGAACTGAGAATTAAAGTTTGGCATTAACACCATGGATAACTAAAAGCACAGTTTTGGTGGAACGATCAAGATTAAAGCCTGATGGGAATGGGTTTAAACTCCCTGTGAGAATAGAGAACTTAAGAAAATTGCAAATAATTAATCATTATAAGGTTAGTACCTTGACCACTGTGCTATACTGTTTCCTTAAGCCTTGAAGGTTCCTTGACGTATCACATGTAAGTGACTGTCATTTATTTTAGATAATTTTTTCATTTCATATATATTAAATATCACCTCCTTGGATTCTTTTTGCTTTTTTTCCGAACAGATCAAAGTGTTCACTGATTTCAGACGACCTTCGTATGTGTCAGAAACATTTTGTATATGTGTATTTTCATAAAGAGGCCAAATTTGGCCAGTTATTAATGTGAAATTTCTGTAAAAAAGTGGCTCTCAATGCCTAAATAAGAGCACTGTCAATATGAAAAAAATGTAAAATAGTCTTTAAAATAGTTGTAATACAATGTGAACTGAAGAAAACGGGAAAACATGGTAGATATACATAATATCATAGCTATGTTTTTAAAAATACTTGTGAAAAATAGGTAAACTATTAAAATATTTAGTAAATAGTTTAAAAACTTGGTTAACTTGCAAGTAAAACTTTATTTTCCTCTTTTCTGTGTTTATTCTTTAATAGTCATGCATTAATATGACAATGGAAAAATACCAACATGCTCTGTTATATGCCATTGTAACTCAAAAAATTCTTAGCATTATTTAATTATAATTATATTAGAATTTAAGCCCTTAGAAAAAAGTTCTTATTCCTAACTACTATTTTAATCATACACAAAGGAAATATATACATTAACCATCAATAAGCATTTAATACATTCATATTATTAATATAAAAACAGAACATGTAATTATTTAATGAAAGTAAGGATGTAGGTCGTTACTTTCCCAAGATTGACATGAAAAAATAAACCATAAAATTCCCCAATGCCAATAGGTAACGAACAAACTATGTGGGGACAGGATTTGAAATTAATGCCACTTTAATTGATTTGTTCAATCATTTTGCACATACAATCTGACCAACATTTTATTGAAAAAAATACAAAGCACTATATTTTGTCAGTAAATTATATCAGCAATGCAGCAAATGCCAGTGAGTACACTGGGATACAGCCTGAATGTGTTCAGGGAGGAAAAAGTGCCAGATGTTTTGACTAGTTGTGACAAACAAAAAGAAACAGAATCTTTCAGGGCAGGACTCTGCAGTCATGGTTATTTTAATTGGTTATTTTTTGGGTACACTTTTCCTGCCTATGATAAATGATAAAATGTTTTTCTAAGCCATTTTGTTTATGATAAGAAACCGCAAAGAAATTTTTAATGTTTGTTTTTAATTTAAATGAAACCAAGCAAAGAAAATTAAGAGGCAAAACTGAAGAAGCTGTTTAATGCAATGACCTTGTGCAAATATTCCATGAAATGAATTGTGTTTGCTTCACTACAGTATTACAAAATGCTTACAAAAATAAAATAAAAACAATTAGTATTATGGAAATGGAAAAAAAGCTATTTTATATGGTCATTAGCTACATAACTGAATTTTTTTCCTCTTTGAGGAAAAATAATCTTGGATTTTTCTTCTTAATGTGTAGAATCATTTTTACTCCATTAGGAGAAACAGTGTTCCGTTTCACCAATGATGTACCAGTACACATGCATTTGATGTAGCCTTAAGTGTTTTGTAGAAAAGAATAAATCAATTCCTACCTAACTTATTTCTTGAGGCTTACATGTATTCTTTTTCCAAAATCATTGTTTTTGAATGCTGAAATCTATAACCTTACCTAGACACCAATGAGAATATTAGTAGAAGAGTAATCTGAGTAAAGAGTGGCAAAATCTTTCTGTTCTTCCATATAGCCTTTTTTGGAAAAAAGAAAAGGAGTGAATAGAATTTATCACAAATGAAAGAAAGCAAAGTGTGGTCAAATTTGTATCATCTCCTCCATCAGTCATAAATACTGCATTTTATGTAAAACCATCTAGGGTCAAAGTTTTTCTACAGAAATAGTAATCCTATATACATTTGTGCAGAACAAATAAACTAAATTACTGAAGTTTAAATAAATAAATGGAATCAAATTAACTAAGAGCTTCAGGATTATACCTTCCAAACTTAAATGTTATCATAAATATTCTCTGAAGTCAAAAGACTATTCTTGAAACTTAAACTTTATTCTTCATTCATTTAACCAATACTTATTGAAAAATTGTCATTTCTTTTATTCTCTGCTACATATATAACTCCCTTACAAAGATTAACATACCTGTGCTGAGAGGTAAAATACTCAACAACTAAACACTATCTATACATTTTAAGGAGAGAGTGAGTCAATCAATGGTTTGCTATCACTGCGCCAAGGCGCATTTTGTCTACATAGACATGAAAATAAAGGGCTCAGTCAGATGTCCTCTACACATCAAAAACATTTCATTTAATTTCAATGGCCACTTTTATAAAGATAGGTAAAGTCACGATTTCCATATTTTGATATGTACCATCTTCTGAGAACTTAGAAAATGATTTTATACTAAGTGTAACAGTTGTGCTTATACATAGTAGGAGCCAACTCAATTTCTGTGATAATGTAATAATAATAATAATGTAATAATGAATTATTATTAAGGATTGAGAAATTATCAAACAAATGGACTATAGATAAACATATTCTGAGAGTAGAATACACATCTCTGGGAGAAAAATGTTTTAGAAGAGGCTTAAAGTAAAACTGACACAAGAATATTAACAAAAATCAACGATTATAATGTACACAGATGTGGGGTCTGTTTATAGCTGATAAAAATATTTTCTCTTACTTCACCATTACAACATTTCCGCACAGTAAACAGTAGATTTAATTTTGCCAAATTTTAAGATGAGAACCGTGAACCGTAGTTAAGTGGCTTGTGTAAAATCACCCACCAGCTAGTTAAGGAACTGGCGTTAGAAAAGAGGTCTCTACACTCCTATTTTTGTTAAATAAACCTAGCCTTCTTATTTTTACTTTTAAGAACCTCAATAAAAGACCAAGGGTAAATTATTCTGGTCCACTGACCTTAAATATTCCGATCAATTCAGAGTGTGACCGAAGGAAAGTTGAAACCAGAGACTGACCTGCTCTAGCAAGTATAAACTGAAAAGAGGAAAAAAGGCCGCAAAACTATACCACTGTTCAAACTAAGGCAGAACAGAGACTCAAGGTGAACACTGGAAGCTTTTTAAAGAGTCCTGGCAAGGTCATGCTGATAAATTGAAATGGATACAACTTGGAACTACTAATAAATCATGCTAATTTCTTCGGAACCTTCTGTCCTGGCCTTTCTTAACCCAGAGGTAACGGGCAGATTATTCACATTCCTGATTAATAATTTTGAAAATTTTATATGTCTTACAATAGCTTATTGAGTCAGAGTTCAAAGTCTGTATTTTATTTCAGTCACTAAGCGTGTGTGTGCGCATGCTCACTCACACACACACTGTCTTATCATCTATAGGTAAAAGGTAATGAAGGACTTTATACAAAGTATGAAATATTTGTTGCTTTGCCATCATACTCCATTTCCAAACTAAACAATTTCAGCCATTACAATCTGACCTCAAATTAACTTTTCCTTCATTTCTATAATTATTTGTATTACCCTTAAAATAATTTTTTAAACAATTATGTATCTGGAAGTCCATTGTATAATGTACAATAAACACCTACATACAGAGTATATGGAGAACTCTCACCGATTTCACCCGTTAATAAAATATTTTATAGGAGCAATATAGTTTATTGGTTAATAACATGAGTGATGTACCTAGACAGGAAAGGACTCCATCCCCAATCTTCCAATTACTAGTTGTGAGAACTGGGACAGTCCATTTAACTTCTGTGTACCTCAGTTTGTTCCTCTATGAAATAGAACTGTATCATTACCTCTATAATAGGGTTGTTGTGAAGATTAAAAGAGTTAACACAAGTCAATTGCTCAGACAATACATGGCACATAGTAAGTAACCAGTAAAAGTTCGGTATTAGAGTTATTATTTATAAATTAGATTTTTTCTGAGTGGAAAGATGAGAAACAAATATGAAGTATGGCTGGGTGTACTATGGAAAAATTAAAATGAAAATATTCAACCCATCTGTGGTCATTAGAAAGAATGGTTGGAAACTGTACTGGTAAGATTACTAAAAAAATAATAATGTCAAATTAGAAAAGGAGAGAAAAAAATGGAAAACACGCATTTATGCCCATTATCTACATATAAAAGTTGCCAAAATTTTTCCCTGTTTCCTTCATCTCTTTTGGTGGCAAATAAATAGAGGCTGATATATTTAAAAACAAATTACATTTCACTCCTAAATATTTTGGTATTCAAACCTAAAAACTGAGAACATTTTCTATTTTGTCACTATTCTATTTTCATACATCATTTAGCAATCATTATTTACTATACAATTCATTCACTTAATTAATTTATTCAGAGATGGGGTCTATGTTGCTCAGGCTGTACTTTAACTCATGGGCTCAAGTGATCCTCCCACCTCAGTCTCCTCAGTAGCTGGGACTGTAAGTGTTGATTTACTTTTATGTTTACTAACTTTCTTAAAACTATATGTTACTACTGACTTATTCAAAAGGACCTAAACAAGGTTCACATCAGTATTTAAACATGGTTTTTAATGACCTTTTAATCTAGAATAGCCTCTCTTCCCGTAGTGCTGTATTTTAAATTATACATTTCCTATGTTTATCAACTATTTTATTGATTTATCACAGCCAACTAGTAGCATTTTTCCACAATATATTTTGTACATAATTCTTTCTTGATGTAATACTTTTCAGATTTTCCAAGAAGTGTTCATTTCATTCAATATACCTACCAAAAGAGCCACAGCGTCTCCAAATTAGTATAACAATATGAAGTTTCAAACTTCTATCTGTAATTGAAATTTTCTTATCTTTTATTACAATTATATCTAGTAATGTCACAATACCAATTTTTTTTCTGCTTACTGTGGTCTTTTAACAAACTTGAAATCAAAATTTAAATTTAAGCATTAAGATGATAGATTTATGAGAAAGCAATATAAGCTGCTTCCCTTTTGTCCTCAAAGTTATAAGTAAATAACACTGAAAATTATACATAGTTGATTAGAAAATGCATAGGTAAATAATATAGGCATTTACATAAAAATAATTTGAAAGATAAAGCTACACCTTTTTGAGATGAACCTGAGAACATACTAATGGGTTATTTTACATGATTTTTTAAAAATCCACATCTGTACAAATCTCTTACATATCTAAATGGGCTTTTAAAACATTTACTGCATGGAAATAATTGGTAAAATGAGCTTAAAATGCCTGAAAAATTAAAAAAATATAAAATGCGACATTGTAATATATACACACACACCAGACATATACACAAATATACATATGCACATTTGTGGACATATATATTTATGTATGGAAATGAAGAATTTCATTTACTTACTCAAAATAGTACATCAATAAATGAGAACATAGAATATATGGATCACTTTGCCCAGAAGAGCAGCAAACTCCTTCTGGGAAGTACTAGGGCCTGTGCCCCTAAGCTACAGTAGCTAGGCCAAAAAGATTCCTGTCTTGGTATTTTTGAACCTGGGGCAAAATAGATGCAGACACTAGTTTCCTTTATATTCACATTGGTCTACAAATCTGGGTACTAATGAGCATTAAATATTTTCAACTCATAACTTATCATTCAAATCATTGCATATACTAAAGTAATATAGGCATATGCCTCAGAGAGATTGCAGGTTTGGTTACAGACCATCACAATAAAGTGAGTCAAAAAATATTTTGGTTTCCTAGTGCATATAGAAGTCATGTTTGCTGTAGTCTATTAAGCGTACAATAGCATGTCTAAAAGAGCAATGCATATACCTTAAATAAAAAATACTTTATTGCTAAAAAATGCTAATCATCATCTGAAACTTCAGTAAGTTATAATCGTTTTGCTAGTGGAGGGTCTTGCCCTCCATGTTGTTGGATGCTGACTGATCAAGGTGGTGGTTGCTAAAGGTTGGGTGGATGTGGCAGTTTTTCACAATAGGAAAACAATGAAGTTAGCTACACCAAAATCACACAAGATTTTTCTGTGGCATGTAATGCTGTTAAAAAGCATTCACCCCACAGTATAACTTCTTTCAAAATAGGAGTGAGTCAATCTTCTCCAAATCTGCTGGTAATTTATCAACTAAGTTTATACAATAGTCTAAATCCATTGTTGTCATTTCAACAATGTTCACAGCATCTTCACCAGGAGTACATTTCATCTCAAGAAACCACTTTCTTTGCTCATCAATAGAAACAACTCTTTATCTATTCAACTTTTAAAACTGAAATGCTATAATCTCATGATATCTTCAGGCTCCACTTCTAATTCCAGTTCTGTTGCTATTTCTACCACATCTGCAGTTATTTCCTCCATTGAAGTCTTGAACCCCTCAGTTATCCATGATGTCTGGAATAAACTTCTTCCTAACTCTGGTTAATGTTGGTATTTTGACCTTCTCCCATGAATCACAAATGTTCTCAATGGCATCTAGAATAGTGAATCCTTTCCAGAAGGTGTTTAATTTACTTTGCCCAAATCTAGCAGAGGATTCAGTCTATGGCAGCTATGGCCTTACAGAATGTATTTCTTAAATGATAAGACTCGAACATTAAACTTACTCCTTCATCCATGGGCTGCAGAATGGATGTTGTGTCAGCAGGCATACAAACAACTTTAATCTCCTTGTACATCTCCATCAGAGCTCTTCGGTAAACTGGTGTGTTGTCAATGAGAAGCAGTATTTTGAAAGGTATCTTTTTTTTTTGAGCACTAGGTCTCAACAGTGGGCTTAAAATATTCTGTGAACCATGCTGTAAACAGGTGTGCTGTCATACAGGCTTTTTTGTTCCATTTATAGAGCACAGGCAGAGTAGATTTAGCATACTTCTTAAAGGCCCTAGAATTTTTGGAATGATAAACAAGCATTGGCTTCAAATTAAAGTTACCAGCTCCATTAGCCCCTAACAGGAGAGTCAGCCTGTTCTTTGAATCCGGGCACTCACTTCTCCTCTCTAGCTAAGAAAGTCCTAAATGGCATCTTCTTCCAATAGAAGGCTGCTTCATCCACATTGACTATCTGCTGTTCAGTGTAGCAAACTATTTTGTAGTGAAGGAAGCAATCATCTTGGTCAGATTTCTGATGATAACTCGTGCACCCTCTCCGTAAGTACTTGTTACTTCACCTTGCATTTTTATGGTATGGAGATGGCTTCTTTCCTTAAACCTCATGAACCAACCTCTACACTGCTTCCAGCTTTTCTTCTGCAGCTTCCTTACCTCTCTCAGCCTTCATAGAATTGAAAAGATTTAGGGCCCTACACTAGATTAGACTTTGGCTTAAGGGAATGTTGTAGCTGGTTTGATCTTCTACACAGATCATGAAACTTTCTTCACATCAACAATCAGGCTTTTTCACTCTCTTACCATTCATGTGTGCATTGTAGTGGCACTTTTAATTTCCTTTGAGAACTTTTCCTTTGCATTTACAACGTGGCTAACTGACACAAGAGGCCTAGCTTCACCCTATCTTGGCTTTCAACGTGTCTTCCTCACCAAGGTTCATCATTTTTAGCTTTTGATTTACAGTGAAAGATATGTGACTCCTCCTTTCACTTGAACACTTATAGGTCATTGCAGGATTATTAATTGGTCTAAAATCAAAATTGCTGTGATTTGGGGAATAGGGAAGTTTAAGGAAAGGGAAAGAGATGGGGGGCTGGGGGATAGATGTACAGGGGGGGTCAGTGGAGCAATCACAACACATGCAACATAACAATTAGGTTCATGATCTTATATGGAAACAGTTCGTGGCTACCCAAAGTAATTACAACAGTAACATCAAAGACCAGTGATCACAGATCACCCAGACATAATAATAATGAAAAAGGCTGAAATATCTCAAAAACTACCGAAATGTGACACTGAGACACAAAATGAGCACATGCTGTGAGAAAAATGGCACCAAAAGACTTGCTCAAGGCAGAGTTGGCCCAAACCTTCAATTCATAAAAAATACAGTATCTGTAAATTGCAATAATGCGACACACAATAAAATGAGACGTGTCTGTAATTTTAAATGAAATGAAGAACACTGCATACCTGCTCTTAATTTTAGACTTCTGCCTAGACAGTTATTATGAAGGTCTACATTTGCCCAGACGGAAAGAAAATATTCTAACCAAATACTTTTCAGAAGGCATACCTTTTCATAAGAATCACTGTCTACCTCATAATTACCCTTCTGTATAGAATTCAAAGTCCGAAATGGACAATAATGGCTGTACTATATTAAATTACCTGAACGTATTATAGATATTGGGTTCATGTTCCAAGGATGTCAGGATGTCAGGACATCAAATTATTTTCTGTAATTGATATCAGTATCATTTTTTAACTGGTTTCCTTTTCAATCTGAAATACTGTCTATAACACCTAGCACAAATATATATTAAATATATATTTGTGAAATTAATGAACTTTGAAAATAACTGAATATATCACTGGTAACTAACAACCTTAGATAGTATCCTTGTTCTGAATGAATACTCAATAAATATTTTTAGAATAAAAGAATTAATTAGGCCGGGCACAGTGCTCACGCCCATAATCCTAGCACTCTGGGAGGCCGAGGCGGGTGGATCGCTCAAGGTCAGGAGTTCGAGACCAGCTGAGCAAGAGCGAGACCCCGTCTCTACTAAAAGTAGAAAGAAATTATCTGGCCAACTAAAAATATATAGAAAAAATTAGCCAGGCATGGTGGTGCATGCCTGTAGTTCCAGCTACTCGGGAGGCTGAGGCAGTAGGATCGCTTAAGCCCAGGAGTTTGAGGTTGCTGTGAGCTAGGCTGACTCCACGGCACTCACTCTAGCCCGGGCAACAAAGTGAGACTCTGTCTCAAAAAAAAAAAAAAAAAAAAGTTAATTAAAGTTTATGTTTTCAAATCTAACTCAAAAACAAACAGGAACAAAGTATGAAAATGCCATCTGTGAAATATTCATTATTCATTATTGATTCAAGTAAGAAATATTTACTATGGACAAGGCATAATTTTAGAAGCCAGGGATAAATATTCCAGAGAAGAATATGGACCATACACCTTAAATAATGACATCTAACATTTTTTGAGTGCTTACTTTATATAATAAAGGTACTCATATTTGTTAAGTATCATTTCATTTAATACTCATTACAACTAATAAGAAAGGCACTAATAGCATGTCATGTAACCAATGATAAAGGAGGTAAGCAGCTACAGCCCTATATTTGATGCAAGTCTGGACTTGACCAAAGTTTATAAAGGGACACTGTTTTATAGTATGGTGCGCCTTACATAAAGAATCACGGTATGGTACTTTAGTAAAGATGAATTGCTAAAATAACCATGCATTATTAATGTTGTGTTATAATTTCTATAGTCATTCACAGAAAACAAATAACCAGATGCTTATTTTTATAGTAAAAAACATAGCATAAATGTTCCCAGTAGAATGACAGTATTTAAAAATTTCTATTGTTGTCTATTAAGAGGACACTTTTTAAATGTTAAAAATTATGGAGGAAAGAAATCCACATATTGATAGAACACATCTCTCTAAACATTCGAAATAAAAGTCTGCTTATTATCAAGTTTTGCTATTTCATAAGATTCAAAAATTCTGTTATTTTTAAAAATAGTGTTGCCAATATTACACAGGGTAACTGATAACTTATAGAAACTTTACTTGCTTATTCAACCATAATTGGTTCTTAACTACTAGAAGTAAGATAAATATTTTAAGGCAATTAAATAAATGTATATATTTTAAATAACTACTCTCCCACCCCTTAACCTCTAAATATAAACTTCTGAAAATATACCAAAAACTTGGATGAAATAACAGTTTTAACTTTTCAAGTCCAGAGTTTTTTACTTATACTTGCATTATTACTTTGGCATGACTTCAGATTTCCACATTCCTTAAGACAGATTTAGCTAACTACTGCAATAAAAGACAAAGATAATTTATTTTAAAAATTAACCACTGAATATTAAAAGGCAGATTTATCAGATTGCCACATCTTCCAGTTTATGAAACAATGTCTAATAAAAAGGTACAGCCATGATTTACTAAGGTATTTAAATTCATTATTATATCAACCATATTTTATACCCTGACTAGTCCTTTTCTCACATTCAGACTTTCTGTATTACAGAAATTTATTTTCACCCATTAAACAACCTTTATTCTGTCTTGTAAAAATTTAATTTGAGAATTACGCTTCCATGTCTCAAAGAATATAAGTTTTGTTAATGTATTTTAAGAATATACATTTATTCTGGTAGTACTACCAAGACACTCGTTTAAATATGCCATGTTTTTTTCCAGTACTCTGCTTTGCAATAATAAAGAATATTTATAACACGATCTCATTGAAGTACTCAGGGAAGAATAATTACAGAATGTTTAAAAAAAAAAGCACACTGTGACTTTTTCTTAAAGAAAAAGATTAACAATGTCTTAATACACATTTAAAATGATCCTGCTGGTAATTTCAAATTATATAACAAACCTATGGAAAATAAAGCATCAACTACAAAGGAAAATAATCAAATTAGGATCATTTTGATTAAAACATTCATATGTGCAGACAGAAATAAAGTGTCTCTCTCTGAGATAAGGGGTTTGATTTGATTTGGGTTCTTTTTGGTAATTCACATTTTCTAATTTTTCAATGTTATTTGGTCATCTTACAAAGTTTAGAAAAAGTGCTAAAATTATCCAGGGGTGCTCTCTGGTTTGAGATGATGAGGAAACATTAACAAGTCATCCTGTCTGCCTTTAATAAATGATGGGCAAGAAATGAATCCCTGGGGGTAGAATTCACTGACAGACACTGTTTTGAGAAATGAGGAAAAAAAAAATCTGAATATAGCCTATTTACATAAAGAATAAAGATAAATATTTTCTATAAAATTTTTAACAATTATCTCAATCTGAATTTTTTTTACTATGATAAAAGAAATGCAAATTCTCCAGATATAAAATGTATAAAATATCAGTACCTGAAAAAGATACCAAGGATCAAACTGGTTAATCCTTCTCCTTTGATTCTGGTTTTTAGCACAGTGTAAGACTTCAACATATTTTTCTCATAGAATATGCAAGATTTTTTAGGGCCCAACTTAATAAAAAGCAAAGCACTGGGATAGATCCTTTCATTTGCATCAAGTCATTACTTTCTCAGGACTTTAAATACAAATCCAGGGGTTAACATAGGCATACATTGCATTTGCTTTCTTCAGTTTGGTGAATCTAGGCATTTTACTGTAGAACTTTAGTTCAAACCACCATTCTAAGTCATCGTAAGTTACATACTGAAAACCAAATGGTGTATTAATAACACAATGAGCTCTATTATTTCGATAATGCACTTAATGATACCTGCTGGCCTGAAAGAGCTAATACACCTTCCTATAGCTCTAGGATGTGACTTAGTCACTGGGGGGAATCAAATTTAATATAACTCCCTACTTGGTAGCAGGAACAAAAATAATTATACCTCTTTTCTTCCTAAAGCTGGCAATTTTCATTTTGGTATGATGAAAGGCACAAAAAGAGTTTAAAACAATTCTCCTTTTATCAATCTAGAAGAAGTTTCACATACCAATGGAGACACTTAAGGTTCCGAATACACTCACTGTATGTTATTTAGGGTGCTAGGAAAGTTTCTTTAACTCTCACAAGCATTCATGCCTCCCAAGTATTCACTCCCTTAGGCTAATATTTCTCTATATGACATGGTTTGGAACTTCTTCACAATCATAACTTTTCATAATTAAGGCCTTTTGAAAAATGGTCCTAAGTCTTAAAATTTCTTTCTGTTCAATAGCAAGAATAACTGCTGTAAAGGAAAATAAAAATCTCACGCCCCCCCACCCACAGACACACCCCTTATGCAACAGGCAAGGTCAAGCCTGGGGGTTGAGTTATGCAACACCCTCTTCCAAATGAGTAACTGTTAATGACATTATGTGTCAGCCAGATCCCCAAGGAAAGGTAAAAGGCCTCAGGCATCTACAATGACTGCCCCCCCATCAATCACGCCTGAGGAAATTCCTTGCTGGCCTCCCATAAGCAAGGACATGCAAATTGTAACTTTAGGTCTGCTGGCTAAAACTAAACTCTGTGTCATTCCACACTAATTACGAATTACAATTTTATCTTTCCAGGTGCAGAACAGAGACAAGACAAGATCAAACTTTCTTCCACCTACCCAGAGACATCAACCTAACTCATGCTTCCTTTACTCCGTTTTTCTCTTCTCACAATCACCCTATCTTATGTAAAATGTAGTTTCTATCCGGCCTCACAAGAATGTAACCACTTTGCCTCCCTACCTACCCACCCTGCTTCTTTTTCTTTCTGTATACTCTATCCCTCTTAAATACTGAAGCTCCCCAATTCCCCTTGGAAAAACAGGCACAGATGCTTCAGTGGCTTATGTTTTTCCCAGATGTGTCCTCAACTTTGGCTTAATAAACCTCCATTGACTGAGATCTTTGCCTTAGTCACTTATTTTGGGTTGTCACTGCCTTATTCTAGATAATAGTAATAGTTACTAACACAATTTAGATTGACCTTAGCTGTTTTATGACACCACCACAACTGTCAAATTGTATTAAGATTACTGAAATGCCAAACTTATAAACTGATGCCTAATGTTAAGATGACTTTAATTTTGTCCCCACGTAAGCTACTCCCCCTCTGAAAGAACATCTATACTATCGAACTGCACTACTTGGTTTATATCTGTTTCAGCTATTACTGTATGTGCCTTGAGCACAGAAACAGCTGAGCCTAGCATGTAGTAAGCCCTCCATCAGGTTTGACAAATGAATAAAAGCCCCTCTGTTATCCATATGAGTTGCTCCTAACCTGTGAAGGAGCTCAGGAAATTTCACCCCTACATATGACTCCTTGGAATAAAGAAAATTTAAAATTAAAGGCCCCCAGGCACTGGAAGGGGCTTTCCCTCTATCTGCATAAACCAGATTGACTCATCAAAAAGAACAATTGACTTCCTTTCTCCTCCCTTTTATCTCAATATATTGTAGGAAAAACAATCAAGAATCAACCGGAGGTGGCCCAAATCATTTTCAACATAATACTTGTCTCTCAGGTTAATTTACAAGGCAATTTGTTTCCCCCATCCACTCAACCTCCCTAGCAGCCATTTGTTGCCCCTAAATAGAATTACCTACGCTCCTCATTCTCCTCCTCCCATCTAACAGGCAAGTATAAAAATACCTGGATCCAATTGGGATATTGCGTAATTAACTCGGTGATTCTCCCCCATGTGCAATATAAATAAAGCTCTTTCTCTTATTAATCTGCCTTAACTGTGAGTTGAACTTCCAGCAAACTTTCAAGGGAAAGAGGAAGGTTCCCCTCACCCCGACACCTGCTTCACCCCAACATAGTAATTCTTCAGATGGTTTCTTGAATCAAAGGAAGTAAGATGCCATAAACTTTGTCTACAATTCATGCAAATTTTATAGACTACAGAGACCAATTTTAGAATGTTTCTGAAATGTAATATTTTGGTATCAAATAATTGTCCTCTGCAAACACAGAGAAATTCTCTTTGATGTCTTTAAGTCATAACAAAATGTTGAACATTTTTCAAGAACACAAAAGCAATCGCAAAGTAGAGTATGCCACACAAAATTCCCTTTTAGAAAGTTTCAGTAATGACCATCTTGTAGGTACAACTCCTCACTCAGTTAATAATACAGATGTAATTGCCTTTGTATTTTTACCTAATAAAATTGCCTAATAAAAACCACAGTTTTTATTCTTGCCCATGCAATAAAGAGTTTTTGCTATTAAGTCAACATGAGCTTTTTGTTTGACTTAGAAAACAATTCCTATGAAACAAAAATCAATTAAGCGAGAACTCAATCAACATCACAACCAATAAAACAAATAGTTTTTAGAAATAACAAAATACGTAATTATTTAATCATAACAGTTATCAAAATTAAACATAATTTAATTGCATATTCAGAGTCATTAATTATGTAGAGTTGAAAAATTACACTATTGAAGCAATCATTTAATCATTAGAGCCAGAAAAATGTCTAAGTGCTAATTCATTATTTCTGCTATGCTCTTGGGAAATTATATCTCATATTTATAATAAAACCAACATAATTATTTTTAAATCCATAACTAATAACATTGGCAAGAATCTTTAATATGCGAACTTAGTATACAGAGAAAGGTCAAATTTAGAAATATTTTCTGAAAATGTAACTTTAAGACAATGAAACAATCAAACAAAATGGATATATACAATTTATAGAGCTCTAATTCACATGCTGTACACTTAGTTAACTTCATTAAAAGATAAACCTCTTTATTATTTACTGACCAACTATTATTCTCACCAATCTTGCATTGTTTTAACTTGTAAAAGAAACTTTAAAAGAAAAAAGGGCCTTATAGCTTTCTTTACTTTCATGTTGCCAGGAAATACCTAAATTTGAAAATTCTCTTCAAGGGAATAGTAGACAGAAGGAGGACTTTTGGCTGACCTTTTAGGGGACATTATTCAAGGATTCATATGTTGTAGAATAACAATTAGTTTCTGACAGTGACTTTTGTTAATCAAGTTTGCATTTCCTTTGAACTTTACAATCCTGTACTTGCGTGCATCTGTTTAACTTGTACTTTACTCAGGCAACCTATCAGAATCACTAAATTATGCAAAGTAACTGTTGGCAATTCTTATACATACACGTACTTGCAAAAAATGTATCTACTTTTTATTCAAGTGACTTTGAAGAAAGGTCTTAAAGAATCTTCATTTTCACTGAGGGATGACTGTGGAATAAGGAATAACTGGCCACACTGTAGTTAATAAATCATAGCAATTGTTTCTTTCTCTCTTAGGTAGCATATAAAATAGTGCTGATCTCAAAAGAATTCTTACAACAGGACCACTATCAACAGACTATTATTTTTACTTGTGGGTGACAGGCTGCATAAATCCATCTCATTGAATTACAGAGATGCTGAAATGTACCTATCCCAGATATTCTGAGTAACTGAACAAGCACAGAAGTGAAGTTATGGAATCCTAAAATTAAAGATGAAAAGTAAATAATGGTAAAGATAATCTAGTCCAGCATTTCCCAAAGTGTGTTTAATTGAACCCAAGTTCTGCAAGAGAAGAATTAAGTGTATAAGGCTCAGTAGTCAAATAGGGTAAGAAATGCAAGGATAAACAATGCTAAGAGGTTTTCCCCCATAGCAATTCTCAGAGCCTTTAAGATATTAATATGTACTGTGAATTTCTAAGATGGAATAATATGCTATATTTGCGAAACTCATTTGATTGTGGAACTCTTTTTTTTCAGGTAACATCTGGGTCTACTGTCTGTTGTGTTTTAGAAAATGATAATCTCGTCCAAATACCACAATGTATATAGTTTAGATTAGTGAAGTGACTTGTCACACAAGTTACACTGTCAGGCAGCCAAAGAACAACGACCAGGGCTCGAAATGGCCAGGATCCTTCTAGCACATCCTTTTGACACAGGGTAAGGGTTTTTGTCAGGGTGGTAGGATTGAGGGAGAAAGATCAAGGCTTCTGAGAGCATTTGTGAGGCTGTGAGCAAAAGGATGACTCAGAAACCTAACATGGGTAAGAAAGAAAATCAATGTATTAGCAGTAATGGTATTATGAGGCTCTCTGACAAACTGAGTTGGAAGAACAGGAGACTGATGTCAGGGGGGAAGGTCTGATTTCTGTGGTTTTAAAAATTGCCATGTGCAGTGACGATGAGATTTAGGATAATCATGGCAGAGAGGTGAGGTTAGGAGAGACAGTTAAGCCAAAGAACTGAGATGTGTTAAAGTCATGGCTGTTGG